>CM022754.1:6638543-6966043 GCA_012411365.1 Ameiurus melas
AATGATTAACTCTCTCTACACAGGTCTAGATTTTTCACTTCATGTAAAAAAAGTTCTGTCGTCGTGACTAAGGCTTGAGTGCCCCCTCTTGGAGAGAATGGAAATGGTCACAGAGATACTGAATATTTTAATACCTGTCTTTCCTATGCATAAAACCACATATTAATAGTTAAGTTTTACAAAACGACATTTCAAAATGGCTTAAAAACCTTATTCATAACATTACTGTATCTGCTCAAAGCTTACCATTTCCTCAGAAGATGACATTCATGCAGGAAAGTGCACAGATTAATATCAAATATGTTTGAAGATGTTGAAAAAGCTGAATAGAGATGTTCAGAAATGTATCAAGATTTGCTTAAGAGATTTTAGGTTTTCTGAAAGTATTCGATCGCAGGCGAGTTCTGTGGAAGCTGGAAGCTGATTTAGAAAGTTTCTCTATGTGCATATAAGCTTCATTCTATTCTGATATTCAAAAACCATTCCCTCCAATAGATTTAGATCATATTTACTCTATTACATTTATGTGATACATATGGTTTCACATATAGTATACAGATATGTGAACTGTAAAAGCAGTAGTTTTTGAAAATACAGGGTGTCCCAAAAGTCTCCATACGTAGGGGACTATGTTTGCCAGCACCAGGTTGGTTGTTCCTTAATAAGTGGGTGTTTGTGGATTTTCACTTCTCTGTTGTGTCCGCAACACTTACAATCTTTCTGAATTTGTTTGTTGTTGAAGTTTGCAACAGTGTCATGTGTGATGTTGTGGTTGCCATGGTTCCTGTTAAAGTCCGTTGCAACCATGTGACAGCTTCCTGATCTGGCCATGAGAATAATTGCAATGCTTTTGTCAAAGGCATTCTTAAAGGCTATCTGAAAGAAAATATATAATACAGACTTAGTATGGAAGATTTTGGAAAACATTTATATATATATATATATATATATATATATATATATATATTATATATATATATATATTCCCCTCTTTATGGAGATTTTTTTGGACACCCTATAGTATGGTATATCACACACACCTCAAGTACATACATTCTCATCACTTATTCAAAAGCAAAATTTTAAGTTATATTTATGCATTTTTTTTTCAGGTTATAAAAACAGTGAATGCACAAAACCTTTACATCTGACTATCTATGGCATTACAGTGCATTATATTCATTATTTACATGTTTCCAGCCAATTAAAAGCCAGCAATGAAAAGAGCTTAATGAATACATCCGAAAAATCATTGAAATATATTAATCAGAAATTTTGAATACTTTGAAGTAATAGAATTTAAATGAAAGAAGAGAATTTCATTATCAGTGTAAATGTGTTCATTTTTTATTCATTTTCATTTTTTGTACTTTAAAAACCAATTAAAACAGTACAATATTATTAGACCTACAATAACAACAAAAGCATATTACCATATTAGATCAGAAGTGACCAGAAGGTAATCTGACTATAGTACACTTTTAAAATAATCTGGAAAAAAGAAAAGAAAAGAAATTGTTAACTTGTTAGATCTCTAATCCAGTGACATCTGTAATTTGATTAGTCTTACGAAGTAATCTTGCCAATGTTGAAGTTTGAGCAGTAAGGGACCTAAAAATCAAAACATGCCTGTTAAAATAAAGTTTATGTCCTCAGGCCCAGGTATTATACACAGTGGATCTCCTTGGACCTCACAGCTCCTTGTTTGATTTGCGCATGTGTTGGTTTCCTCTTGGTTCTCAAGTTTCCTCCCACCTCCCAAAAACATGCTGTTTGGTGGATAAAGGCTACTCTAAATTACATCTAGATGTGAATGAGTGTGTGAATGTCTATGCACATGATGCCTTGTGATGAAGTGGCTACCCATTCAGGGTGTATTTCTGCCTCACGCCCAGGGTTCCTGGGATAGACTTCAGATCCACCTGCGATAGGATCCTGACCAGGATACTGATTTAATGACTATTCATGAGTAACCATAGGGTCCAAAAGGTTTTAAAGTCTTTGATACTATTTAGATATCTTAAAATTGTGAATGCTCCACTCAGGATTAACAGTTACTTTGGAAGTCGAAGGCATTTTTATCTGTAGACATGAACTATAATTATGATACAACACAGCTGGAGAAACAGTTCTGTAAACACATGGTAATGATGACTCCAGATGTTCTGTGTCTCGTTGGCCTCTTAGCCTCTTCAGCGGACTCTTTATCCAATGGGTTTCCACTTTGGAGCCGGAAATACCTCCATCCTTCCATGCGCCGCCTATTTTGTAGTCTTACGGAGATTTTCCGGTTTGTGGGACGTGACTTCCGGCCGGTGAGACGTGGCTTGGGGGTAGGATAATCAGCAAGACAGTTACCGCTGTCTACCGTCCTTCTCATTTCAGGCTGCGACTCAACCGTACTGGATGGCAGGGACAAGCCGGAGGAGACATTTCAGCAATCTCGGCAGGGTAAGATAACAAAAAACAAACAAACATATAAATGTTCAAATTATTATTCGCACATCATTTCTGAAAAAGCGACAACTAGCATTTGTGTTGAGGTTTACATCGCTGAGGAGATAGATTGAGTGCTTTGATGAAGTTTGTTTACTGAAGGAGCTGCTATTTCTAAGCTTCCAAAGTTTCCCCCAAAGTATTCTGCTACCCTAAACACAAATATAGACATTTCTAGACTTGCTAATTTTATCGCGCCTGCGGAAGTCACACTGTCGCAAATCATTTCAAGCATCCAAAGCTCCAGAGACTGAAAAAAACATACATATATATATATATATATATATATATATATATATATATATATATATATATATATATATATATATAATACATATTTAGCACTAAAACACACACACGCTGCAGCGCGCAGTTTGTCACTTTGTCTTACTTATGTTTCATCTAAAGTTAGCTATACATTCTTGAATCACATTCATGGTTTGGACATTGACTTCAAAATGTAACTATATTAACTTCATCCGCTACTCTGCAGCAGACCGCTTTAGCGCAACACTAACGCTATTTTGTATCCAGAGCTATAGAAATACTTTCCATTGTTTGTACTGGCCTCCAACCTAATTAGGCTGTGTGCAATATTGTTCACGTGTTCTGTTTTAAAGAACTGTGGCGAACTCCATGAACATCCATCCATGTGGAGGCCAGAATTGGATCAACCTAAACTTCATATTTACTTCTGTGCTCGAGTGCGCATGCGCACGTTGTAAACACTCTGCTACTGGTTTGAGCTATGGCGCTTTTCCCACTGCTTGTATTTTCTGCTAGGATTACAAATATTTTAACAATAAAATCTCATAATACATGATTTGGAAAAAAAAAATTAGGGGGGGGGGGGTTATGTTTCTGTGCATCTTTTAACGTCTGTAGTATTTTATAAACAATTTTTCTATTTAAGTATCGATCAGAATCTGGTTTCATCTATTCAAAGTAACCAAGCCAAGATTCTGTTCTGATCTTTTGTTTCTAAGTATTGTAGGACATCTGCACAGTGGAGATGTGAATATTATATATTTTTTTTTCTGTGTTCGTATCCTACATTTGTGTCCTATCACCCAGTCTAACACATTTACCACATATATTATGTCAATGGATCAGTTTGGACTATTTGGTATACCTGATAACAGTTTAACCTTTCAGGTTGATTTTGTGACACCAATAACGCCATGACACCAATGCCCTCAGTATATCACCAGTTTCAATGTGTTTTTGTTTTGTTTAAAAAATATATATATTTTTATTGAAATGCAGTTGGGTGTCCAGACCGTAAGCATTTATTATTACTTAATTGTCAGTTTATGTGTCAAGATGTATATCAAAATATCTTCTCATTCTTTTATTGCAGTGATGGTCTAAGATGCAGGAACTAAAGTAATAGACATTTTGTTTTAATGATTCAATCTACAGCTTAATGGAAGGAATGCATGCTTTGATTGAGTGATGAAAGCATTTCTCTGTAAAGTATTCAAACCAATCTAACTCAACTTTTTCTTGTCATATCAATTTTTGTGTGTGAAGACTCCTTTCTGCATTGCAGCACCGTGCATGTTGATCAGGAGCACTCTACGGAAGTCTGGCCTCATGAGCGCTGGACCCGGGAGGCCCGTTTGGGCTCTGGCTGCTGTTCTGGTCGGCGCCACCTTGCTGGCCGTCACCTCTACGTCCTCTTCCAGTGAGAAGAAAGTGGCTCAGACAGCGCTGGCTCATGCGACGGCAGCTGCTGCAGGCCCAGGTACCTGGTGCGCCGAGGAGATGCTTGGCTTCCACAGTCTCACCAAGCTGCTGTCCGGAGAGGGCGTAGATGTTTGGTTCTGCTCCCTTGTGGGTTCTATTGCTGTGGGGCTCAGTGGTATCTTCCCCCTCCTAGTGATCCCTATTGAGGCAGGAGCAGCACTGAAAACTGAGGGTAAGTCACACCTGCATTATTGTTCTGTTCTAGTCAGGGATCTGTCTCATTTCCAACTTGGAAGTAAAATGATCCTGAACACTGTGTTCCAGTCAAAGAATGACCTAAGGTTGCAGTTGTTGCTACCTTAAGGAGAGGATTAGGCTACACAGATCCTAGTATGAGAAACAGTTACTGTTTACAAGAATAGTTTATCATTAGAGCTAAATTATCTGTCTTTTCCACTGTGCAAAGTATCATTTCTGCATGATTATCAATACTGGAACTTTTTTGAAACCTGGAAACTATTTCACAGTAAAAGAACCTGTCTTTGTTCTGCTGGAGTTCAATGTATTACAGTGGATTTCTATGGTCAATTCAAACACACCTTTGGCTTCTACATAACTTTTCTGACCTGAACTAAGCAAGGCAGAGTTTCAGTAGTTACTGAAGTTTCAGTGTTTCTCTTAATTTGCACAAAGAATGAAGTTGCTTAGTGTGCTTTACAATATATTAGTTGACGTGTTTGAGCTAATTTTTAACTTGTGCAGGCAGATGTCTCATTGTAGCAGTGTATGTAATTCTGTGAGTTCAGAATAGTTGAGGAATACAGAGTTATCTTGTGATGTGGCCAGATGCAGCAATGGATGACGGTCCTCATAGCAAAAGCTGAACTCATTTGGAAAATATTTTGAGCAGAGCCCTTAAGCAATTCTTCCCATACCTGTCAAGACTTGTCTGAATATCCACGCATGCTTAGGCGTTCATAATAAAATGCTCAAGAAGTCATAAAGCAATCATGCCAGAAGTGCCCTCAGTGCTCTGTTGCTTTTCATTGAAGGTGTGTAAATATACTTTCCCAGTCTGGTTCCAGGGAGGAAATGGTATGAATCATGTGGAATGTGTGAGTTTGACCAGTTCAAGCAGAACACAGTGGGTAGGAGTTTGGTTAAAGCCCTATTAATTATGGTGCATTGGGTGTGTCCTGTGCTGCAGGGGATTAAAGGTGGCACATGCTCTAAGTAACGGATTTGGCTTCCTAATCCTGTTGCACAAAGGGATCAAAAAACAACAAATGTGTATCTATAGGTGATTTTTCTGTGTACTACAGATGTTGACCAAATGAATGCTTTTTGGATAAGTATCTCCTTGTTTGCATGGCCCTGACAAAGGTGATTAATTTAACATGGCTCTGCCATGGCATTTGTCAGAGTTCTTGAGCATGTATGATAAAATATGAGTATATACACTCACACTTTATCACTCGACTTTATTAGGTACACATTCCTGCAGTTGTCTAATCAGCCAGTCAGGTGGCGGCAGCACAATGCACAACATCATGTACAGTAGATCCAGGTCAAGAGCTTCAGTTAATGTTCACATCAAAATGGAGAAAAAAAAATGATCTCTGTGGCTTTTACTGTGGTATGGTTGTTCGTACCAGCTGGGCTGGTTTGAGTGTTTCAGAAACTGTTGGTCTTGCACAAGAGTTTACACAGAGTGCTGCGAAAAATAAAAAACATCCTGTGTGCACAGGGTCTGCTGCAGGCCCAGGTACCTGGTGCGCCGAGGAGATGCTTGGCTTCCACAGTCTCACCAAGCTGCTGTCTGAAGGTTTATACACCTTGTTGATGAGAGAGATCAGATTAGAACGACCAAACTGGTATGAGCTGACAGGAAGTCTATAGTAACTCAAATAAGCACTCTTTACAACCACGGTGAGCAGAAAAGCATCTCAGGATTACTCTATATATCCTTCCTGGAAGCGCAACCCAATCTGTCCATTTTCCTCTGACCTCTGTTACCAACAAGGCATTCCCACCCACAGAACTGTCACTCACCCAGTGTTTTTTGTTTTTCACACCATTCTTTGTAAACTATAGAGGTGTGTGTGTGAGATCCCGGGTTAAAGTCTCAGAAATCCCCATTCTGTTTGATGTGAGGATAAGCTGAAGCCCTCGACCTGTATCTGCTTGATTTTATGCATTGAGTTGCTGCCTCATAATTGGCTGATTTGATAACTGCATGAATGTGCATGTGTACGGGTGTTCCTAATAAACTGGGCGGTGTGTGTATTTTATTTTGCCAAAGCAAGACCAATGATGGAGTTTGTCTGTAGGTATGCGCATTTGTTCATTAACATAGCCTTCACATTTTTATGATGCACTTATTGATCTTTAAAAACCGCAGCAAAACATACTTTTATTTTTGTCAGGAAAAACTCTGGAATGTTGTGGGGTTTCAAAATTTTGTTTTTAAATAATTTTTATTTATTTTATTTTTTTACATGAAATGATCCCTGAATGTTACTTGAGGGCAGATTATTATTATTATTATTTATTATTATTATTATATGTTTAGAACTAATGTACGTCAACTGACGTTAGAGATTTTTGCATCCCCCATAGGTTAAGACTATTAAACACAACGGTTCAAGGTTTTAAAAAAAGATATATATATATATATAATTTATATAATTTTATTATTTTATTTTTTTCATGTTTTGGTCTCCAGACCTGATTTGAAGAAAGTCTATGTATAACGTATAGCAGCGTTATACCATATATACTGTATCAATTTGCCAAGCAGTCTTGTGGGTGTGCACACTTTTGCACTCGACATTAAATTATAAATTAAATTGGGTAATCAGCAGCTGAGCAGAACTAATGTCCTGTTGTTTTGAACAATAGTCACAGTGATCCTATCAGGATCAAATTCTTAAGTGCATAATAACTAGTGTGTTGTGATCCTTCCTGTCTTGGTTTGTTTTTTTTTTTTTTTTTTTTTTTACCTGTTAAGACTACATAAGACAAGACACTTGAGCTGCTTAAATGTTGTCGGGTAAGAATGTATGAAAGTGTTAAGCCAAAGATTCATGCATAACATTGACTCTCATTCTTTCTGCAGCTGGCTGCCAGAACCTAAAGAAGCTTCTGAGTTTTGCAATTGGAGGTCTCCTTGGTGATGTCTTCCTCCACCTCCTCCCTGAAGCTTGGGCCCACACATCCAGCAATTGTAAATAAATGCTCTCCTTTTTTTCTTCTTCTATTATTTATAACCCTGGTCTCTTCAATTCAAGCTTTTGCTTTGTATTCCTTTGCATTCATCTGATGACCTGTTTTTTCCACACAGGTCTGGTTTTGTAATTCATCTGTTCATCCACCTGTTCTTTCATCTTTCATTCACCTGGATGTCTTTTGTAGTGCCTTATTATAAAAGATTTATTCATGACGGGGCTATTATTAAACCCATGTAAGGAGGATAGTCTGGTTTGACCGGTGTTTTACCTGTTTTATTATTAGACCAGAGAGAGAAACACTACCGTACCCAAGGCTTGTGGGTGGTTATGGGACTGTTGTCCTTCCTGCTGCTGGAGAAGATGTTTCCAGATGAGGACAGTGCTTCAGAGAGCAGTGCTATGAATCAGGCCAACAACGTAAGTCTTGCATGTGCAACAATACTACATGGTTATAAAATATTATTCCCCAATGTCGATGGATTCTCATATATGATCAGTCAGAAGGTGTTAATGTCTATGGCAGACTCTCATAACTCGTATTGAACGGCTAATAAACAAATTTTTGAATTTGTTCTTTAATAAATAAAAATGTAGAAAAGTTAATATTTTGACGTGTTTTGTGATTAGTTTATTTAGCATTTATGTAAGGAGACTCCAGTGTCAGTGCTTGGTAAGTTTGCCATCATGGGAGACTGGACCAAGGATTTAACACTTCCTGGTTTCTAGGTTACATGTCAAGCTGCTTATTTAATCCTATTAATAGTGATGCACTGAAATAAAATTTTTGGATGCGCTTGGCTGAAAACCGAAAATTACATTTAAGTCAAAAAAAAAAATTATTTTAAAAGAATGGCCTTTTTGTATAGTTCTATAAGTATTATGCTTCTTATTTATTTTTGTGTTTGAATGAATATCAGTTGAAAACGTTGGTGTACTTTTAAGCTTTGCTGTACTCATGTTGAATTTGAAGTTGTGTTTTCAGTTGGTGTATCAGACCTGTCGTAGAAAAGTGCTTTGGCGATGTAATCCCTCTTGAAATCTCAGCTGAGCAAAGACTGCAAATTGCTATTTTGACATCCTTATCAGATGAGGTGCGGGCCATGGTGTAGCTTAGAAAAAAAAAAAAAAAACTCTCTCCCTACTTAAGTCCCTATTTAATATTGGGAGACAAAAAGAGAGACCGCTGAGAGAATGCCTGTTACAACTGCTATAATGCATGTGATACCAGGAACTAACTTATCTTAGACATTCGATAACATTAAATGCTACTTTAAACTGAAAGTATGATGTGGCATTCTTTAATTAACAAAAACATGGAATTCTTGGCAACTCGTTGTGGTGTAAGAGGACTAAAATACTTTAAGAAACGCTGTTATTGGAAAATAAAAATTTTGCTTCATGTTGAGCTCCAGCCAGCCAGCCAGTGATTATTTACAGCATCGTCTTTTTTTTTTTTTTTTTTTTTTTGTAACACTGTTTCAAAACAGCGATCAAATGTCCTGGAGTTTGTTGGTGTTTAATTTCAAGTGTGTTGCATCAGCAGCCTCATGAAGTGATCCTTTCTATGGACATTAATTCTCTGGACAATAATTTGCTCCCTAGTACGTTTCTTCTTTGCCTGATTTTGTTGTCTTGTCTTGTTTTTAATCTCCGTTCATCATGTTCATGTTGGAGTTGGCGTTATGTAACTTATTTCTGAGCCTCACGGTGGCACCATATTAGTCAAGACCAATGCTCAGTATTTACTAAAGAGCTTTCCACTGTGTGTTTACAGGACTGCCTTAGTAGGAGCATATGTTAAAGCAATGTGTGGTATATTCACTTCTGTGGGTCTTGTGCTGAAGAGGAATTCCATGTTTTTAAGGTTCAGAATAATTCACCCATTGAGAAAAATCTGTTCAAAAGTTTGCATCTGTCTTTCTGAGTATGATGTATTCTATAAGAACTTATGCTCATCCTTTGCTCTTGTATAACTGACTCCACCCTCACTTGATGTTCTCTGAAGATTCTTTCGGTTGTAATATTAGCCTCTATTTTTCTTGCCATGTCTGTCTAAATTTACCAGATGTAATACAAAGCCTTTTTCACATCGGGCCCAGAAACCTAGCGGGTCAAGCCAAGGCTTACATTTTTGACTGTCTTGTTAATTATTTTGCCTTGTCTCCCCCCCCCTTCCTACAATACACACACACACACTCTCACTCTCTCTCTCACACATACAATTATATTTACTAGACCGCAACCTTTTTATCCACCTAAATCATAGGGGACTATTTCTACACTTTACTTGCAACTCTGTAAACTTCATTGTAAACCATTATAAAACCTTAAAGTGGAGGAAGAATGTAATGCACTCTTTCCAGATACCATTACAAAAATAGCCATTGCTTATTTTTTTATCCAAGTTTCTAAGGCACCAAGGAGTGATGCCCCTGAATGTTTTCCAGCACAGTCACTCTCTCTTGTCTCCAGACACACGAAGTCTTTGAATTGTGAATTTCCGATCTTGGCTGAACAGAGTTGATTTTGGTTTGCTTTGTTTCCATGAACAATTGGGTATTCTAACTGAAAATGGGACAGTTTGGGAATAGCTGACCTACTCAACATTGAATACAATTGTGATGCTAGACAACTTGGTCAGAGCCTCTCCAAAACAACAGGTCTTGTGGCGTGTTCCCGGTATTCAGTGGTTAGTACTTACCAAAAGTTGTTCAAGTGATCCCACAGAAGAGCTAATGTAGCACAAATTGCTGAAAAGTTAATGTTGGCTGTGACAGAATGGTGTCAGAACACAGTGCATCACAACTTGCTGCATACGGGGCTGCGTAGCTGCTGACCCTTCTCCATCTCCGAAAGTGTTTACAATGGGCATGTGACCATCAGAACTGGACTATGGAGCAAAGGAAGAAGATGGCTTAGTCAGATGAATCACATTTTCTTTTACATCATGTTTAGTCTGATCCACGGAGGCCCCACCTCACAAATTACAGGGGTTAAATGATCTGCTACTAACATCATGGTGCTGGATACCACAGCACACCTACAGAGGGTCAGAGCTGATTTATCAGCACAAGGGGGACCCACACAGTTTTAGGCAGGCGGTTTTAATGTTATCGCTGATCGGCGTGTATGCTGTACCCTACATGTAAATAAGTCTTTAAAAAGCTACTGTTTGCGTTAGCTGCTCTGACAGGCTCTAGTTCTAGGCTCAGTTAATCTCAGTGAAAATGAAACTCGAGTAAACTGCAGATGCTATCGGGTTCCTAGTAAACCAAAACATTTTTGCATAACTTTTGTAAAATGGTCTCTGAAGCATGAAGAAATGTATTTCTAAACCTCAGACTGTTGCATGTTCTGTTCTGTTTTGAACAGTTGTTTGAGCACATCATCTAAAATCAAGTTGAAAAATTTTTGAGTTTGTTCATATATAAACAATTATGCAGAGTAATATTCTCATTTCTTATTTAATACTGCTGTGTAATTGCCATGAAGACACTGCTCATTACCCCCCCACACACACACACACACATTTTTATTTTCTATTTTTTAAACCGAATTTGTGTTAACTTTTCCCTTCATCTGATGTTAACTCGTTTCAAGCCTGAGAAAGGAGGCAGGTTGAGGTGGATAATTAACACCAGTAACTGTATAAAGCTCTTGAAATATGTGCTGTATGCCCATGTCTGAAATGCATGTGTGTATAGCTGTTTATGTACCATTCCCAAATCTAGGCAAACGTCCATGGTGTTTAGAGGCTACTGAGAGTCCCTCTTTTTTGGTGGTTTACTTTCAGTGCATTGCATCAGGCCCAGGTCAATACCTACCCTGTTTTATTGCTCCTGAAGAGCAGTGAAGAAAATAGATGCTGAAAGACTTTTTTTGTTTGTTTTTGTTTTTGTTCAATGCCGTCTGATTGTTCTTCACACACAGGGTTAGACTGGATTAATTATTTCCTTGCCAAACATCGAAGATCAAAGTATGTTGCTCCCATGCTCTCTTACGTTCTTTCTGCTTTGATTATGCATCATGCACTCTCCCTTACTCTTTCTCTCTATTTAATATCTTTTTTTCATGTTGGATTTGCATTGGTTGTCAGGGCAGAATGAGTATGCAAGGATTTATCACATGCAGGAAGAAACGTGGTTTCAGAGAATTTCTTCTAGCCGTAATGGTTCTTTGGGAATATGGGCATCCTAATCAAGCATTTATTTAATCACTTCTATGCTACTTTTGTTTTATATTGCTGTTTTGAGAACTGAAGGTCATTTGGTGCTGTGTGCCCAGACAAGATCAGTGAGGTAGATTGACAACTAAGGCTGTGAAGTTGGTTATAAATAGAGTCCAACAGGAAGCAGCTGCAGACGTTCATGTACCAGCAGACACAAAAACTGTCCGGAGTCAATAGAGCAGCTCGGCAACCACAGGCAAGAGGGAGCAAAACCCCACCAGAGAGGAAACATCTAATTTTGCTGTTTCACTGAGTCGAAAAATCCAGTGGCCTGAAAATCTCAGACTGAACACGTCAGTGTTTACAGGGAAATTTCAGTTGCTTGGTTCTAGACTGACAACATTCAGGCCAATATAAATGACCTCTGTCTTTTGTAGAGGAATAAGAGAACAGCTCATGGCCTCTAGTATCGGAGGAAGCTTCTCCAAATGACTAACCAAAGTTTCATTTGTCTTCTTGAAAATGCTAAATTAGCACTTTGGATTTAACTGGCCTGTTTTTGTTTATCTTTTTCAAAATATGCCCTTTGGCACAGGCTAGGATTCTGTTAAATTCACGAAAGAACTTGTGATTCTTTGTGAAATGTGGGGGGGGGGACTGTTTTTAAAATTTCAACAGTTCTGACAAAGCAGTTTCTCACTTCTGCTTTATAGTTGTTAGAAAGTTTGTGAAGTCTTTGGGAGGATCTTGATTTATGCCATGACTCCTAATGTGATCTTTATCTAACCGTGTTATTTAACATCTTCAGGGATCTTCAATTCCATTCCTGGTGGGACAAGAGTCCCCTATTAGTTAATTTCCAAATTCAGCAGGTGTATTGGGGCAAGGAGAAAACCAAACTGCAATTTACTTTTTCTATTACTGTGACTTTGGATTGCATTGCATTTAGCCATCAGCAATTCGTCCTAAATTCCAGAAAATTCAGTGCTCTTCTCATACATGTTCTGTCCTTTTTTTTTTTTTTTTTTTTTTTTTCGTTCCTTTTTAGTCCTCTTCAGCAGATCACCAATGTGACTATTCGACATCCTCAGAGGTAAACGGTGTCTGCTCCAACAACAATTCCGACTCCAAGCCAACAACTGACATCAGCTCACAGCCTGGACGAGAGAAGATAAAGGTTAGTTGGAACTTGTGGTTTGGAGAGACAATGTGCCAGATATTTACTCTTGGGACATTCTGGAGGGGATTTTTGGATTTTCACATAAATTTTCTGGAAGACAAAATGCATTTCTTGCTTTTGTTGGAGGCTAAAATGCACAAATTTCATGCAAACTTCACATACCTCCCAAACCCAAGTGAACTGAAAGTGCTTTGTTCAAAAGTTTTATCCTAATGATTTGTTTCAGTGGTTATGTAATTATTGTGGGTTTTTTTTTTGTTTGTTTGGGTTTTTTTAACTGAATTAACTTATTTTGTCCAGACGAGTGGCTATCTGAACCTTCTGGCCAACTGCATTGACAACTTCACCCACGGCCTGGCAGTAGCAGGGAGCTTCCTAGTCAGCAGGAAGGTAGGAGAGCTGAGAGATTAGAGTCACGCTGACACTCGTTTGGACTCATTTAATACCTACTGTGAGCTGCTTGAACACATTAGGTCTACTGTAATTAATAAGCCATGTTCCAGTTTTTCTCAAGCTTCCACTAATGTTAGTTTCGCTACATTATTAAGCCATTTGAATGTCATCAAGATTGACTTGCATGTTCCAGTGTCTATTAGATGTTGACGCTTGATAATCTGGACAGTGAATAAGCTATAGTTTAGAAATGGGAACATGCCGTTTTGGCCTTTGAACGGGCAACCATATTGGACTTAGTCACATACTGAATGAGCAGTTGCCTTGTTTCCCAGTTTAACTTGGCCATTTCCATATGTCATATGTCTGTCCTGGCTCACTATCAGTTTGGAAGTGCAAAGGCCAGATCCCACCGCTTCCAAAAAACATGAAGCCTTACTGTTTAAGCTGCATGCTTTTGAACACTCTTCCACACATGTAGTGCCGTAGCCTGGTAAGAGCTACATTCTCCCTAGTATACATATAGATGTCTGACAGATATATTGTACGTTTGTCAGTCCTCCACATTGTGTACATGAAGATTAGATAATAGGCGATTAGTATAAAACGATGCTGTGCTCTTCGTGCCGGTCGTGTAGTATTAATAGGATAGCTGCATGTAGGAAAGGTCCAGGTGGAGAACCATAAGGCTCACAGCTTGTCTTCTGTGGGAGTTTGAGAGCATGGCATCCAGTTTATTTCCTCTCAGAGACCCACACATAGTCTTATTTTGTGTACTGGACGGGCAAGAGTGCTCTTAATGAAAATGTATGTCTATATTTCAGTTTTTGCTAAATGCTTACAGGCTTTCATTTGATGATAGTCATCTCCAGTATTATTATTATTATTATTATTATTATTATTATTATTAATAATATAATAATAATAATAATAAGTATTTAATCCCCAGAATGAATTATTTAACCCCCCCCCTCATATGTTCATTCCTTTGTTTGTTTGTATTATTATTGTTGTCGCCGTTGTAAACCAACCCCCCACCCCCACACACACACGTTTTTTTTAGTCTATAGACAAACCAGTGGACAGACATTTTTCCATTGCATGTCTCCATTCAAGTGCTTTAATGTGTATCTGAGCCAATGAGTTTTTCCTCTTCTGACAGGTTGGCTTTCTGACAACCTTTGCAATCCTACTGCATGAGATCCCCCATGAGGTGAGTCAGTCTCTCTCTCTCTCTCTCACTCTCACCTCTCACTCACTCAATGTTAAGTGCTCTTGAAATGCAGGACCCAGTGCTCTGAGTTGTAGCAGTACCACACCATCATTCTTTGTGGCAGTGCACTTCATTTAAATGAATCAATATTAATTGAATGATTAGGCATTTGTGAGTCATTGTTTGAACATTTTCTCTCAGAACTGTCTGATGTAGGCATTTGAGGACTAGCTCTTATGGCAAAGACTATGTTGTGATGACTCTTATGGACAAAGTAATGGTATTGTAGGTTTTAATACCGGGACTAACTGTATAGTGAAGCTCTTTGTGTTTGTGTGTTAAGGTGGGAGATTTTGCTATTCTGCTGCGTGCCGGGTTTGATCGCTGGAGTGCAGCACGCATGCAGTTATCCACGGCACTGGGTGGGGTTCTGGGGGCATGTTTTGCTCTTTCTGCTCAGTCACAGCAAGGCGCAGGTGAGACATTTCACATCACACACGATAATATTGTACATACAGCATTTATTATTTCATTTAAATAAGGCATGATGATGCTATGTGGTCTCCTCAAAAGCTAAGATATTAAGGAAAAAAGAAAGCTACAGAAGCTGCGTTGGTTCATGTGTAAAAGTAATTTCACTGACACTGCTGAAGGAATTCAGGATGAATGTACAAAAGTAGCCAATGCAACACCATGCAAGCATCATATAGGCTAATCTTTTAGCAGGCTTTTATTAACAATCGTGGCCTTTCTTTTTCTATGTGCTTAATATCTGACTGATCGCTCCCACCTGCAAGAAAGTAAAACAAAACCTGTTTCTGTGGCTTTATTATGTCCTATGGGATCCCTGTCTTGACGCTCATCTTTAGGTCGATCCGTTGAAATTCTTTGTTGGGTCCAACATCCAGACCATGTTCCATCATTTCCCAGCCTCTGTTTTAGGTCTTCTCAACAGTGTGACATTGTGGTGGCCTTATGTGTATTATTCTTTACTCTTCTCTCCTGAAGAAAATGCTGCAGCCTGGATCCTTCCCTTCAGCTCTGGAGGCTTTCTATACATTGCATTGGTCAATGTGGTGCCTGATCTTCTGGAGGAGACCAACTTCAGGTATTGGACACATTTGGCCCACTTCACAATGAAGATTTTAATCCTGCATAGACTGTATTCATAATATTACATAGTACTTTACAATATCTGTCCCTTAATATTCTATTTATCTATATACAACACAGTGTGTATTTTGTCATGTTATTGTTTATCGTGGAATCATGGAGATGAAATCGAGCCAGAGATAACCTATATAACACAAACCTTTTGCTCTGATCTCCTCAGACATTCTTTACTACAGATCCTGTTGATCTTTTGTGGTGTCGGGGTCATGGCACTGCTTTCTGCTATAGCGGAGTAGCCAGAGGACAACACTGCTCTCGCTTAAAGACTTTCTGAATGAAAGACTGACATCTACCAGGTTGGAGAATTGATAGACAATGCACTCCACTATTTAAGCTTTTAAAAAGGTTTAAGACTGCCCCAAAGAGATGTTCAGACGATCAGGTTTGTTAGTGTTATATATATCTATATATGTGTGTGTAATTCATTTGTGTTGGACATATACACAGGCACTTTGAATTAGAAATATAGCTGACAAGCACCAGCACAAACGGTGAGAAAGGAGGGTACCAAAAACAAACTGCAATGATTGCCTTGTTACAGTGAGTACACGATTGGACAAAGACCGATATACAGTGAACATATTAATGACTGTTGGGTTACTGTGTATATAATCTTGTCAAATATTTAGCTGAACATCGCATGATCTGTAGAATATGGGTGCTTAACGGTATGCCCATAAAACTATACATTTTGTGAATAGAATTAAGAGTATACTGTTTAGCTCAAATTTCCAACCTGTTAGTTAGACTGGTTGCTCTAGTACTTGGCAGACTGTCCTGATTTTCTGCTGTCTTATCAATTCTCACAAATGCATGCTTGAATTTAATGAGCAGCCTTGGGTATTCATGGTAGGATGTATGGTTAAGCAACCCACACACTCACTTAGGCACCACAGGCATAATGTATTCATGAACTCCCCATAGACAGTCATATCGGATGCACTAACTTAACTTTTCCTTTGCAAGTATTATTATCCAACTTTAAATTGTGTGTATTTAAGCATGCTGCTTTACTTTTTGTAAGTGTTATTTTTCACAAATTTTATACTGTTCCACTACACCACATGGTTTTAACTCTGGAGAAATGGGATGCAACTTCTTCTATTTAGCCGCTTAGTGTTTTAGAGCCTTAGTGTTAGCCATTTGCATTACTAGTTTATTCCTTATCTTATTGCTTTTGGATTTTAAGAGGTCATGACTGAAGCTGACGGAGCATACATGAAGTTTGTATAATGAGATATTAATCAAATATTTCTCACAGGACTTGTCGGCCCTTTTTTAAGCTTGAAATCACATTGTACAATTTTCATAAGTATGAAAAACAAACAAAAAAAACCCTCACACTGTAAAAAAAGAATGTTGCTGAAAGTGATGTTAGTCATCAGGTTAAAGTATGGTTACATAAATGTGTATATATATATTTTTAAAAAGATATTTATTATACATGAAAGATCATTTGTGAGAAGGAACAAAGTTTTACTTCTGAAGTTTTTAACACTCCCAACACTGTTATTGAAATAAAAGAGCTGAAATGTGTGTAGTTTTATTTGTTAATATACTTTTCCCCAAAAAATCTCTACCTTTTTGTGTACTTAATTTTCACTTTTGCTTTTCTGATTGATTCAAATGTAATCTTATACTGTAGTATTATGTATTGGTTTACTGTATAAGTTTTTTTTTTTTTTTTTTTTTTTTTTCCCCCCATGCATTCAACATCATTAACTGCTTTATGACCAGGTCAGGGTCACACAGGGTCCGGAGCCTAGGCACACTGGGGTTTTTGGCAGGAAAACACACTAGATCGAATGCCAGTCTATTGCAAGGCACCATGCACACACATTCACACTTCGGGGCAATGTTCAGTCACAAAACCACCTGCCAGTATGTTTTTGGGAGGTTGGCTGAAGCTGGAAAATCGAGGAAAACCCAAACCAGACATTAGTAGAATGTGGGATCTGTGAGGCGGCAACGCTACCCACCGCACCAACTTGCCGTTAGTTTAAGAACAGTACTGTTCTACATTATCTGAAACATGTCATGGCAATGAGTTTAAAGAGTGTTTTAATGTTTTTAATGCCCCTCCAACTTAACTGCTGAGAAAGACTGTAATAAATTGAGACCTTGGAATTGGAAGGTTTTTTTGTTTTTTTTTTTAAAGCATAAAAACTTTATTATATTTTTTGAAATTTAATTATCCTTTTTTAATAAGTATTTTGGATAATATAAGTATTGCTTATACCTTCCCAATTGAATAAATATTTTTTATCAAAAGTATAAAGTAGTTTAAACAAAGTTTTTTTTTTTTTTTTTTTTTGTTTTTGTTGTTTTTTTTTTTTTTTTTTTTTTTTTTTTTTTTTTTTTTTTTTTATTATTTTTTGTTTTTTTTTTTTTTAAAAAATATAGTTTTTTTTTGGGGGTTGTTTTCCCTTTTTTTTTTTTTCCTTTTTTTTTTTTTTTTTCTTTTTTCAGGAAATAAAAAAAAAAAAATGTTTTTGAAACTTATTTTTTTTTTTTTGTTATAATAACCTCAAGTCTTCTGGAAAGGCTTTCCACTTGGTTTTGTAGCGTGGTTGTGGGGATTTTCCCATTCAGCTACAAGAGCATTTCTGAGATCAGGCATTGATGTCGGGTGAGGAGACCTGGTGTGCAGTCTGTGTTCCAGTTCATCCCAAAGGAGTTCAGTGGGTTTGAGGTCGGGCCTCTTTGCAGGAAGCTCAAGTTCTTCATGCTGGAATGAGTTTGTCTCTCTTAGTTCCAGTGAAGGGAAATTGTAATTCTACAGCATACAAAGACAGTGTAGATAACTGCATGCTTCCAACTTTATGACAACAGTTTGGGGAAGAAATACTTATGGGTGTGTGGGGCAGGTATCCAAACCACAAAAGACATCTAATATTAATAAGCTAGATTTGATTGCAACCTTCATGATACTGAAGCTGTGGCAGTGAATTGTACAATATTTTTTTTTATATTTCCAGCATTTGGTGATCATCTTTATCCAATATTACTTACAGACATGCCTCTTAGTCTCTATCAAAACGTGACCTCATGCAAAAAACCAGACTGTTTGAAACCCCTTAAGGTACTACCCTGTTTGAGAGGATTCACAGCTCCAAAAACAGTAAGAGGCCTGTGTATACTTGCTTCACATGCTCACACTACTTACAATGCAGTAACGTGCTGCATTGGTGTAGTGCTGTGGCATTTCTCTCCCTGCACAGCCTTGCTCTGAACTGTCATATGGGAAGTGAGAGGGTGGTATTGATCGTGTGCTCACACTTGTCCAATTTCGACACAGTCTGTTTGGCAAAGAGGTGGTTGCCATAACGACTCCCCGGCTGGTTGCCTTCCTTTGTCAGCTGCCCAGAAGTGGCTTGCTGCGTTCGGGGGAAACTGCCTGTAACTTTCGAAGATGGGCTACAGTCTAATTGCAGTCATTCAGAGCCGGCAGCAGAGTTCACTGCTGTCTAAAATGATCAGTTTCTTTCTACATTATCATCTCTCACATCTATCATTCTGCTCTGCCTCTGGGAATCCAGCTATTGTAGATCTGCGAATGGAGATCTTTTGTTTCAAGACTTTATATGGAGTTTTTCTCTGTTCGTCTCGTAATGTTTTATTTCATATTTGCGTTGTCGGGCCCGTTCAGCTTGGATCAGGGTGAAGGGTAGAGTTTTACCTTAGATTTAACATGTAAGATGCATTTATACCAATATGATCTCCTGGAAAATGCATGCAAATTTAAATAAACAAAAAGTGATCTGATTTGTATTTCATTTAATTTAATGTGAATAAAAGGTAAAACACTAAAACTGACCGATCATAACATCATCTGTGAATTGAATTTTGCAAATTGTTAAAATTGTAAAAAGTGCAAGACCATGTTGAGCCCAGGATTATGAAGTGCTTTTTATAATTAGGACTATTGAGAAAAGTGTGTATGAAATGGGACAGTATTAAATGTCACAATTTGCAAGTACAAAATAATTGGGAATAAAACACTTTGGGAAATATTTTGAGATATGAGAGCCACGCGGTGGTGTGATTCATTACCACTGCACAGCTGATTCCAATAACAAGAAGTCACAGAGATTAATTCCTCTTATAACACAGCAGTTTGAAGTTTTATTAATTAAAGGACAACATGGCCTGTGGTGGAAGATTTTCTGGCAGTTTCAAAGCACTGACACTGGAGACTCCTTCTATAAATGGTAAATAAACATCCCACAGAAGGCTTCACTGTATCAACAATTTTTTGCTTTTCTTTGTGTAACGTTTTGAATCCATTTATTATTAGCTTATGTGGGTCTGTGTCATACAATCCTTGTGAATTAGCTGTTCATATTTAGATTATGAGAATGAACACATTAGTATAAGCCTGTTATTTGCATTGCAGCCAGAATTACTGGAGGTTTCTTTATAAAATAAATAAATATTTTTTTTTTTTTTTATTTTTTTTTTTTTTTTTTTTTTTTTTTTTTTTTTTTTTTTTTTTTTTTTTTTTTTTTTTTTTTTTTTTTTTTTTTTTTTTTTTTTTTTTTTTTTTTTTTTTTTTTTTTTTTTTTTTTTTTTTTTTTTTTTTTTTTTTTTTTTTTTTTTTTTTTTTTTTTTTTTTTTTTTTTTTTTTTTTTTTTTTTTTTTTTTTTTTTTTTTTTTTTTTTTTTTTTTTTTTTTTTTTTTTTTTTTTTTTTTTTATAAAACAAAAAAAAAAAAAAATTTTTTTTTTTTTTTTTTTTTTTTTTTTTTTTTTTTTTTTTTTTTTTTTTTTTTTTTTTTTTTTTTTTTTTTTTTTAATTTTTTTTTTGTTGTTTTTTTTTTTTTTTTTTTAAAATTTTTTTTTTTTTTTTTTTTAAAAAAATTTTTTTTTTTTTTTTTTTGTTTTCCAAAGGAGTTTTCTCAGCAACATAATACTTTTCTTGACAGACTTAAGCCATCATTTTTCACCACGTTCTACATATTTTTCCAGCTTATTCATATTATTAGTAAGGAACAAATTGGCACCTTTATTGCACCTTTAACTACATTGCTAGAAATTCCTAGAAAAAGGTTGTATTGGGGTGCTTTGTTTTATTTGTATGAGGGAAAGTGGTTGTTCCAGGGAACGTTCAAGGGAAGATATGATAGTTTTAAAAGTGTTATATGCAGTCACCTCAAAATAATCATAAACAAACTAACTAGATTGTTTAAGGATTTATGTTGTGAAGAGCAGTGAGCTGTCAGGATGGTGGATGACCCATGAAGCCGATTGATGGATGAGTCTTAAATTGAGACAAAATAAGGAAGGTAGATAACTAGTTATTTAAATTTGCACATGTAGAAACAAGAGCTGTGGAAACAAAGCAGACAGCGGGACATGAATAGATTAAATAGAGGAAGAAGACGAAGAAGAGAGGTGTACAGTTTCAAATGCAAACAGAGTATGTCATATTTTTTTCCATGTTCGGAAACACTGGGCTCTCTTATGTTGGCCATGTAATCTTTCAGTGCAAGGGATTTTTCATCAGTACTTTCTGGCACTACACAAATTTAAAAGGTTCTGTTTAATATTTCTTGTTTTTGGGACCATTTGAAAAGATAAATCACCTCATACATAGACTGTGAGAAGCATTTTCTGTTGGTAGTTGAATGAATTACTCTTTTGAAGAGTTGCATTATTTCTCTTATGTTAATTCCAGTGTCCTGGGAAAGGGAAGCAAAATGATAGCTAGTCTTCAAGGCAGGGAGTGAGAGAGGTGAGAAGTGTGAGATGAGCAGAGCTGAACTGTGTGTGAGTGTGTGTTCATGTTTTTGTGTGTCTCTGGGTGAGACAGTAAAGTAGAATGTGATAAAAAAAAAGCACTTCCAGAAAAAAAGGAATCAAAATTCCTTTTGAGTTGTCCCAAGCCTGCCTCCTGTTTCCTCATTCTGACTCTGACTCATGGGCTTAGGAAATTTTGTGACTTCAATGCTGAAAGTAAGTACAGAAGATTAAAGCAGATTAAGAAAAGCATACTGCAGTATACACTTTAAAAAGAAAAAAAAAGGAAAAAGTTCTATCTAGAACCCTTAAAGTTTCTTCAGTTTGTCCCTCTGGGAGAACCTTTAAAGATTTTAACCTTTAAATGTTTGAGTCTATACTGCTGTGTTTTCCTTTCAGAGTGGGATTCGAGCAGAACTGGGAGTCAATGAGATGCAGGAACTATCCATAGAACCCATATTTTCTGCTATATGAAGAGTAGAAATGTGATCATATGACCTTGTCAATGTGGTGATACAGATGTAACCAGTCCAAATGCAGACAGGAAGTTCCCCAGACCAAAAACATAAGGTGAAACATAGGGTTTTGCTAACTTTAAACTTAATACCATACATCTGACAAATAAACATCACTTCCTAATAGTGTGTGTGATATAGCCATGCAAAGCAATTCATATTACATTGGGTTGTACTTAAACAATAATTTTTACATTTGCCCTTTATGAAATAAAAGTTTGGTAGTGTGTACTAGGTATTCTGTGAAGGTTATTCAAATTAACCAATGATACAGCTCATAAAACAACAAGTAAAAAAAAAAAATTTTTTTTTTTTTTTTTTTTTTTTTTTTTTTTTTTTTTTTTTTTTTTTTTTTTTTTTTTTTTATTTTTTTAAATATTTAAAAAAATTTAAAAAAAAAAAAAAAATAAAAAAAAAAAAAAAATAAAATATTTAATTTATAAAAAAATAAAATTTAAAAATTTTTATTTTTTTAATAATTTTTTTTTTTTTTTTTTTTTTTTTTTTTTTTTTTTTTTTTTTTTTTTTTTTTTTTTTTTTTTTTTTTTTTTTTTTTTTTTTTTTTTTTTTTTTTTTTTTTTTTTTTTTTTTTTTTTTTTTTTTTTTTTTTTTTTTTTTTTTTTTTTTTTTTTTTTTTTTTTTTTTTTTTTTTTTTTTTTTTTTTTTTTTTTTTTTTTTTTTCTTTTTTTTTTTTTTTTTTTTTTATTTTTTTTTTTTTTTTTTTTTTTTTTTTTTTTTTTTTTTTTTTTTTTTTTTTTTTTTTTTTTTTTTTTTTTTTTTTTTTTTTTTTTTTTTTTTTTTTTTTTTTTTTTTTTTTTTTTTTTTTTTTTTTTTTTTAATTTTTTTTTTTTTTTTTTTTTTTTTTTTTTTTTTTTTTTTTTTTTTTTTTTTTTTTTTTTTTTTTTTTTTTTTTTTTTTTTTTTTTTTTTTTTTTTTTCTTTTTTTTTTTTTTTTTTTTTCTTTTTTTTTTTTTTTTTTTTTTTTTTTTTTTTTTTTTTTTTTTTTTTTTTTTTTTTTTTTTTTTTTTTTTTTTTTTTTTTTTTTTTTTTTTTTTTTTTTTTTTTTTTTTTTTTTTTTTTTTTTTTTTTTTTTTTTTTTTTTTTTTTTTTTTTTTTTTTTTTTTTTTTTTTTTTTTTTTTTTTTTTTTTTTTTTTTTTTTTTTTTTTTTTTTTTTTTTAAAAAATACAATAGGATTACAATGTTGATGAATGAACTGCACATTTTCTATACCTCAGAGTATACCACAGGAATTACTCTGATCAATTCCAAATCACCAAATGCAGACACGGAAAAATGCTTTGGCACAGAGAATGCAAAGTGGTTGGGCATGTCTTCTCAAGTCTCCAGGCAAAAACGGGGGTTCTTCAGGGATTCAATGAGGGTTCATTGGAAAATTATGATTGGAGTTGTTGTAGTCTTCCAGGTAGGTTCTACTTGGAACCCTTTCTATTCTAAGAACACTGGTTCTACACAGAACCTTTAAGGGTTTTCCCAGAGCAGCAACTGTCAAATCCTTTGAAAAGTTCTACAGTATAGAAACCGTACAACAGTGTTTTTATATTAGAAGGGATTTCAAAAAGAACTCTCAATGGTTTGTTGGTTGTTGCTCTGCAGGAACCGGTTAAGGGATATAAATATTGTATGGGTTTATGATGCTTCTATTTCCATTTCTGATATGATTAGACACAAGAAAGCCGAGATTTCACTGACGTTATTGGAGATATAATTGAGTTATTATTAGATAGCCTGCTAAGTGTAAAATAATCATAACGAGAAATAAAAGAGGTTCTCTGTTTTTCTTGAGGCGATTATTTCATTCTCTCATAAAGAGAGGAGAGAGAGAGGGGGGGGAGCGAGCGAGAGAGAGAGAGAGAGCGCACTCCACCCTCCAACCGCTCCTCGGCACTGCTCTCAGCATCCTCTCCTCTCTGCTTCTCTCTCTGTCTCTCTGAAGCCCAAACTGACACAGGGATAAACGCACATCTGGCGGGTCTCTGCTCATCACTAACATCAGCACAGCGCGGCCGCGGGGTTCGGCATGTCGGTGTCGAGGAAGCACGAGAGCGTCTTTTGAGCGTCCGTTTCATTTGTGCCGCGCGCACGTCTCGCCTTGAGTCCAACCGAGAAAGATGGCCGCCGCCGCCAAGCTGCTGACCAGCGCGGGCCTGCTGCTGGCGCTCGGCTCACTCTGCCTGCTCGCTATGGCCATCTGCACCGACTACTGGTACGAGACGGACGCGCGGCGGCACCGCGAGCGTTGCAAGAGCTACGCGAGCAACCGCAACGACCCGGGCTACATCTCCATCTCGAACCGCAACCTGCCTCTCCGGATGCCGCCGGAAATCGGTGCTGGAGGCCCGACCAGAGAGAAGAGGCACCTCGCGGCTCCGCTGGCGGCTATGGAGTCGCACTGCAGCCGGCGGTTCAATTCCACCGTGTCGGGTTTGTGGAGGAAGTGTTACCGCGACGGCTTCGACCTGGAGACGGACGAGCTCATCTACAGAGGTGAGGCTCTCACTGGTTTTTCTGCGCTTCAGTAGGCGCAAAAAATTAAGGAGCTTGGAGTGTTATGTGCAGAAATAGAAAATCAGTTGCTTAGTCGACAGTGGAGATTGGAGCTTTTAGTGCTGAACCGTGTTTTGATTAGTCGTAATTTCCTGTGTTTTGAAAATGTTTGCACTTCTCCTAAACATCCTACACACGATTATCTAACATCCAGCTATCACATAGCTCATCCAGACCGATTTTGTGAGCTATAGCCTATTAAAATGGCATTTTACTACGTTTTATCAATGTCTTATGCAATAACAGTAAAGTCACTACCGCGTTTGAATCCTCTGTCCATGGTTCTGAATCGTAACTGAGATCTTTACTACTAAAGTGTAGTAAAGAGTACAAATCTCGGTTGGGGGGCACAACTTCCGTTGTGCAGGGTGTATTTGCGTCAGCTCGAAATCCGCCATGATATAATGAAGTATAATGGGTTTAATTTGCGGAGGGGGTGTAAGAGAAGCAAAGAGTGAATTATTTATAAGCTCACAAGCAGGCGGCATTGGAGGGATGTGGGATACAAGGGAACAGGGGCTACACAGCTTCCAATGCATAAAGGTGTTTTACAAGGCTGGAATATAGCTTAGTAAGGGCAGAATTTTAATTTAAGTTCAGGAATCCATTGAGGGGTAGCTAGAACTGTTGACA
Source organism: Ameiurus melas (assembly GCA_012411365.1). Classification (NCBI taxonomy): domain Eukaryota; kingdom Metazoa; phylum Chordata; class Actinopteri; order Siluriformes; family Ictaluridae; genus Ameiurus; species Ameiurus melas. The sequence continues at coordinate 6,663,536 of CM022754.1, forward strand.
TCAAAGGCACCCAAGAATTACAGACATTACAGACATCAAAGGCACCCAAGAATGTTATGTAAGAAAACAAGGGCCTCTTGCCTTTTTTGGCATTAAAATACTAACCAGCTACATTTTGCAGATGATGGCAAATAATACACACTTTACAATTCAGCAATAGCCATTTCATGCAAAGTAGCCCACATTGTTTTTTTGTTTGTTTGTTTGTTTTTTGTTTTACATAAATCTTTAGCTGTTGTTCAACATTTTTGCTTCTGCCTTTGTACAAATTGTATTGGATCTTAGCTGCCAGACCGCTTGACTTCATATTCATCAATAATGTGTTCATTGCATTTCCCTTGTGCATTTAAGTGGCTGTATAGATGCCATGAATGATAAAGCAGTGATGAAGCACTCAACCTGTATAGTACACCTGAAAGAGCGCCAGCAGCCAGGATTACATTTCTGTTTATGGTTCAGACTACATCTGTCTTTCTCACTCACTCCATGTTCATGACCTATTTGGCTTTGACTTTAAAACCTGTGAGTTAAAGTGTCTGGGTTAATTTTACACTGATATTTGCCCCCTTTTTATGTCTGAACTAATATTCAATGATTTGCTTGCACAGGTGGTGGGAAAAATAAGTCTGATGAATCTGTGACATCAGATTATATTATTAGTGTCACAGTTAATATGCGCTGTTTATAATTGTACTTCTTTAATCAGTACGTTTTGCCCTCTTGATCGACAATTATTTGGAGAGTGTTTAAAATAACATGACAGTGATGAAGGTGATAATGGTTTTACTTTTTCAAATAAGGTAATCACCTCAAACAGGTTTTGACTCTCTGAATTGTACAGACATCACCACAAGAAAACGGGCAAAAAGATTGCATATAATAAATCATATTCACATTTATAAAAAAAAAAGAAAGAAACTCCTTGCATTTACTTTAACAAAAGTATTTTCATTCAAATATTATATATATATATATATATATATATATATATATATATATATATATATATATATATATATATATATATATATATATATATATATATATATATATATATATATATAAATAAATCTAACCAAAACATGTGGGAAAGTTGACACCCCTGAACCTACCTTTAATGTTCTGTCTGCTGAAGTGGTTCATGATCCATCTACAAACTTGTTGTACTTTACAGGTTCAAGTGATTTTATTTGCTCCAAATGAGGCTTCACAGAATATAAATTTGGAGGTGTTAATAATTTTGAAATCAGTATTTTGCACAGAAAATGCATTACTTAAAACTCTAAAAACTGTTTTTATTATTATTATATTGTTTTAAAGCTAAACTTATCAATCATTCTACCTGTAATTCAATTTTGACCATTTTCATTTAAGGCCACCAACATGTTGGAGTCAACTCTTTATTTATGTTAATATGAGTTTAATAGGAGATTAACACTGTTATAACACTGGGATAATTCATGATTTTGTATTATTTGGCACATTTTGAACTTATATATGTTCCTTTTGTGATAATCTGTGATTTATTTCTTTATGAGTATTAACTATAGATGTGTCAGGTCCGGTGGCACTAAGGCACAGAAGGCCCTCCTTGATTTATCATAAGTTATTTTCAAACCCTAAACAAACAGTTTTAGGCCCTAACTTCCTTTAAATTGCATAAAAAGAAGGTAAGTTACTGATAATATGACTCATTTAATGCTAGCCTTGTCCTTGTTAACATTTTGACCCCTAATTCACATTTCTTTGTTTATTATATGTTATATATAGTAATATACTATTTGTTAATCATACTATTAAGTTAATCATTCATTTCAACCTGTATTCAAGTGAACTGTATAAATCTTACCCGGTCTTGGAACCTGATATTGCTAATGTAATAGAATAGGATGCTAGCAGCCTCCTCTAATCAAACCTAATTTGCATATGTGCTGTGTTTGCCCTTTATGCGTGTGCTGATGCTGCATTTCCACACACAATAAAAACAACCAGTTACAGCCAAGCAAAACAACCCAGTGGTGCGAACCAGGCTATTATCTTCCTCAGCAGGCTCTGGCAATATGCAACCACTGATAGAGAATTGAACTTGCTCTGGAACTGATGGCCTTGGCTCGGACTGACTGAGAATAAACCTGTCTGTTCAGAGCTTATGTTATAAGGGATTTTGGAGAAGCAGTGCTGATGCTGGATTTATAAATCATTTTATGTAACGACATAAGCTGATCTACAATCATATATAGGCCTAGAACAAGTGCTTTGTTCTCACTTATTTATGGTGTGAATTTGCTGAGCGAGGTGGTGTGAATGTCTATTTTTTCTGTTCACGGGATATTAGATTTGTTCACCTGCCTATAGGTGGCTATGCATAATATATAGTGATGCATTTCCTGGGATTCGTTAATGGTAATAGATTGGTAATTAATAAACTTATTCCTGTTTAATGAGAAGGAGCCACTTAAAAGTGGTTCTTAGAATGAAAAACCTTAGAAAAAAACCTTTGCATTATATATCAAGCAAGCTGATATAAAGTAATAAAATATATTTTAAAGCTGCCTAAATGCAGATAAGCCCAAAATAACGTAACAAACAGCACTACTGTATGGAATTAAAGGTTTGTTTAGTAATTGTTTTGTTTGTTTGTTTTCCTTTATTGGTAAGCACAAGCTTGTTTTTTGTTATTTTAAAAAAAATAAATAATTTATTCATGTTCAGTTTTCATCTAATATTCTGCAGTAGTAATTTGTGCACAATTGCATGTGTGTGAAGCTTTTGAAATAATCCAATATTTGATATTGGCATATCAGTGTTTGAACACACAGTGCCCTCCACTAATATTGGCACCTTTGGTAAATATGAGCAAAGAAGGCTGTGAAAAATTGTCTTTATTGTTTAACCTTTCAATCTTTTCACAAATTCACTAAAATACTCTGCTCTTATGGATATCAAACAATTTCAAACAAAATACAGGTTTATACACTGCTCAAAAAAAATAAAGGGAACACTTAAACAACACAATGTAACTCCAAGTCAATCACACTCCTGTGAAATCAAACTGTCCACTTAGGAAGCAACACTGATTGACAATCAATTTCACATGCTGTTGTGCAAATGGAATAGACAACAGGTGGAAATTATAGGCAATTAGCAATACACCCCCAATAAAGGAGTGGTTCTGCAGGTGGTGACCATAGACCACTTCTCAGTTCCTATGCTTCCTGGCTGATGTTTTGGTCACTTTTGAATGCTGGCGGTGCTTTCACTCTAGTGGTAGCATGAGACGGAATCTACAACCCACACAAGTGGCTCAGGTAGTGCAGCTCATCCAGGATGGCACATCAATGCGAGCTGTGGCAAGAAGGTTTGCTGTGTCTGTCAGTGTAGTGTCCAGAGCATGGAGGTGCTACCAGGAGACAGTCCAGTACATCAGGAGACGTGGAGGAGGCCATAGGAGGGCAACAACCCAGCAGCAGGACCACTACCTCCGCCTTTGTGCAAGGAGGAGCAGGAGGAGCACTGCCAGAGCCCTGCAAAATGACCTACAGCAGGCCACAAATGTGCATGTGTCTGATCAAACGGTCAGAAACAGACTCCGTGAGGGTGGTATGAGGGCCCGATGTCCACAGGTGGGGGTTGTGCTTACAGCCCAACACCGTGCAGGAAGTTTGGCATTTGCCAGAGAACACCAAGATTATCAAATTCGGCACTGGCGCCCTGTGCTCTTCACAGATGAAAGCAGGTTCACACTGAGCACATGTGACAGACGTGACAGAGTCTGGAGACGCCGTGGAGAACGTTCTGCTGCCTGCAACATCCTCCAGCATGACCGGTTTGTCGGTGGGTCAGTAATGGTGTGGGGTGGCATTTCTTTGGGAGGCCTCACAGCCCTCCATGTGCTCGCCAGAGGTAGCCTGACTGCCATTATGTACCGAGATGAGATCCTCAGACCCCTTGTGAGACCATATGCTGGTGCAGTTGGCCCTTGGTTCCTCCTAATGCAAGACAATGCTTGACCTCATGTGGCTGGAGTGTGTCAGCAGTTCCTGCAAAAGGAAGGCATTGATGCTATGGACTGGCCCGCCCGTTCCCCAGACCTGAATCCAATTGAGCACATCTGGGACATCATGTCTCGCTCCATCCACCAACGTCACATTGCACCACAGACTGTCCAGGAGTTGGTGCATGCTCCTCATCAGGAGCATGCCCAGGCATTGTAGGGAGGTCATACAGGTGCATGGAGGCCACACACACACTACTGAGCCTCGTTTTGACTTGTTTTAAGGACATTACATCAAAATGGATCGGCCTGTAGTGTGGTTTTCCACTTTGATTTTGAGTGTGACTCCAAATCCACACCTCCTGGGTTGATAAATTTGATTTCCATTGATCATTTTTGTGTGATTTTTGTTGTCAGCACATTCAACCATGTAAAGAAAGGAGTATTTAATGAGATTATTTCATTCATTCAGATCTAGGATGTGTTATTTTAGTGTTCCCTTTATTTTTTTGAGCAGTATATATATATATGTATGTATGTATGTATAATATAAAACTTTGTAAAAAATTGGTGTGTAACAATTATTGTTTCAAGAAAAAAGCCTCTACTCTCATCCAAAGACAAAATCACACATCTTCAGTTTGCCAGACACTACTGGAACTTCAAATGGGATCAGGTTCTATGATGAAACTAAAATAGAGCTTTTTGGCAATAAACACCAGAGGTGATTTTGGCGCACACAGAGATGTAGCCATATGGAACTTCATGCCCACGGTTAAATATGATGGTGGCTCTTTAATGTTTTGTGGCTGTTTTTCTGCCAGAGGACCTGGACATTTTGTTAGGATACATGGTATCCTGGACTATCAAATATCAACAGATATTAAATGAAAACCTGACTGGGCCTAAAATGGGCTGTGGTTGGACTTCCAGCAGGACAATGATCCAAAACATACATCAAAATTAACACAAAAATGGTTTACTGACCACAAAATCAAGGTCCTGCCATGGCCATCCCAGTCCCCTGACTTGAAACCCACAGAAAACCTGTGGGGTGAAGTAAAGAGGACCAGCGTGGACTTCGAAATGTGAAGGCTCTGTTTTGTGTTTGCAATTGTTTGTCTTTATTGCTTAACCTTTTGAGCTTTTGTTAAACAATTTCACAAAAATACTCTGCTCTCATGGATATCAATTGTTCACAGCATTCTTTGCTCATATTTACCTAGGGTGTCTGTCTCTCTCTCTCTCTCTCTCTCTCTCTCTCTCTCTCTCTCTCTCTCTCTCTCTCTATTATATATATATATATATATATATATATATATATATATATATATATATATATATATATATATATATATAAATTTCAGTTATTCTATAGGACAATTCTTCATGTTTTGTTGTACTACTTAAGACTATATCTGAACAATCCATATCCAGATCATTGGTTTGAATTTCTCACCTGCTTGCTTGCTTTAATTAGATTCTGATGAGGAAAAATGACACTTGCTTCTAAACCCCTGTATAACATAACAGTAGGCTGTTCGACTGGCACATCCCCCATTCCACACACACACACACAAACACAATACATAAATGCATACATACATACATACATACACACACCACTTATGGTCCAAAGTGATAGTTTGAGTTTTGCACAGAAAATGTAAAATTACTTCCAGGTTATCAGGTCAATTAAGTCTCATATAACTCCCCTTTAACAATCAATCTTGAATCTTGAATTCTTTTCACTTCACTGTATTTGATATGCTCTGGATAAATATTCAGTATGATACTGAATCTCCTTTCCAGCTTGGCTTGCAGTGTTGTTCTCACATTCACTAAATATTGCAACATTTTGCAAAAGTTTCTTTCCAGACTCTATCACTAATTAATTGCTGTCAAATATTATTGCATTATTCATTTGCCCTTGTCACACATTATTATATAAATCATCATCATTGCAATATAGTTTTCACACCACTCATATTTTCATTACATTTTACAGTCTATCACGTCGTCTTCTCTAGCAAATGGGAATGCTGGAAGAATAAACCTGGATTATCTTAATGTTTACCACAGCACTGTTAAATTCTAGGCTATAAGGTTTTGATTAACAGCGGCTCTGGCAGTACTGCTGACTGTAATTCAAATCACAGGTTTATATTTATGCACATGTTCTAACATCATGTCTGTAGTGACTCTTACTCAGGGACTCGCATGACCACATAAATGGATTAAAAAACATGCAATGGTGAGGTTGTCACTAAGGAGAACATTTTTGGAAGGGGTCTCCAGTGTCTGTGCTTTCTAAGAGTCAGATGTAATGTATTCAGACATGGGAAAGTCTTGAGGACAGAGTACTTATCACAGTTTCTCTGTAACATGACAAGCTGCATATTTTCATCTACAGACTAGTGAGGGAACAACTCTTTATACAGTGAGGGGAAAAAAGTATTTGATCCCCTGCTGCTTTTGTATGTTTGCCCACTGAAAAAGAAATGATCAGTCTATAATTTTAATGGTAGATTTATTTGAACAGTGAGAGACAGAATAACAACAAGAAAATCCAGAAAAACGCATGTCAAAAATGTTATACATGTTATACATTGATTTGCGTTTTAATGAGGGAAAGAAGTATTTGACCCCTCTGCAAAACATGACTTAGTACTTGGTGGTAAAACCCTTGTTGGCAATCACAGAGGTCAGACGTTTCTTGTAGTTGGTCACCAGGTTTGCACACATCTCAGGAGGGATTTTGTCCCACTCCTCTTTGCAGATCTTCTCCAGGTCATTGAGGTTTTGAGGCTGACGTTTGGCAACTCAAAACTTCAGCTCCCTCCTCAGATTTTCTATGGGATTAAGGTCTGGAGACTGGCTAGGCCACTCCAAAACCTTAATGTGCTTCTTCTTTTCTTCAATGCCTTGGGTGAGGGAAGGAGGTTCTGACCCAAGATTTTACGGTACATGGCCCCGTCCATCGTTCCTTTGATGCGGTGAAGTTGTCCTGTCCCCTTAGCAGAAAAACACCTCCAAAGCATGTTTCCACCTCCATGTTTGACGGTGGGGATGGTGTTCTTAGGGTCATAGGCAGCATTCCTCCTCCTCCAAACAGGGCGAGTTACAGCTCCATTTTGGTCTCATCTGACCACAACACTTTCACCCAGTTGTCCTCTGAATCATTCAGATGTTCATTGGCAAACTTCAGACTGGCATGTATATGTGCTTTCTTCAGCAGGGGGACCTTGCGGGCATTGCAGGATTTTAGTCCTTCACAGCGTAGTGTGTTACCAATTGTTTTCTTGTTGACTATGGTCCCAGCTGCCTTGAGATCATTGACAAGATTCTCCCGTGTAGTTCTGGGCTGATTCCTCACTGTTCTCATGGTCCTTGCAACTCCACGAGGTGAGATCTTGCATGGAGCCCCAGGCCGAGGGAGATTGACAGTTCTTTTGTGTTTCTTCCATTTGCGAATAATCGCACCAACTGTTGTCACCTTCTCACCAAACTGCTTGGCAATGGACTTGTAGCCCATTCCAGACTTGTGTAGGTCTACAATCTTGTCCCTGACATCCTTGGAGAGCTCTTTGGTCTTGGCCATGGTGGAGAGTTTGGAATCTGATTGATTGATTGCTTCTGTGGACAGGTGTCTTTTATACAGGTAACAAGCTGAGATTAGAGACAAAATCTGCAGGGGATCAAATACTTCTTTCCCTCACTGTAGCTGCTATAACATAACATGGTAACAGGAACTAACTTCCTTCACAAATGTTCCACAATAATAAACATAACTGCAGTATAAGTGAATAAAACGTATGACATTTCATTCTTCAATAAATAGAAATTGTTAGCATTTGCAAATCGTTGTGATATAGGAGGAATAACACACTTCAGGATATACTGTTAAATGGAAAATAATCACTTTTGAGGTGGTAATCATACAACCATCACACCACCCTGTTGCAGAATGATGGTACTCTTCTAAATGTTTTATTTCTAAACGAATTAAGGGTAAAATCCCATCCCCTGATCACCCCTCATATTTGTTATAAGTTGTGAGTTTCCTCCTTAAACTTTTTTTTCTCAGAAATATAGAATGCACTCAACCACTGTCTTCCTGAATGCAGATTTTCAGGACAGCACAGGGCAGTTAGTGCTCTCCTCCGACTGAGTTCATCTTCTCTACAATGCTGCGTGAGTGCCAGTAGCTGGCGTTATATGTGTTAGCCCTCACCCTTACATTTTACGAGGTAAAGAAATAGCTATCTTTGGATATTTGATAAGACTTAACAGGACAAAACTGTAAAAATCCTACAACTGAGAAGATTCAAAATCAGCTCAGAGGACTGAAAAAAGGTTGGAGGCAGTTACAGTGGCATAATCATGGCAATGGTAATAATGTAGGAACATCTGTGAAACCTAACACATTAAATGGTGTTGGCATAAATTAGCTCTTTTTATCTTCTTAATTTTGTCATAAGGGTGTGCAGGTTTTTGCACTCAACAGAAAAATCTTCCAACATTCTTCCATCAAGAAACATTTCTGGCTTGTTTCTTCTTAAAAGCACAATGCAAAGTCAATGTAATTGAATTGACATTTCCAAAATGTATGATCCTACTTTTATTTATAGATTTATTTCTCTGTGACTTTAACCATGGCATGGTTGTTGGTTCCGAATCCGGACAGAAGACTGGAAAAAGACCTAAGCTTTTCTAATCTTCTACTGTCCATTTTTAATGAGTCTGTGCCTATGATAGTCTCAGACTCCTGTTCTTGGCTGAAAGGAGAGGAACCCAATGTGGTCTTCTGCTGTTGTAGCCCATCCACCTTTGATGTTTTATGCATGCTGAGATGTTTTTCTGCTCACCACGGTTGTAAAGAGTGATTATACGAGTTACTATATAATTTCTTGTAGATTCAGCCAATCTGGCCATTTTCCTCTGACCTCTTTTATCACCAAGACGTTCCACCAGCAGAACTGTTGCTCACTCTGTGTTTTTTGCACCATTCTGTGTAAACTCTAAAGACTGTTGTTATTGAAAATCCCAGGAGATCAGCAGTTTCTGAAATACTCAAACCAGCCCATCTGGTACTAGCATCCATGCCACAATCAAAGTCACAGTGATCACATTGTTTCTTCATTTTGATGTTTGATGTTGAACATTAACTGAAGCATGACCTGTATCTCAATGTTTTTATGCATTGTGCTGCTGCTACATGATACGCTCATAATCATAGATAATTGCATAAATAAGTTGGGGCACAAATGTTCCTATTAACGTGGACGGTGAGTGTAGAAAGAGTATTTTAATGAAGTGGTTTTAAGCATGTTCTGAACTTGAAATTTGACTAGAACTAGAAGAAATCAGCACAGTCTATAACTCTGTCACAATTTGCAGGGTGATAGAATTGCCTAATTACTAATTAGGTGATAATATTACTAATCAAGCCTCATATTTGGTTTAAATGTCACTGTATCAAATATAGGAGGGATTGCCATTGTATAAAAATTAAAAGACTGTAGTTTTATAATGAGACTTTTTGGGGGGGGAACGCTTAATTTTGGAAACCTTTGACCCCTTTTCAAAAAAGATGAATGTTTTTCACTCTGTGCTGAGGCTATAAATATAATTTTTTTTAAATAGATTTCAAAATATGGATCCTGAAATCTTCTGCATATTGAAGGAATTGTTTAAAAAAAAAATAAATAAATATATATATATATATATATATATATATATATATATATATATATTATATATATATTATATATATATATATATATATATATATATATATATATATATATATATATATATATATGTGACATCTTTATGCAAAGTATGTGCATTTATAAATGACAAACTGTTCTTTTTTGTTTGTTTGTTTGTTCGTTTGTTTAATTTATGATCATGCTCTGCAGGTGTGATTCAGAGATGCACTCCAGTGACGTATCACTACACCTCCTCCATCCTGCCCCGAAATCTGCCAGTCAACATCACTAAAACCATCCGGCAGGATGAGTGGCATGCTCTGCGTAAGTCTTAAATATCCCTCACAATGCTGATGCTCCAGACTTTTTTTAAATTAATTTATCCCAAAGAATTACTGGTATACTCATATTACCATACATATTACACAAAGAGCCACCGTGTATTATTTTTTAAATGTTGCATTGACTATTTTAAGTGGCTATAAAATAACCGCTGATATAGTGCTACTTTCCCTGGCTGAGAGGTTAAGTGAAGTGAATATATGTGTGTGTGTGTGTGTGTGTGTGTGTGTGTGTAGATCTGCGAAGGATGACTGCAGGCTTTGTGGGCATGGCTGTCTCCATCATCCTCTTTGGATGGATCATTGGGGTTCTGGGCTGCTGCCAGCAGCACGACCTCATGCAGTATGTAGCTGGCCTACTCTTCCTCATGGGAGGTAAGTGTATGTGTGCATGTGGGTGTGTTTTCACGCGCATGTGTGTGTACATATGTGCATGTGTGCGCGTGTGTGCGTGTGTTGCTAAATATAGAGTTTATATATTTATTTATTTATTTATTTGTAAGAATCTTGCTTCTGAGACCATTAGGACTGTTTCCATTTCATTGCTTTGATTGTGTCGCCATCTAGTGGTGATATTATTCCACTTCATTTGGCTAAGCTAGTTTGTAAATCAGTAAGTGTTTGGTTGTGAAATTAACTCTTGAGTATTGTTAGTTAGTATTCAAGTATCTCTAAAGACGTTAATTCCGATATTAGTACAGGTTTCATTTAATTTCTTTAAATCTCAGGAGATACACTGAAGGCCAGCCCTCATTTATATAAAAGAGGTAAAAAAAAAAAAGCAGTCATATGTTTAATGTTTTCAAAAGGCACAGAGCAGTAATGGTGTCCAGCTCCTAATCTTAATAATTATTAATAATAATATGTATTATTATACTTATTAATAATATTTATTTGTGAGTGCTTAGTGGTTAGGCAGTAGTAGTTCAGTGATTACTGATCAGAAGGCTGTGGGTTCAAATCCTAGTATTATGGGTTTCTTTTAAGTATGTGTTTTGTATACTTGTATATGTCTTTTTGGAGAAAAAAAAATTGGTATGTATGCACTTTTTAGCCTTTTTAGTATTACACATCTTTCACTCATGTTTTTTAGTCTTTATATTTATTTTATACTTTAATATATATATTAAACAGTTCTTGTTGGGTTTTTTTTAGCATGCATTCTTTGTACACTTTGCTGCAACAAATATCAGAGTCCTGCAGGTTGCATTATGACTGGCTATCCATACCTTTGTGTGCCTACTGTATGTGCAATATTTTGCCAATTTGTTTCTGTGAAGCTTTAAACGTTTTAACTGTATTACAGTCTATCATATATGTCTAAAAAGGAAGATCACATGACCTCATCTCTTATTTATTACAAACAGAAGGAAAGCTAGACCTGCTATCACTATTACACATGCAAATTATTAACAGTGACTGTTTGGAGGTAAATGGCTGAAGGGTCAGTGTTTCAGTATTTTCAACAAATAAGCAATTTTGCTTAATTTCTTTGAGCTGAACTATAGCGGCAAGGTGGTGTAGTGGGTAGTGCTGACACCTCATGGTCTATGTAGAGTTTCCATGTCCTCCTTTTTACATATGGTGTTCCTCTGGTTCCCAAAAACATTCTGGTAGGTGGATTTGGTATGCTAAATTGTTCCTAAGTGTGAATGAGCACGTGAATGTGTGTGTGTGTGTGTGTGTGTGTGTGTGCGTGCATGGTGTCCTGTCATTGACTGGCATCCCATCCAGGGTTCCGACCCTGACTAGCATAAAGCGGTTAATGAAAATGAATGAGTAAAATAAAATGCTGAGCTATACAATATCTTTTCTGTCTGGAAGGTCACTGGTATTCCTGTAGCTCAGGGGTGGGAGTAATTGAAGGCACACAATGATGACTCATGATGATGGAGGAGAATCTTGTTCTTGGATCCAGAAACATGTCCCATGTGAAGAAATCATGTTCACGCCCACATCAGAATTAATCTGCTGTAAATCCGGTGTTCACGTTGTTCCACGTCTATCTGTTCTGACCACTCTTTCATTCTTCTTCCTGCCAGGAACCTGCTGTATCATCTCCCTGTGCACCTGTGTAGCGGGAATCAACTTCGAGCTGTCACGGTATCCTCAATACTTGTACGGCCTTCCCGAGGACATCAGTCACGGCTACGGCTGGTCCATGTTCTGTGCCTGGGGTGGTCTGGGTCTTACGTTACTAGCTGGCTTCCTGTGCACACTCGCACCATCACTTAGCAGCCCCTCAACCCATACAACCGTCCACAAACCAAGGCACGAGAATGGCACTGTGTGAGAAACCTCCCCACAAATCAGAACAAGATGCTGGTCTGGTTATCATCACACACACACACACACACACACACACTCAGACTGCTGAAATCACTCCACCATCCAGTTTAACACCTCTCATCAGCATCAGGACATGAGTGCTGGAGGTGGCTGGATAATTATATTCGTCTCCTGCATGGCAGCTGGTGATGTGTAACTGTACACAAAAAATTAAATTGAGCGATCACTGTCACTCCTCAAGCACACTAAATAAGACACAGTCAGGATAGTTTCAACATAGGAAATGTAGATAACACACACAGACACACACACAAATACAATATACACATATAGACCATTCCAACTATAGACATTCCACCCTCCCAAACTTAAACGGAAAAAGATGTCCAAAAGGCGATTTTTCTATTTCTTTATGAACATACATCTTAAAATGGTGCTCTCTGTTCTCAATACCACATGCACAAACAATTAAAGAAGTCAGGACTAGCAGGGACAAACACCATCTGGAAGCCATGTTTTTTATCTCTAAGTAGACTGTACTTTTTTTTTTTTTTTTTTTTGCTTTTGACCTTTCGAGATTTAAATCCCGATCAGGACTTGTATAAACACCACCATGGTCCGAGCTCTTTGTGCTCCATCAGAAGACTGCCCTTGTAGCATTGGTACTTTACTAAAGCCTCTATTGCAGGTGTACAACAACAACAAAAACTAGCCTGTCACAGCAGTTCCTGATTCAAGCTTTAAAAAGAGCCATATCAGCAAGAAAGAAGAAAAGAAAAAAGCTACACTGGTTTTCATTGAGTTGAAGGACCTGGACTTATCGCTGTAAAGACTGTGACATAAGGCTGAGGACGTTACTGAAGAGCAGAACAGCTGTGAGAGGGAGGAAAGGATGTGTGGAATTATTAGATAAAAGAAACATTGGATTGACGCATTGATGCATTAGTGAAGTAAACTTCCTAGGGTCTCTACGAGTCTATCTGTACAAATCCTTTTTTTCCCCCTGTAGATTTAATTCCATTATTTATATGAAATAAGGCTTGGCAAACAATGGGGCTTAATATTTTTTTCTTTGTTATTATGCTGACACTGGGCAACCGCACTGTTGTGAGGGATTGGAAACGTTTCAATCCTTGAGAGCATGCAGTACAAATAATTGAGCTGACTTTTAAAACAATGCTTCTCTGAACATCACGTCTTGTAAAGTGGAATTGCAGTTGTGAGCTCACACCAGTGTTCCTAATTATTTATAACCAATTATAAAAACTATAATAAAGAAATCATTTATAGTTATTTTTATCTACCACAGGGCTTTCTTCCCTGTAAATGCAGGAAGAAGCTTGAAGCCCAGGATCCAACTTTTACACAATTTGAAATCTCACAAATAGCACACTGTTTAGATAAGTGCATAGAAAAGTGTCCTAATGCTACAGTAAAGGTACATTGTATATTGGTATGTAATGTACTTTATCTCTAAGTAGACTGTACTACTGTACATTTGTTTTATTTGGTAATGTTTACGTTATCCATACTGCACATTGGCCACAGTTGTCAGGGGTGGGCTATACAGCAAAAATGTTATAATGATACACAATATGTATACCAATTCTTACTAATGAAGTGCCTCCAAAAATACAGAGCCACATTTAAAATGAGTGTTCTAAATATCAGTGTTCTATTAGTATTGACAAGTAAAGTGTAACTTATACCACAGTGCTGTTGAATTCTTGATTCTGATTGGACAGAATGTGTTTATTAATTTTCAATAACAGCAGCTCTGATTGTAATGCCAGTTGCAAATAAAATTATAGCTTATTGTAATGCCCTATCACATAAAGGTACAAAAAAACTTGTGCAATTGTTGATGTGCAAAAGTTTCTGTAAGGAAATACTTATTTAGAATATCTGGAAGGAGGAAGGAGTCTTCAGTGTCAGCGTTTTGTAACAGTCAGAGCGAAAGCTGCAACTTAACGTTTTTCCAAATCAGAAAAGTCTCCAGGTCTGCGCAGTTTCTTGGTAACATGACATTTGTTTCTTTCCAATGGAAGAAAAACACGGGGCTGGTGAGAGAATGACTGTTCATAGCTGCGATAACAGGAACTAATATATTTTTCAGACACCACACAACATTAAATGTAACTATAGCCTATTGAAATGTATGACTTACTGTTCTTTAATGGAAAATTAATGTGGTATAAGAGAAATACAACACTTCAGGAAATGCTGTTATGGAGGTTGAGGTTCAGGGTGAAAACAGCTGCATTGCACCACCCCGTCATTATTTTTCCTTTAACAGCACATTCTGTTGTGATTTATTCCTTACATAATTTATTGAAATATCATATTGTATATAGTCCCTGCCCTGTATTTATTCCTCTGTAATGAACAGAATGAGGCTCACAGAGCTCTGCTGAATTCTCGAGAAACAGCTTCTAGATTGTAAGACATCTCCAACAAAATTTTGATTCCAACCAGCCCTAGACCTGCTTTTCTATATAGGGTGCACCGATTTGACATTTTTTGACCTAGATATGGAATGCACTAAAGGTGGAGATTACTATAGCACTATGACTTTTAAAAACTGCGCACGGCACATTAATATTACTTTTCAGGAGTGAATACGAGTATAAAGTCACAGCCGCAGTTTTTTTTCCCCCGACATGTTTCAAGAGAAATGGGAAAAAATCAATAGTAAAAAATTATGTAATAAGCAATTGATAAGAGACATCAATTCTTAGCCCACAAAACAACTACATCATTAGCATACAAAATGTTGCGAGAGAGTGAAAAAGCACAAGGTATGTGTTCAGAATCACCAAGCAGCTCTAAAACTGAAATTTATACAATATCCGCCATTTATTTTGGCACTGGAAGTAGCAGCATTTTCATTTTGTATGAACTGTTTCTAAGGGTTTATTTCATGAAGCACAGGAATCATTGTCTCGCATGACACTATTATGGTGAATTTATTATGTATTGAGAGACTTGTGTCCATTTTTAATATGATTTTTATTTTACAGGAAATAAAATGTAAATACTGTGTAACATTTTTGTGTGTATATTTATGTGTACCAAAAGGAAGTGTTTATATATACAGTATATCTCAAAGTTCTCAAAGTCAAAGAAGAAAAAAAAAAAAACCTGGGTGAGCGTAAAGGACCTGAGCAATAATGACAAGTGCCAAATTGTGATGGCTAGACAGGTGGGTCAGAGCATCTCCAAAACACCAGGTCTTGTGCTGATGTGGATGTTACTTTCCGGTGGAGGAAGTGTGATGCTCTGTGCAATGTTCTGCCTGGAAACCTTGGGTCCTGGCAATTATGTGGATGTTACTTTGACACCTACCACTTACCTAAACATTACTGCAGACCAAGTACCCTCCATCATAACAACGGTATTCCCTAATGGCAGTGTCCTTTTTCAGCAGGATAATGCACCCTGCCACAGTGCATGAAATTGTTCAGGAATGGTTTGAGGAACATTTCAGAGTTCATGGTGTTGACTTGGACTCCAAATTCCCCAGATCTCAATTCAGCATCTGTGCTGGACAACAAGTCCCCGCCAACTTTCGGGGTTTAAAGAATCTGCTGCTAATGTCTTGGTGCCACATACCATCTCACATTTGAGATTGAATATACATGAGGCTTGAGGAGAAAATAAAATGGATGTAATGAAGAAAGAGACAAAAATGGTTTTTGTTGGTTTTCTTTTTTGTTTTATGGGTGTCATTATAAAACACAAAGGCAGTATGACACCATTGGTGACTCTGTGGTAAAAGCCTTGCCTCTGCACTCTGAGTTTGCTAGTTTGAATCCAGCTTGTCCCTGTGCTTGTTGTGGAAAAATGGAGAGGTTGAAGTGGGATGCTATGTAGAACAGGTGGCTGCAGTAAATGCAATTCAAGGCTCATGTATTATGGGTGATGCAATATTCTCTGCTTTACATCCAATCACATGGCAATATGCAAATTAGTATGCTAATTGAAAATCCCTATCCCAAAAAAGTTGGGACAGTATGGAAAACGCTAATAAAAACAAAGAGGAGTGATTGTAAATATACTTTGACTTATAAAGGCAAGCTATTTGATTTAATCAACTGCATAGTTTTATAGGCCTTGCATATGCCTTACCTTTTACGGTGTGTAAAGGGTAAGGCCCAAAACCAAGCTGTTATCAGCATCAGGTCCAAAAGCCAGCATCTGTCATGGTATGGGGGTGTGTCAGTGCCCATGGCATGGGTAACTTGCACTTCAGTGAGTTCACCAATAATGCAGAAAGATATGTACATATTTTGGAGTAACATCAAACCACAGAGGATCTTCTCTGGAGATCCTCTGACCCACTTGTCTAGCCATCACAATTTGGCCCTTGTCAAAGTCACTCAGATCCTTACGCTTGCTCATTTGTCCTGCTTCCAACACATCAACTTCAAGAACTAACTTTTCATCACTTGTTGCCTAATATTGTGCTATTTAATGAGATAATTTGTGATGAATTCATACATTTAAAATCTATATCCTCAGTATATATTTCTGTAAAACTGCTTTGAGACAATGTCCATTATTTGTTAAAATGATCAAATTTATTATTTCTATACAAACATTTAGAAATATACATACAGCATATTCATTTGTAAGGAAAAATATTGAGGGCATTACATTCTTAAACAAAAAAAAGGTAATTAGCCACTCAGTTGCATTATTTTACAAATTCATCCAGATGCTAGACATAAACAAAAGATTAATGTAAAATACTTGTATTGAGGCTAAATATTATATTTTTAAAATGTTAAAATGTACATGTAATGTGAACTGACATGCATTGCATACTGTAGTTTATCAGTGGATGACACATCTAATCCACAAAATAAACACCAGATATGACAGTTATGACAGTATGCTTTTCTTCATACATTCTCAAGAGTAAAAGCACAAAGCCAATGTCAGCTGAAATATATATAACAGAGAGAGAGAGAAAGAGAGAGAGAAATATCCTCCCTTGTGCTTTTAAATTAATAAGCAAATATTTGTTCTTTTAATATGGCACTTACTTATAGTGTCTTATATCAGCTATCAGCAGGGCTATCAGCATCCCTTCCAGATCCATGTCTCAGCCTTACCTGTTAATGTCTCCACCCTGAACCCAAAAATACAACAGAGACAGCAGTACAAGGCATGACTGCTGATTGATTATGTCTGTTACCTTCTGCATAAATCAAGGCTGTGACATTTGTTTTTTGAGGCGTGAGGGAGTGCCTACAGCCAGGTAACTGTCCCGTGAAGGCTCCTTGGTGCTATGTGACTTGCTGCTGGGCTTGCAGGTTTTCAGCAAAGCTGTCCTGCATGGGTCATGCTTCAGCAGGTACATCCCAAGTGTTTCCCAGCCTCCACCAACACGCACCATAACGTACTTATCATTCAGCATCTGCAAAAAAGAGACAGAGAGAGAGACCAACGATATATATACGAACATTAGATCTTTGTCTTTCTATATACAGTATTTCCGAATATATGACCTGAGATCTGTGAATGTTGGTCTTCTAAGAATTCTCTCTGTTAAATACAGAGTGGAGTGGAGTGGAGTGGAGAGGCCTCTGTGGAACATTTTCTCTCATGAAGTAGTAGTAGTAGTAATAGCAGTAGTAATAAAAGCAGCAGTAGTAGTAAATGTAATGGTAGTAGTAATAGTAGTAGTAGTATTAGTAGTAGTAATAGCAGTAGTAATAGTAGCAGCAGTAGTAGTAAATGTAGTGATAGTAGTAGTAGTAGTAGTAGTAGTAGTAGTAGTAAATGTAGTGGTAGCAGTAGTATTACTTGTAGTAGTAGTAGTAGAAGTAATAGCAGCAGCAGCAGTAGTAGTAAACGTAGTGGTAGTAGTAATAGTAGTAGTAGTAGCAGTAATAGCAGTAGTATTAGTAGTATTAGTAGTAATAGCAGCAGCAGTAGTAGTAAACGTAGTGTTAGTAGTAATAGTAGTAGTAGTAATAGCAGCAGTAGTCATAGAAAGAGTAGTAGTATTAGCAGTAATAGCAGTAGTATTAGTATTAGTTGTAGTACTAGTAGTAGTAGTGGTATTAGCAGTAGTATTAGTATTAGTTGTAGTACTTGTATTAGCAGTAGTAATAGTAGCAGCAGTAGTAGTAAACATAGTGATAGTAGTAATAGTAGTAGTAGTAGTAGCAGTAAGAGCAGTAGTGTTAGTATTAGTTGTAGTACTTGTATTAGCAGTAGTAATAGTAGCAGCAGTAGTAGTAAACGTAGTGGTAGTAGTAATAGTAGTAGTAGTATTAGTAGTAGTAATAGCAGTAGTAATAGTAGCAGCAGTAGTAGTAAACATAGTGATAGTAGTAATAGTAGTAGTAGTAGCAGTAAGAGCAGTAGTGTTAGTATTAGTTGTAGTACTTGTATTAGCAGTAGTAATAGTAGCAGCAGTAGTAGTAAACGTAGTGGTAGTAGTAATAGTAGTAGTAGTATTAGTAGTAGTAGTATAGCAGTAAGAGCAGTAGTGTTAGTATTAGTTGTAGTACTTGTATTAGCAGTAGTAATAGTAGCAGCAGTAGTAGTAGTAGTAATAGTAGTAGTAATAGTAGTAGTAATAGTAGTAATAGCAGTAGTAGTAGTAGTAGTAATAGCAGCAGCAATAGTAGTAAACGTAGTGGTAGTAGTAATAGTAGTAGTAGCATTTCAAGCTCGAAAATATTCAATTTAATTAAATTAAATTTTATTTGTATAGAGCTTTTAACAATGGACACTCTCACAAAGCATCTTTACAGAAATATATAAAATCGTGATATATCATGCCTGGCATCTTGTATATAAATTTTTTAATTATTTTTCTCAAGAAGGGCATCAATCGTTCTGATGTCGCCTATATGCATTATAGTGGCAGAACCCTAAATAAATAAACCTGTGGTTGACAAAATCATCCATTTTGTGTTTAGTGAAGAATGAGCCCCTCCGAATAAGCCTGTTTCTTTTGGAACAGATTAAATATTGAAAGCCTGCATCTCATTATGCTTTACTAAAAAGCAAATGAGAGAGAGAGAAAGAAAGAAAGAAAGAGAGAGTGCACTGTCAAAATCTCATTACGTTTAATGAAACACTGCCTCATGGCACCAGCTGAGCACCAGCTTAAGAATAATCCAAACACACACACACACACACACACACAGAGAGAGAGAGAGAGAGAGAGAGAGAGAGAGAGAGAGAGAAGCTTTACAATATGAGCTTTCCTAGACCCAGCAACCCATGCACACACACATTAAGACTTTTTTTTTTTTCTTCAAATTTTCACCTGTAATACACAAACCTTCAACACCCTCTAGCATAGTGCAAGAACTGCCATGGCAACAGCAGATGAACAATAAAAGGCAGATACAGAGATGAAAAGTGAAAGGTGGGGGAAAAGAGGGAAAGAGAGAAGACACCCCTCTGTCCCCAGAGACATTCATATCCCCCCTCCCTTCACACACACATACACACACGCCCAGCCCCAAACCCCTCTTCTCTCCTCTCTCACTATCAGACATAACCCCTTCATTAGAGAGCTGTTCCACTGCTGGTATTACAAGCAGATTTATTTCAGGGTTCCCCTCCCACTTCAAGTCCCAATGGTCTGCTATGCATCCTAATCGACAGATTCACACACACACACACACACACGCCAGGTCTCGTGTTTCTAATACATGTGCTGTGTATATCAGCTGCTTTGAAACTGATTAACATGTCAGGGTAGTCAGTCTGCTCAAATTTGGCATGGATTAAATAAAGCAGATCCCTGTGTTTTGATACCTCTTATTTCATCACAACCACTAGATGTTAAATTAAATAAAATGCTATTTTTGTATTACATTTCAAAACCTGGATAAATGTTGCACGCTGCTCTCTTATGCAGACCTTCGCCTTAATAATTCACAGCTTCATTGAATAATTGAATGACGTCTGTATATTTTCCTTTCTTCCAGTGTTCTGCCCAGGAGTACTGGAGAACAGGCTGTGTGAACAGGCAACAGTGGCCGAGAATGCATTCGGATCAGCGTTTTCAGTCGTTGTGTACTGAGATATTAAACGATGAGTGCTCTGGTTCAGGGCCAACACACTCCCCATCCTCCACTCCCCTTCCACATTCACTCTCCAGTGTGGAAACTGATCCCAGTTTATTTTCCTCCTCCTTCTTTTCAGCTGCAGTTCAAGTCACAGCCACTAGATGCCAGTCACTAGATGCAGTCGCTCGGTTCATATACGCCAGCATTTGTCAAGTTGAGAAGAATATCTCCCCAAGGATCACACGCAGCCTAGTAGAGATGTTCTAAATCAGGAGACAGACTGCTCCATCTCTGTGTCTATTTTTGTCTAATCACTTGCAGAGCAAGGGGTGTGAATGCAGATACCATCCAGAACTAGTGAAGAAACTGAGCAGGTAATCATAGCAAGTGGAAAAGACCGTAATTCAAGCCTAATGACTGTTCATAATGACTGCCTAAATTCTTTTTCATAATGACTGCCTAAATTATTTTTGCTTTTTTCCTCTTATGTTCATGTTACCATCCAGGTTTTTTTTTCCTTTAACGAAGTGATGTAGGGAACGCAAGTGTGATGAACATAGATAAGCTAAAGACAATATCTCCAGTATAGGAATCTCTTAACCATGTTTATAGTGCATTTGATAGATTTAGAAACAAATGGATGTATTATTAAGATGTCAAAACGCAGATCATGTATCTGTTAGGTATCTGTTAACACGGATCTTGCTGATTATCTGATTCACATGAATGAGGTAGATATCACTCCTATTTCTGTTGTTGCAGCTCCATTATTGTCACATTTCCTTAATGCCGATTAACTGCTTTATGCATTGCTTTCTGTTCTTCTCACTGAAACATTCCCATTCAAATGAGCTAATGGATTTGTGTCTTTTTCAGTCATGAAATCATAAAAGCAAAGCAAATCCATCTCCCACACTCCTATTCAAAGAGGTATGGGATAAGAGACAGCATTAAAAGCTTTTTGATGGAGCCTCATCTCTTCTCTGGTTCTCCTGCTAATTGGCTCTATGACATAAAGAGACTGCTTTTCCTCCATAGTGGCAGCATGCAGGAGCCCTGGAGTACTCGTCTGATTGAGAAATCACAGAAGAGGAAGGAAGGAAGGGGCGGGACCAGCTAGAGGTCACCATCATTTAACAAGCTTCCCTGAGTAATCACTCTGCTAATGACTTCAGCACTAAAATCAATAAACGGGCTCCTTTTTACAACATGACACTGAACTATAAAGCTATAAACATGCTCCTGATTTGTGTGTGGAAAATGTTGTTCCCTAAAGACCAGAAAGGTAGAACTGTGAAATTTTATGCAAAGATAATCTAAAACTACATAACAAATGAAATACATACAAAACAGTGCCAAAGTCAAGGTAAACGACTTCCTTTGTTCATCTTTTCAAGATGAACAAAGGAAGTCTAAAATTGTTGGCAAACTACAAGACAATAGGCAAAAATGACTAAAATGATTAGATTAAACAAAAAGATTAAAATGTCAAAGATTAAAATGTTTAAATCAAACAAGAAACGAGCTGGAGAAAATAATTGTATTTTTTATTATTTTCTTTTAAAATTGTTTACTATTAAACTGTATTAATAGTATTAAAATAATTATAGATTAAATACTAAATAAATTAATATTTTCATATACATATTCTATTTGCTTGTATTTATTTGAAATATTCAGAATATAATGCATACATTTAAAATGTCAATCATCGCTTTGGGACAATATAGATACACAAGCGCCATATGTTTGTTAACCTGTACAAGAATGGTTATAGAGCTAAAAATAAAACCATTTAGAGACACCACAGAGCACAATTATAATACAAAAAAGTGGTGAACTTGAAAAATTGCCAGTAACTGGGTGCATGAACATATTCAGCTTTGCTCATTTTCATGAAGGGTGCCAATAATTCTGGAGTCGACTGTACATCCTTGTAGGATTGTCAATACTTTGGAAAATAAAAATGCTAACATTGAAACAGCAGAGAGAGCAGACAGAATGTGTCAGAACGAATGAATGAATTCAATCAAAAGAGGACTAAATTAGTGTTGCTTCTTGCAGCTTTAAATGTTCTCTGAATGTCAGTCGTCTCTGGTTGCTGAGCAGCAGCTCATACTGATGTAGGCATGCTACAGACATCTATTCTTTCTTGAGCCGGGCAAGGCTAAAAGCACTGGTGTCCATAATTACTCTGTATTATGTATTTTGACATGTCAGATGCTTGTAAAACATAGATATACTTATAGGTTTTAGCAGCTGTTAGGACTTGTTTTGTGTATGTTTAGATGGTAGTTGGTTATGAAATATAATGGCTAATCATGGAGCCATGTGTGCAACCAATATAGAAGGAGGTCCATAACAGAGCATGCTGCTGAAGTTAAGCTGTCTGTGGAATAGGCTGTTTAATGTATTGATCACTGGGACAGCACATAGAGATAGTGTGAGTTAAATAAAGAGGCGTCTGATAAGTGTAATTGAGCATGTAATGGTTTGAGCAGGTCTCCTATTAGCCGAAGTGACAATGCTTTGAAGTGATCTTTAATGCCTATTTCATGAGTGGCTTTATTGAGTGAGGAAACAGTCGTCTGATACAATATTAATAGTCCCAAGGTTCCTTTTTTGCCATATTTTTCTGCAAATATTTTTTTCATGGCAAATCCTTAAGCAAATTTGTGCAATATTTACCTTGAGAAAGCTTGTTAAAGGCTTCATCATCTGATTTTATTTATTTATTTGTTCCTTAACTCCATTCAAAACGTGTGAACCTTTTCTTCACGTTGCCAAGCAACCCAAGCTCCCACGAGTGTTTGCCTTTGAATGAATTCCACACATTTCCCTCTAACCCGGGTCCAAACTTACAAAATCTAGGACGGATGGGCAAGAGAGAAACATGGCAACAAGACAAGCACTATTTGAGATGTTGCTAATGCTTTAAATTAGAATGACATTAACTAACATTATTTACAGCATTAGTTATCATTAACAAGCCATGAACTATAGAATGAATAAACCATAAATAATATTATCAGAGTAAAAATGCTTATAATTAAGCAGTTAAGCCATATAATAAACACTTGCATTAACCAGTGAGTAAACATCCACAAAAATCGATATGGCTGTGGTGGTGAACTGGCTGTTTTAAAAGGCTGAATGGTAGTTTCCATTATTTACACCCAGTTATATTTAGTAACGTGCACATTAATTTATGCTTATTCATGTGGATATATTATTAGTCATTGTAAAGAAATAAACATTGGTTAATGCCAGTTTAATTATTTAATACATATACTTTAATGTACGTTGTTACTTTGTTAACATTATATTATGGTTAGCCTAACCTTAGTGAGATTTTCACTCATTACCTTCATTATGCCATCCTTTACAGAGTAAAGTTTTGAGTATTAATACTGATCAGAAAAAAGAAATCAACAATTTTATTTTTCTGTAAAATGCATTTTCACAAAGAATCATCAGAGACTCAATGCAGAGATGTGTGATCTGCATCTAAGAAACTGTTTTCAACCCTGACTGATTATAATTAAGGTGCTGATGTAGAGACAAGGAAAGCTCAGAGACACACTTACCCTCACGTACAGGACCTTATCCCCCATTCGGTAACGGCCTTTTGGTTGTTTCTCAATGCAGAACCTGACTGCACATCTGCATGGTGGATCTTCTGAAATCTGCTTCACCTAGAACAGGATAGAACCTTTTGTACTATCCATTCAAATAAGCTAATAATGAGCTGGTTGATCATTTTAACTTACTATATCATCCATTAGGCTGTCTTTGCTCTTTTTTCCATTGGATTTACTCAGGCGTTGTGAGGTGGAGGTGGAGGTTGGTGTTTGAACAGGTGACCGGGGATTGGGTGAGATGTGCTCAGGTTCAGGTTCAGGCTCAGGTTCAGGTTCGGGTTCGGGTTCGGGTTCAGGTTCAGGTGCAGGTTCAAAATGCGGGACTGGGTCAGAGGAAGAGTCTGGAGGAGGGGATGGAGGGAGGTGGATGAATGAAGGTGGAGAGGCAGGTGGTGTGGATGGAGAGATGGAGGCAGGAAAAGGACAGGGAGAGGAAGAAGGAGGTGGTGATGGAGCAGGGGGAAAGAAAAGTGGACTGGAGGGGGATGGTAATGGTGAAGCAAAGAACATGGATGGGGATAAAGAACCAAATTCTTCTTTTGCAAGCTCTTTCTCCAGTTTGACCAAACCGGGTGGATCAACACCATACCTGTGAGAAATGATTCACTCAGTGAGTGACACATCAGTGATTCACACTTTACTTTTACACACTCAATTTAAAGATAATCCAAAGACCACAGAGGTAGGTTGTAGTGTCTGGTGTTCTTCAAACTATAAACACGCTTTTCATTAATGTTAGCCAGCTACCAGAGTTTAAAGCTAATCAAAGTTTTGATGATTTAAGTACCGTGATTCAAATTATGCTGCACCACTTAAATGTTAATCATGGCTTAACTAATACTTAAATAATAAAATCTTAATTCTCTGATTAAAACCCTGGCCTAGGGTTTAATCCTGATTACCTGCCGTTATAGATTCAACTGTCTAAAATAGCAAACAGGAACAATATTATTCATAGTAATATCTGATGCTTATTTCTTCCCTTTTAAATAAAGCTTAATAATAAAAAACATGTTCTGTCAGACACTCATTCAGTCAGTCCAATGTGATTATTTTAAAGACAAGGTGCAACTGGATTAAAAGAATTAATCCAGGTTAAATACTTTCTTAGTGTAAGCGACCCAGTCTTAATGTAAGTCCCTGACACAGAAAGAGCTGATTATAAATAAACAACTAAAATACACTCTTTTGTCTGCTTGAAGGGTAAGAAACATTTATCTTGAGAAATATAAAAGCTAAGAAACCTGAAGAACTACTGAGAGCACCTCTGGTGGACCCTACTTCCATCACTATAGGCCAATAGCAACAGAGACCTAATTGACCTATTTGGTTGGAACGTAGAAACACATTGCCTCTCATGCTTAAATACTTCTCTTTTTTTTTACTTTTACTTATTTTCAAAGTAAAACATAAACAAGAAATTAAAAACATCTAAAAAGTAAAAGACAAAGCTCTTACTTTGAGGCAATTCTTCCCAGCTGCATGAGGCACAGGCACACATCCCGTGGATGTCTTCGAAGAACTAAAGAGACACACACACACACACTGCATATTAATGATTAACAATTTGACTTAGAGGATCAATAATTAAGTTAAAAAGAACAACAGGATCTGGTGACTCAACATCCTCTGAAACTGAGGGAAGAGATGTGTTCCTCATTTTGATGTTTAGCATAAATAATCAATAGTCAGTAAGCTGAAGGATTATTTAAGGAATAAATTATTGTAGGAAGCCAATAGTTGACAGGTGCTGTGATAAGACCTGAAACTAAGTAGATCATTTTCCAATAACAGCTTGTCCCAAAGCATTTTATCCTTCTTATAAAGCACTAAATCATTTTTAGTTATTTTTTATTAAAGAATGGCATGGCATACCTTTTATCCATTTATAGCTATATTTAATATATAGCTCCACAAAAAATCTGTTCCTATTAACAATTGTGTTATAGCAGCTATAAACAGTTGTTCCCTCACCTCCCACTCTTTTTTTCTCCCTCTAGAAATCCAAAAGACATAACAAATTTAATTTGTCAGGTACACGGAAACTTAAAGTGACAGCTTTAACTTTGACTGTTACAAA
Source organism: Ameiurus melas (assembly GCA_012411365.1). Taxonomy (NCBI): domain Eukaryota; kingdom Metazoa; phylum Chordata; class Actinopteri; order Siluriformes; family Ictaluridae; genus Ameiurus; species Ameiurus melas. The sequence goes on from CM022754.1 coordinate 6,689,637, forward strand.
ACGCTGATAATGGAGACTTCCATAATTGCTAAATGAATGTCTCCTAACACTATATAAACAACTGCACATTTTTAATTGTTCGTTATCTTTTATCTGGAACATTCTCCAAGTCTCTGTGCAAGCTGTTACTAAAGAAACAAAATTAGAAATAGTGCATCAATATAAACCTGTGAAATACAACTGGCACTACTGTCAGTTGCTGTTCTAGAAAATGAATAAACAGACAGAACAGATATGAGAATTCAGCAGCTTTGTTGTATAAGAAAGCTTTTTCAAATTGAATGTTTGTATAGATAAAGGTCTCAGAGTGTCTTTGAGGTCAAGATAAAAAAGGATAGCATGACACAATAAAATAAAGAATGTTACATGCTGGTAACCAACAGGATCAAGAGATGACAATCACACCATAAGATGTCAAAATTAAGAAGAAAAGCAGTGACTCTCTTTTAAGTCTTGCCAATGCTCCAAATATCTGAGCATATATCATAGCTTTGAAAAAAATATGATATGATAAATAGATCCAATCCAATGGATGGATGGATGGATGGATGATATGATAAATAAAATATGAGAACTGAGTGCTTTTCTGACCCGCTTTTGGGGCTTAGCCCACATGCAAAACAAGCATGGTATTATAAGTAACACGGTATTATCTATTTGAGTGAAGGATGACTCATGTACGTAAAGAAGTGAACTCTTTTTTTCATTTTGTTTGTAAAGAAACTGTGTTGAAACAGGACTTAAATGCATTGTTTGAATTAAAACCAGAAAAGTGTCATCTGTTTTCTCATGAAATGATTATTGTATTGTGGTTTTGTTTGGTTTTTTTGGGGGTTTTTTTGGAGCTTTTTTTTTAGGAAAAAATCACAGTAGAGCCGGAAGTTCCAGGCTTTTTCTATACATCTTTTCAAAACAAGGTCTTGCTCTATTCACCATTTATAAACAGATACGTGCATTGAAGGACTGGAACACTGACTCTTTCTCTCTTTCTTATTGTCTTCACACATATAATCCTTTCCTTCCTCTTATCCTGTGCTTTTCATTCCCTTTTCTTCTCATCCCAACCATATTGTCCTCATTTTTCTTTGTTTCCTTTTTTCAAAATATTTTTTCATCAAACATGTTCGAATGACAGCACAGTCCGAAAAGGGTCATGAGAAGCCCCGCTGATACTGAACTGCCATTCAGCTCTATTCCCAGTGGAGAGCATATGAGGAACGCGAGACAGAGAGATAGGTGGAGAGAGAGAGAGAGGGAGAGAGAGAGGCCAAGAAGCAAAGAGGGGGGGTGGAGGCTGTCTCCATGCCAATGCCTCAGGTTTAACAATATAATCAAAGCCAAACCATTTATTTATGTGATATTTAATTAAGAAAACAGACATAACTCTAACATGATAGAGAAAAAGGAAAAAGACAGGGAGAGAGAAATAGCAGTGTGAGTTTACAATGATAAGTGTGAAGAGTGGGTTGGACCAGGCAGATGTCTCAGTCGTGGAAATGAGTCTCGTACACTTGGCACAATCTCATTATTTGTACTGCGAGACAGGAACAGCACAATAAGGTTCTTGTACAACATTCATTGGCATCAATGTAATTCTCGCTTTTTTTTTTTGTCACTACAAATCCTTGGTTTCAGTGATATATTTGATTTAGCTTGCATGAATGTTATTTACTATTATGGACACATCAGCATACATTTTTATCTAATTTCCAGGTAGCTACTTGAATTATTGTTTACAATAATGACACATTGTATTATACTATTAAACAGAGAGCAAAACTACATTCTTTTTTTAGAGAACTACGTACTAGCAATATATTAATGTAGAGACCTTATGCTGAAATTTTACAGTTGTTTTGTAAAAATTGTTAATGCCAAATATACCACTTTATCCTGTTCAGGGTCACAGTGTATCTGGACCATAGCCCGGAAAGACCAGGTATAACACAGGAATGCACCCTGGAACTGACTTCAGTCCATCATGGGGTACCATGTACACAAACATTCACACACTCATTCACACCTATGGACAATTTAGCATAGACAATTTACCTACAGGCATGTGTTTGGAATGTGAGAGGACACCGGAGAACTCACAAGGACATGGGGTGAACATGCACAGAAACTGACAGTAACCCGAGTTCAGGATTGACTCACTGCGCCAATTAACTGATAATTGAATACAATTATCAGTTGTATTTGTATTGTTAGTTGATTTTGATAAAAAAAATTTTTGCTGGTACATTTAAATGCACACACTATTTTTATAGGAAATTCTCAAACGTCAGAAATATTTACCAAGATCGTCCGACTCAAAAAGATGGGATGAGCCTATGCCAATTTTACGGCACCAGTACAGGAAGTTGGCCGTGTTGTCTCGGGCAAAAAATGAACCAGGAGCTGCATCAGCTCTCCAGTGGATCACACGACGAATGAAAGGCTGTAAAACACACAGCAAACAAACGTAACAATAGTACGCCATTAACGACTAACACATTTACAATCATCTTAATAGGCATAATAATATATAAACCGTAAAAGTAATCTCACTGAAAACCTCTCTGAAAGCTATCTATTTTACAATAAGCACATTTAAGCACATGTTCTTCTAAACATTCCAGCTTCATTATCTGCTTCTTTTTTTTTCTTAGCACTGAGCAGATGATGAAAAAAAGAGATGGAGACAGAAGCAGCAATAGGGAAGAGGGAGCACAGCAAACAGCACACAGATGGCTCATAAGACGGGGGATAAAACCAGCCAAGGACTTTTTCTCTCTATTCTTTAGTGTGATCTGTTCTATCCATATTCTGCATCCATTAAATAGCTAAATAATTCAAGGAATAACTGCCATCAGCAGGTTAAATGTCTGGCTATTTCCATAAATGTTTATATTTATGGAATATATGTTTATACAGCTAACATCTGAGATGAGTCTTATATATAGCTCAGTATTAAAGTTATGTTGCTATAATGGCACAAAAGAAAGCCATGCTCAATAGACAGCCAAAACCCCAGCGCTTAATAAACATCGACAGCATTAATCTGAGTACTACTAGAGACAAATGTGTAGTTACTCTGTAGTTGACTGAGCTGTATGTGAGGGTTAAGGTGTTTTGGTGTGAGCACCTTGCCATTGTTAGCCAGTATCATCCTCTCCTGTAACTCTTCAGCCAGCTGGCAGAGCACAACTCCAGTCTCCAGCATGTCCATGAAGTTCTCAGCTGTTATATTAATTCCTGAATAATTAAACAGACATGGAGATTCAGAAGCTGTTAATCAACAGTGATTTGGAATCAGCATTATATTGTAAAAGCTTGGAACAATTTGCATTAGGTTTATGCTGAAAACTGTAAACAGCAACTTGGAACAGATTTAAAGACCATGATCCATCTGAATACTCGATTTTGATTGGCTGGAAGGTGAGAGTTCAAACCATATAATGCACACGTAGTTCCAGTTTAATCACTGTTCTAAATTAATGTGCTGCCTATAAACAATTGTAACCATAGTAGCATACCGTTACAGTTGCATACAGTAATTAAACTCACAGCTTCATTATTAGTAGAGATGCGGCACAGACGCAGGTAATTCGCTCTATCATAACTATTTATTATAATTCATTCAAATAAATGTAATCTTATCGCACCACTTTATCTCTGTGTATGAGATAAAGTGTGAGCGGGCAGAATTCTAGACCCAATGACCTGTAAAAAAAATTTTTTTTAATTTAAATTAAGCGTTATCTCTAACCTTTCAGTCAGATTTTACACTGCAAACATTAATGACAACTTTAACTTGTTAATGCTGTCAAGTGACTATGGTATAAGCAGGATAATCCATGGCTAGGTGTGCATTACACAATTTTAATGCACACCACTTCGCGTCTGGTGGTTCTTTGCCTGCCATGTATTATCCCTTACAAATCATTCCCAAGAGCTTCTTAAAAAAAAAAAATAATAAAAAAATACAGTCATGTGGAAAAAATAAGAATACCCAATGGAAATAGCTTTTTTGACGTATTTGTACAAGCAAATATTTGATCATCCTTGAAACAGTGCTTATTAATGAAGTTTATATACTTAAACAAATTAGATTTTTAATCATTTATTCGACAGAAATATCAATAGATGTGATATTCTGTGGAAAATGTAAGTAGACCCTTGGCTCAGAATCTAGTATTACCCCCTTTAGCAAAAATAACTTCTTGTAGGTGTTTTTCATAATTGTCCACAAGGCTTGCTGGAATTTTTGACCCCTCTTCCATGCAATATTCTTTCAGTTGCAAGATGTTTGATGGTTTCAGTCATGTACTTACAGTTTCAAATCCCTCCACAACATTTCAATGGGATTCAAATCCAGGCTTTCACTAGGCCATTCCATAACCCTCCATTTCTTCTTTTTGAGTCATTCCTTGGTGGATTTGCTAGTGTGCTTGGGATCATTATCCTGTTGAAAGGTCGACTTTCTGTTCAACTTCAACTTTTGGACAGACAGCTTCATATTATCTTCAAGCACTCTTTGATGTGATGCAGAATTTGGTCTGTGCCAAGCATGTCTGCTGTTACTGTGGCCGAACAACTCTATCTTTGATCCATCTGTCCATAGCACATTATTCCAAAAGGCCTGGTCTTTGCCTCTATGTTCATTGGCAAACGATAATCTTGCTATAATGTTCCTTTCAGACAGCAAAGGCTTTTTCCTGGCACACCTCCCATGCAGGTCACATTTTTGCAATTTCTTTCTGTACAAGCATGCACTATGAAACCAACACCTGCAAGACTTACTAGCAGAACCTGTGATGAAATTTTGGGTTGCATCAGACGGTTTGCTCTTGGGCTGAATTTGTTGGGACGGTCAGTCCTGGACAAATTGGCAGTCGTTTGAAATCTGCGGCAATTTTCCTTAGAGTTGAATGATGTATTTCAAATAATTTGAGATGTTTTTAAATCCCTTGCTAGACACATAGGCACAACCTTTTTTTTATGAAGGCCTTACTCTTTAGATGACACAACACACCTCAATAACAAAGGGAACATCAGACACTAGATGTTATTTATCCATATATATTTATTCATATTCTGGCCTGATATATATGGTTTCCATATGCACAAACCTAAGAATATAAATGGGCTTGAAATGTTCCAATGGTCCATCTACAAGTGTGTCAGGATTCGTGGGGAGGGGCACGGAGCAAGAGCGACAAAGACGAGATAATGAGAATGTAATAACAGTCGGACCGAGAAGTGGCAAAAGCGTAACGGGTGATCAAAGATAATGGAGCTTGGTAACGAGGAAAGAGGTCACTGAGGTATGCAATGCAATCTGTGATCAAATAAGTAGTGTGTGAGTGTAGTGTGTTAGTGAAGGTGTTTGATCAGAAAGGGAGCATGGGTAGTAACGCTGATTTGGTTGAGTTGATTGGGTGACAGACAAAGCCGGCGTTTCTAGTGGGGATAGAGATATAATGGTTGGGAGTGTCTGTGAATAATATGTTTATGTTAGTGAGTGGACTGAGTTCAGAGTACCATTGATGGTTTAATGAGCCTATACCCTGTGCGGTTTTTTTGAAATGTTTGTTATTTTTTTTTGTATTTTGGGTTTAATGTTTGTATTGTATTAAGATTGTGAAATTTCTGGATTGGGTTAGTCCCCAACTACATGATTAATGGAATCGTTGTGTTTGTCTGAGGTTAGGTGTGTGGATGTTGTTTGTGATCGGGGTGTGAACTGTTGTTATCCTATTGTATTTGTGGAATTCATGACTAAGTGAATTTAAATGACGATTTTTATGAATGAGTAAGCTGATATTTTTGTTAGTTAGAGCGGATAAACATCCCACGTGGGGTAAGCACCGTAGCAATAGTTAATACTAGTATGTGTTGGTTGGGGAATTTGAGGAGCCTTCTCCTCTGGGCTTTCTATGGAAGTGGTTGCCACAGTGACGGCGGGTTCGTAAACAATGGTGCAGGCAATGGGGTGACCAGCGCAATCTGTGAGACCAAGAGATCTGAGGGTTGTGAAGGTCCAACCAGGGCAGACCGAGGACCACTGGGCGGCGTGGATACTGTGACGTGAAGATGATCTGTTCCTGTGAAGAGCGCTGGAATGGAACAATGGTTCAGTGCAGTGGGAGAGTCCGTTTCCACGGAGTGCCGTCAATAGCTTGGATACGACGCGGGATGAGGAGAGGACGATGGGGTGTGCTAGAACGGTGGTCTGATCAATGAGTTTCGTCCTCCCAGTCAATCAGCTTCTAGGACACAGATGTACCTGAGTATTCGAGTGGATTTCTGACGATGCGGATTGAACAGAAGGACATTCCTGATTCAACACTCACCCCTGGTTGCGGATCTTTGGGAGGTTTGGTTCCCTTGGACAACCGACGCTTAGGAGCAATGCTGATGGTGTCCTCCCGCAGTAGAGCAGCGGTCGCGCGTTCGCTCCTTCTGTGTGCTGATTTTGGCACGACCAGCTGCATGGGTCTGGGGAGTGAGGTTCTGACCGCCACCAGGGCGCACGGCGGCGGCGGAGCAGCCGGCCGCGTGGGTCAATCAGGGCCAGGGTGAGCTGGTCGTCGCGAATGCCAGTCCGTCACTTGTCGGTTTAACCTGGCGCACGTTGGGCCGGTTGGTTCCAGCCACTGCGTCGCGATAGTGCGAATGGGTTCCGCGACGCCTCCCTCCTTGTTTCAGGGTGAGGCTCCCGTCTCGCAGTCAGGTGATCACGCCGGTGTGTGGTAGCCTGTATGTGTGGTGCCTGCTCCCACTGGCTGTTGCCGCTCTCGGTCTTGATGCCCTTCCTGTGAGTGAGCATTGCAAGAGAAAGCCTCGGCAGCGCGGATCCATCGTACTTCTCTGGTGCCGGTGGGAGGTACGCTAAGCCGCCGGCGGGGTGGTGTAGCCGGTACTTGCTCGGTGAGGGCTCCAGGTGGTCGTCTGGCTGTATCCGCCGTGTCCTTCGATGGCTTGAGGCCAACCGGTGCCCGCTGCCTCCATAATAAGGCGGAGTATTCTGTCACGGATTCGTGGGGAGGGGGACGGAGCAGAGCAAGCGGCGAGCGTGAGACGGGATAATGCAGAATGTAAACGGTAACAGGCAGGGGTCAGGCGATCGACAGAGTCAGGAGGGCAAGACGGAGCATGGTCGGGCGAAACAAAGGTCGAGGAACGAGGTGATCAAAGATAATCGGAAGGTTGGTAACGCGAGAGAAAGAGGTTCACTGAGCGATACTTCAATGCAACTCTGTGACTGGCAAACTTAAGTAGCTGTGTTGAGTGTGAGTCTGTGATTAGTGACAGGTGTCTGGATCAGAACTCCGGAGGAGAGCGTGCGTGCCTGAGTAGCACGCGCTGCATCTTGGGTTTGGGTTCTGTCCGCTGAGCTGTGAAAAGTGTCTCTAACCTTATTTGACTTTACAAGAAAAGACTATTGTTTTGGGTGTATGGGGATGGGATTAGGGGGAGGGGTCAACAAAATTAACATTAACTTAAATTAAAAATAATTTTACAGACTAAACAAACTGTAATAAGAAAAAAAAAACTATCCATGGTATACATGCTCAAGAATCACTCAATGCATGTGGTATTGTTTTTAGATATTTTAGATATGAGCACATTTTCATCTATGTCTTTCCAGATCACAGAGAAAGGTCTGCACAGCGTGTGTGGTGCTATAAAAACCTTTCTCCTCCATAAATCCCACTCCCACTGTTCTCTCTAGCTAGTGTTGCATTCTTCCTCTGACTCAAGCATACACACAGGTGCATAGAAACATTCTCTAAGTATGCTGGCTGCAAGCATAACCCCTCTGCTCCCCGACTTCTCATGGGCATGTAGATGCATTCTAGGGCCTGGGTGTTAAGTGTACACTCACAGGAATTGGGCTTCAAGCACCGGAGCTGTACATGGAGGATGAAGAGGTGGTGCCTAGAAGGCATCAAAGGAGGCAAACCACAACAAAACCAGACACGTAAACAGGCGCTGGTGTACAGAATGCCACGGATGATCATTAACTGCTTCCCCTCAGAGAGAGGGAGATGTTGGTAATGAAATTATCTGCCCTCCTGCAGTTTGCTGTGCCCACATGGCCATACCAGCACCGTGAGATCATCCCGGAACAGAAAGTGTGTGCCAGAAAAAAGGGAGGTAGTGTAGATGTGTATGTGGTTAAAGAGAGTAGGGCTGGTTGTTGGTTTGCATCTACAATGAGGCCTCTGATGTTTGAATGAGCTAATATGGAAATAAGCCTCATAGTCTGTATGCAAAATGACCAACAGGCATTTCTACAACTCTCTGTGGTTCTTATGCTTATAATAACTAAAAATTGCTAGCTTCTGACTTCCTCAACCTCACAACTGTCTCTCTGTGTCAATGCATTCAGACAAGCAGTGGCAAGTCCTGAATTATTTGTAAAAAGCAAATATGGTTGTTAGAATACCTGCAGACCTTTTTTGTTTTGCATTGATTCTACATGCAGGGGAATTTGGGCAATTTGGGTAACCCTGTTTGTCTGAAAACATCTGATACTGGCCACGATCTCAGATCATCCATATCTGATGGCTTGTTTTTTTCTGCAATTTAAAGGTGGCATAAGTGATTTTTTAAGAGTGATCATGTTTACACTTTTTTTTATATAATAGTATGTCATCTGTCAGTAACATTTGCACAGAGGAAAAAGTAAACAAAAAGAACTCCACAATCCAATCTTTACTTTCCTGTTAATTACATTTCCTGTCAATTCATATCCTACCCTGCCTTGTATTCAGACATTCAAGCCTAAATGTGTTTTCTGGTCATGGTTTTAGAGGAAACACTAAAGGGAGGAGCTTTATTTGTTTGTGTTTTGTGTTTCCAACCAACTCAGCTAACATCCAACAAAATCAATGATTGTACCTTTAACTATGTCTTCTTATGTCTTCTTGCACACTAAATATTTTGGGAGGTTATTAATAAAACATTCCTATAATCTATCCTGCTACTCTGAATTTCACTGCCTTACCCAGAATAGTGTTGAGCCACAGAGCGAGGTCTTCCTTCATTGGAACTAGGCTGGCTTCGTGCCTGCTGGCCAGCCACTCACTGTACTGATGCAGACAGGAGAGGTCAGGAACACGCTCCCGACGGACACTGAACGGCCCATACATACTGAAACACAACCCACACAAGGCAAGACCTGCTTTAATACACACACACATACATATATATATGTATCATATATATATATATATATATACATGATACAGTTAAAGAAAGATTCCAAAGTCTGCGCCTACAAGCATCCTAGCAGTGACAATAGTGCTATCAGTGATTAAACAAGGAAATACTTATATATGATGACAGATCACTCATGGCTTTTAAGTAGGAATATTTGCATATACGTACATAGGCAGAAATAGTGTGTGTGTGTGTGTGTGTGTGTGTGTGTGTGTGTGTGTGTGTGTGTGTGTGTGTGTGTGTGTGTTTAATTAAAAAGTACAAAAACTAAAACAGGTTTTGCCTAAATGAATTTCTCCATAAGGATTCAAAATTCATTGTTCTTAAAATAATTAGTAGAGCATTGTAATTTTTTTGTAAAAACCAGTCGTATTGAATAAAGTAACTGCTTGCTATAGTTTCCTCATAACAGTTCAAGGAAGAAATTAATAGTATTAGATATTAGAAATAGAAATATATAATATAGGAAATAGATTGAAAAGAAGACAGTGAGATACATTATCATGTCACAGAAGGATTTCTAAGATAAAAAATAAATTTGTTTCTGTTTTAAGGAGCACATGCTTATATATTTTTTTTTACATATAGTAGTGGACCCAGACTTTGACTTTTGGACTCGTTCAAGGCTGCTTTATTAAATACAATGATCACACTGAAAGCCATCCTTTCACTACTGACTGTAACTACATTATGGGTTCATCGTAAAACTCCAGTATATTTATTTAGAGAGCTACACTCTTTATAGTGTGCATATGCAGCTAACAGAACCAATGGATTCAGTCCAATTTCATGTAAAAATAAACAAAAAAAAAAACTGATGGTATATGGCATACAGCAATGAAAGAATTGAATGGAAGTCATTTTTGGCTTGGGAAAGGAAGCATGCTGGTCATGTCTGTGACTTTCTCAGTAGGCTACTGTCTGATCAGACCACACTCAGGTTTATGAGTGTGGTCTGATCAGACAGTAGTGATGCCTAACATTCATTATCTCTGAGGATAAGGGATGTATAAAGCAGGGACTTGCTCTTAAACTTTTTTCAAAGTTTAAGAATAAGTGTAGGGTAAACCTGACAGCTCTTAAGAAGTAACACATTGTGTGCAGCACAATCTTGTGCATTAAAACATGTGCAGTTTCCCATGCTAAATAAATATACTCAAGCCTCACTTCACCAAAACACCCAAATACCTGCTTCAGTGTTCCTATTCATTAGGAAAAGATTTACTGGTTAAGACCTTTGCCATTTCTGAACAACTGACGCCTACTGCTACCATACTCAGACAACCATTCATCATGGGGGTCTTAATGTACATAGCAAATCCTTTTCCCACTTCCTGTAACTGCTCTGGTTTCCTTGAGGCAGGGAAAAGAAAGCAGACACCTGCGGGGCAGATGTGTGAGATCCAAATAGGAGCAGACAGGAATGATGGCTAAAACCAGCCCCTATTTATTTTCTTAAAGCCTGTAGATTACAAGCTGCAGTGAGGAGAGGACACAGATGTAGAGATGTATGAACACAGAGAAGCAGGTATTGAACAAACACCCTCATGGTGTCTACAACATCAAAGAGAGGAGATGAACCTCTCAACCTGTAATGGGACCCTAATGACTTGGGTATTTGCAAATGCTAAACAGAGCCATCTCAGGTTCTTATCTACAGATTCTGAGAAGGATATGGGCAATGCTGCAACAACATGGCTGTGTAAATACAGGTAAAATATAAGCAACAAAGAGTTACACAGATATAGACAGAACCTTGAACTTAATCACAATTTTCGGATGGGGGGGGGGGGGACTTTAAAACTCGGCAGAGGAATGTTTTAAGGACTGAACAGCACTGGCAGGAAGACAAGAGGACAAAACCAGATCCAAGTAGGTTGAAGAACAAAGTGAGATTAATTTCACACATGTCCAAGCTGAACTCTGGCCAGTCATCAGGGCATGGGAAGCGCACACAGTAACGATACAGCATACAGGTGCTAGATTCGCACCTAGACTAATGCCCAGCTCAGCATGAACAAGAGTGTAGGCAGAGGTCTTTAACCCAACCAGCACAGATAAAAAGCCTCCACACAAACACGCCTACGCACATGTGTAAATATGCATTAAGAACATGTAAGCGCAAGAGCACTATACAGCTCTAAACATCATAGGTCATTGTAAATTGAACATATAATAATACGCACAGATGTCGGACAGCACACAAACTAAAACAACACCTGCAGAAAATAAAGACCTGCCCCAAAGCTGTTTTTACTGCAACCATCAGTAGACAAAATGCTATGTAATACACACTGTGAACAGTGTAATTGTGTACTATATATCTCTAGTAAACACGCAGGCCTCATTCACACCGGGTATTAATGGTGTACATGGGATACACACAATGAACGTGTTATGATCCCATCACTCAGACCACTTTAAGAGGTTGTCATGGTCATATAATACAGTTTACATTTTATTTTGTGGAAGACTGAAACATTTGGGTTTGAGATCAAAATATGGATATGAGAAGAGAGATTTAAATTTCAGCTTTTATTTCCTGGTATTTATATGTAGATGTGTTAAACTACATGGTACATTTTATATCAGACCACCGAATTTGTAGGTGAGCAAAAATATTAAAACATATGACAAACAGGTCAGTCCATACAGAAAGTTGATTGGTGATTAGTTGCAGACAAGAATGCTTGATTTTGCTTCAAAACTTGCAGTTTTTTTTGTTTTGTTTTTCATTTTATGTTAAAATAAGATAAGCCATATGAAGATTAGAGACCTGTCTATGGGAGAAAAGTAAGCCAATTTGAAGCTGAGAAAAGAGGGAAAATCTATCAGCGCCATTGCACAAACACTGGGCATAACCAATACAGAAATTTGTAGTGTCCTAAAAAAGAAAGAAACCACTGGTGAACTGAGCAACAGACACCAAATGGTTCAGCCAAGGAAAACAACAGCTGATTACAGAAACACCGCGAGAGCCCGGAAGAAAAACCCAAAAACAACAGTCAGTGACATCACCAACAACCTCCACAGGGCAGGGGTGAATGTATCATAATCCACCATTCAAAGATTTTGAAAGAAGAAAGAAATACAAAGATGAGTCACAAAAGTTCTAGAACCAAGATTAACCTCGACCAAAGTGGTGGAAAGGCCAAAGTGTGGAGAACGAAAGGATCTGCTCATGATCCAAAACAAACAAGCTCTTCTGTGAAACATGGTGGAGGTAGTGCTATTGCATGGGCTTACGTGGCTGCTTCTGGAACATCAGAATGATAATCAATGATTTGCAGTGATGTGCATAGCACATCCTGAAGTGTTTTATTCCTCTCATATCTAAGCAATTTGTCAATGGTTACATTTATATTAAATAAACAATGACTCATTATATGTTTCATCATGTGTAGTTACATTTAATGTTGTGGAACATCTGTGACTGGGACATCACTTATGATACAGCAGCTATAAACAGCCATTCCTTCAACAGCCTCTCAGTTTCTCCCTCTCTTTGAGTTAATAAGACAAGAAATACAGCTTGTCATGGAACCAAGAAACCACAAACTAAACAGTAAGTACAAACTTTTCCACCCTAAAGTGATGGAAAACTTAAAGTTACATCTTTAGCTGTGTTGGGGATTTGACTCCCAGCTCCACCGTGTGTGGAGTTTGCATGTTCTCCCCATGCTTTGGGGGTTTCCTCCCCCAGTCCAAAGGCATGCATTGTAGGCTGACTGGCATTTTCATATTGTGAATGTATGTGTGATTGTGCACTATAATGGTTTGGCACCAAGTCCAGGGTGTCCTTCTCTATCCCAGTTCCCTGGTATAGGTTCCAGCCCCCCCTGCGATAAGCGTTATGGAAAATGGATGGATGGATTTACTCTGCAGATACTGTTCACACACATTTGAAAACTTCAAAATCGATACCAAAACCTCTCAGATCACTCGCGCTGTGCCTTGTAACTCTGTGAGTTCTGTGAGTTAATCCATTTGATGTTAGTTTCTCTGAATTTGTATGAAGTAAGTTGCATCAATTTGATGTTTTGATGGAGGTGATCGTGACTCGAGTATAGAACACTTCTGAGTACTGCTGATGAAAATTGTGTGTTATAGTCAGTTGATGAAAATTACATTAACTTCTGTTAGCACTAATCAAGGTCACTAAGGAGTGGTCTTATTTGGCTGATTCAAATTCAGAACTGCAAGAATATAGACTTATAATGTTAAAGAGCAGTCTGTTTAACCTAATTTTAGTGTGGAGAAAAATCCCTAATTTCTCCATCTGGGGATTAATAAAGTATTATCTTATCTTATCTTACCGTTGTTGTTATTTGTTTTTTTTTTATTATCAGAAAATGGCTTGATGATAAATAAGCATGATTTCAGTGTTCGATAAAATAATAATGATTATCATTGTAGCCATTATTGTGTAGGTCTAGATAAGAAGAACATCTGCCATATGATTTTTTTGTAAAATGTACACGTAAAGGAAAAGACATATCGAGAGGCTGTCAATGTTTTCACCTACTACACCTGTCCAAACGTTCACAGTCATAAATTTCATGAGAGGAACAAATTGTTCTCAAATCAGTGCTCTTATTCTGAGCCATTTGAAAGAGATTTTTTGATGGTCTGCTTTAGAATTAAAGCCTACTCCAAAACACAACACAAAACCCTCCAGGGCAAATCCTTTGAAAGAGCCATGAGCTTTCTGGCACATTGTGCTCTATGTAAACTACAGAGAAATAAAGGTTGTATCCAGGTAGTATAACACAAAGGGTATAATATCAAATACATTAACTTGATCTGTATCATATCATGACAGCTCAAGTGTTTTTCGCTCAATATTTTCTGTATTGTGTCTGTGGAACTTGAGCTAGTAACAGAGGCATTAATAATGACTGTGCTGCCTATGACAGCAAAAACAGTGTAAATGAAACTGTAACACAGAGAGCTCACATAGCTTCAGAGAAAGAAAGCTGAGATGGAATAAAGAAACAGGAGGTAGCTGAGATTCATTAATGGGTTATGTAATGTTCAGTCTCTGATGTTTTAATCAGACATTCCCAGCTTGCTGATCTTACATGTTACATATAAACTGCTCAGTATTAGTTTCATACACTTATGATTCATGAATGATACCATTGAGCATAAATTACAAATGAAGTCAATAAAAGAGAATATTGTACCAAATATAAATCCCCTTTATCCTAAAAGTGTCTATGCATCGTAAACATTTCATAGAATGTCTAGTGTGATATCAGATGTGGATGTGGTTGTTATCAACAACCAAAGTTCAGATTTTAACCAAAGATTTGCTCACCCTCTAACCAGGAAAGTGCAATCAACTAAACATTCGTAGACATATTTCTGCATTTCTAAATGACAGTGAGGTTTTGTGTGTGTCAATGGAAAACAATACCAATGCATTCTATGAGTGAACTGTAAAAATGTTAAAAAAATAAATAAATAATAAAATAAATTAAAAAATGTCATCACATAATCCTATGAGTATATGAGCAATTATCTAATCAGACAATCATTTAGCAGCAGCACAATGGAAAAAAAATTCAGATACAAGTCAAGGGCTTCAGGTCATCTGCACATCAAACATCAGCATGAATAAACTTGTGATCACTGTGACTTTGATCATGGTATGGAAACTGGTACCAAATAGGCTGGTTTGAGTATATCATAAACTGCTGTTCTCCTGGGATTTTCACATACAATGGTCCCAGAGTTTACACAAAATGGAGTGAAAAACAAAATAATACTGAGTGAGCGATAGTTCTGTGGGTGGAAGCATCTTGTTAATAGGAGAGATCAGAGGAAAATGACGAGATTGGTTCGAGCTGCCAGGAAGGATATAGTAACTCAAATAATCACAGCCATAGTGAGCAGAAAAGCATCTCACCATGCACACAAACACTAAATCTTGAGGTGGATGGGCTACAACATCAGAAGACCACGTCAGGTTCCATGTCTATCCATGTCTGCCTCAAGGTCAGACATGTTGTGTATTCTGAAATGCTTTTCCGCTCACTACAATTGTACAGAGTGGTTATCTGAATTACTGTAGCCTTTCTGTCAGCTCAAACCAGTCTGGCCATTCTCCATTTACCTTTTTCATCAATAAGGCATTTCCTTCTTCAGAAGTGTCTCTCACTGGATGTTTTTTTTCTTTATTGTGGACTGTGCTGACTGAAACTTCCAGGAAATCAGCAGTTATAGAAATACTTAAATCAGCCCATCTGGTACCAGCAATAATTTTAGCCACTGTTTTTTTTTTTTTTTTAGATATAGCAAAAAAATCTATATATAAATAGTAACAAAAAATATATATTTTTAAAAACTTGATCCTGTTTTCCTTTCTAATGAACCTGCACTACAGACAGGACTGAAATAAAGAAATAAATAAGCTTGAGTGAATAATAAGTAAAAGCAACTGTTCAAGATGTGGAACATGCAAGTGTTATAACACAGCCATGAAAAGATCAAGTTTTGTCACCAACAGATCCCAAGAACCGAAGAGTAGACTGGTTGTTTTCTCAAACAACCTTCGAACCATCAGGATTAAGAAATTCACATGTCCTGTAGCGAGACATTTCAACCAAAATGATCGACACGTTGATGATATCTCTGTTAAATAGGCTGGAGGTGAACAGTGGACATACATATTATATCTTTAAACTTTTATTTTCATTATTAATATCATAAAAATTATTTCCATATCTGTTGTACATCATACAGTAAATGTCTTATCGTCGATATACTATCATTTAAATGTCTTTCGTGTTTTGTCCTAATATTATGCAACCTATTTATATGCATTTATAACACAGTTAGCAATTGTATTACATACAAATACCCCACCCCCCTCACTCCATGCTTGGGTTCTATATATGCTGCTTCCAACAAGGGATTAATAAAGTGTCATCTTTTCACCATGCCTAAAACCATTATATTAACTGGGCATGCTATACCTAAATGGATGTGTAAAATTTATTTACAGAAACATTTTACAGTGTAAATCCTGAACTATGCACAGTTCATCAATAAGTTAGAAAGAACATGCAAAACAGCAGTACAAATCTTACTTTGAACAAGTTCTCCTCAGCTATGTGTAACCCCAGCCAGTCTTCAGCCCAACACACTGTCCGCGTCCAAGTTTCACCTCATACAGCTGTGTGAAGTCGCTGACTCGGTGGTGGTGCCTCTCTCAACCAAATCTCTCTGCCTCCGTCCCAAACCGCGTGCATAATACAGCAAAATAGGTAGGCTACATATGGTAACTATGGTAACGTAGCGTGAACGACTGTTTAGACAGGATCCTATGTAGTGGAGTAGTGTGCGGTTTGGGACGCAGCCACAGCCATAGACTTTGAGGAAGTGCTCGGAAACGGAGTAAACTTGAGAGGGTTGTAAAGTTGTGCGCCATCACTTGTTTTATTTTTTACACAATACCAAGAAATATCAACACCAATACTCGGATACAGTGACTCTTTCTTGGTACATAAAACAATGATAAACTAGTAAAGGGGGTCATCAGAAGTCTTACCTGAAAGCCTTTAAAATTAAATTGTAGGCTGTGACGCTGTGAGGTACTTCACAATACACATTTGTTAATGTAGGAAATGTATTTTGTCCTGCTTTCTGGTCAAATTATACATACATACATACATACATACATACATACATCACACATACATACATCATACATACACACGCACACACACATACACACATACATATATACATCATACATATATACATACATACATACATACATACATACATACATACACACATCATACATATACACACATACACACATACATATATACATCATACATACATGCATCACACATACATACACACACACATACACACATACATATATACATCATACATACATGCATCACACATACATACATCATATTTACCTACATCAGGCATACATACACATACACACACACACACACACACACCACACACACATACATACATACATACATACATACATACATACATACATACATAATATGTACCTACATCAGGCATACATAAACATACATCATACATAGGCCTACGTGTGTGTGTGTGTGTGTGTGTGTGTGTGTGTGTGTGTGTGTGTGTGTGTGTGTGTGTGTGTGTGTGTGTGTGTGTGTAAAAAATTATTATTATTATTATATGTAGCCTATCTATGTTACGGTTGGTGCCTGGATTATCTCTACAGGTGGACTTTCTGCCTCCCTTCCTTGTGTCTGTCCTAAGTCTTAATCTTTTCTGTGCTGACTTTCAAATACTTAAACAGGTTTGATGATGTCAAACTAACATTTGAGGTATGTTAATTGCTCGCAGAGTCGAGCTGCACTACACGTGCTATCTGCCTGTAAGCGTGATGCAGCCTTCATGTGCAACAAGAATTGCTGTAAATAATAGTTTTCGACCTCAAATGTAAACATTGATTTCCCTAAACGTGGAAGCTTCAGAAACGATTCTCATTCCCGATTTTATGACTTACTAACCTTCAATCGTTGCGAAGGAAAGGACGATTTCAATGGCCAATGGTACCTAAGTTATTATTTATATTTAGGCAATAGCCTACTTACTGTTAGTTGTCATTTAGACACTCGCATCTAATCATACATAGGCCCTATTCACAATATTAGGAAAATATTAGGCAGATACCAAAATAGAAGAAGTTGATTACCTAGCTACAATTAAAGATGAACGTGAATGCAAATACTTTGTAACTAGGCTCCGACTTTGATAAACAGTACCAAACAATGAGCTAATGAAGGAAGCATCAGTTTGAGTGCATAAAGGGAAAAAGGTCCCATTCAGCGCCGTCTGATCGCTGCTCGATATTTTATGTCGTGTTTGATTGGAAGGAAATGTCACAATCGGATGCATCGATATAAAGTATCGACTCGAAAGCACATAGGTTTATTCCGCACCATTTCACAGTCATTTGAGTCTGAGCTGTAGGTGTAGGATCACTTATGTATGTATGTGTGTATGCAAGTGACTATCAGATTGCACAGCCTCATCCGTTAACAAAAAGGGACAACAACTATTATTTGTTGATGGACCATTCTTAACAAGGTCTTTTCCCACACCGATCTGTTTTATCCATCAATCCATTTTCCATACCACTTACACAAGGGGGGAGCCTAGAACCTATCCCAGGGAACTCCGGGCACAAGACAAGACACAGCTTGGACAGGGTGCCAAACCATTGCAGGCCAATCCGCCTAAAATGCAGGTCTTTGGACTGGGGGAGGAAACCCGGAGAAAACCCCCAAAGCATTGGGAGAACATGCAAACTCCGTGCACACAGGAGATTTGAACCCCCAACCCTGGAGATGCGAGGGAAACATGCTAACCACAAAGCCAGTGTTCGCCTACATCTGTTTTAGTTGTGCTCTATGCTAGTTTCCGACCACAGAACAGCTGTTGGCTGGATAGTTTTGGCTGGTGAGTTGTTCATATCCCAGTAGTGAATTTAAGCTCTTTGTAAATCACCTCACACCAGCACTAACATGGCACATCATTGTCACCTTTGTGCTAAGGATGGTCCACCACCCAAATAATATTTTTTGTATGTCGTGGTCTCATGGTGCACCTTTTCTACTGATGGATGGTCTAGAAATTTGATGACAAATTGTTCACATTAAATATGTAGTCAGTAATTGTATACAAATACAAAATGAGGTGTCCATTGAGTGTACGACTTAGGTGCGTCTAATACACTATACTTTAAGTCTTTCAGCTCTACTAATCATATCTAGATGGACATGATTTACATGTTACACTGATACAGTTCAGCTCTAGCATGTTTGGTCTTGGTTTGCGTGTCGTCACGTGTATATTTAAATCATTTATTTGATCACCACATGGTCTACAATGTGTTTTGTGTTTTTTTTATAATTATGTTAAACAGTTTTGCTGCTCAGGATGCTCAGTTCTTTCCTTTGCTCAAGATGCTGTCTCTGTGAAATGTCTCTGCATGTGGGTTTTCTCTGGATTCTCTGATTTCCTCCCACCTACCTAAAAAACATGCCAGTAGATGCATAGGATATGCTAAATTGCCCCTAGATATGAATGAGTGTGAATGAGTGGGCATGGCGATGGACTTGCATCTCATTCAGGGTGTGTGTCCCTGCCTCAAACCAAGTGTTCCCAGGATAGACTCTGGAAGAATGAATGAATTTTGCACAAAATAGTAACTATTAATCGGAATTTACACTATAAGGCCAAAGGTTTGTGAACACCTGACAATCACACCCATATGTGCTTCTTGAACATCCCATTCCAGATTAGTCTGGCACCCCCACTCCCACCCTTGTCTTTTCTGTTACAATAACCTCCACTCTTCTGGGAAGGCTTTCCACTAGATTTTGGAACAAGCGCATTAGTGAATTAGTGTCAGGCGAAGAGGCCTGGGGTGTCATCAGCGTTCCAGTTCATCCAACGCAAAGGTGATTAGTGGGGTTGAGATCAGGGCTCTGTACAGGCCACTCGAGTTCTTCTACACCAACCTTGGCAAACCATGTCTTCATGGATCTCTCTTTGTGCACAGTGGCATTGTCATGCTGGTACAGGTTTGGGCCTCTTAGTTCCAGTGAAGGGAAATTGTAATGGTGCAGAATACAAATACATCCTAGGCAAATGTGTGTGTCCCACTTTGTGGCAACTGTTGGAACTGTGAACTGTGGGAACACTCAAACATGGGAGTGATGGTCAGATGTCTATACAAACCTTTGGTCATATAGTGTATCAATCAGTGTGAGTGTTTTAAAAAAAAGTGCGTTTGACATAAGACCTGTGTGGACGGTGCACATAAACCATATTAACTCTGACCAGCAGAGAGCAGTGTTCATCACAGTTTATTCGTCTAATTCTCCATTTCATTAATATAGGCTATTTAATGTAATATACCCTATAGTCTTACTCCAGCGAAAGATAATTTCTTTCGTATGTAAATGTTGACCGTGTATATTTATTTATTTAGTTTAAATAACTGCATCTTAGACTGAACTCTTCCCGTTTTTGTGTGAAGGATTTCCTCGAGCTCCTCCCGGTAATATGTGACATGCGCCAGCTCTGTGCAATAAAGCCCAGTTTTATCGCTGGTCCTCTTCATCTTCATCTGGCCGGTAAACATAATTCTCGTCGCTACACGACAGGCCGGTGGAGATCCGCGGCACGCGCGGCTGTGACAGATGGCGGCGTCGCGCGTTTCCCGGACAACCAAATAATGTAAAATAAGCGCGTGCTGCCGGCGCAGAGCCCAAATTGGTCCCGGGGGTCAAGAGGAGTCGTGCTCGATCAGATGAGTCCACCCCTATATGCAATCCAAACATGCAGCCTTTATAGCCTGAACAGCGTTTTCATTTGTGCAAAGGTAAATCCTTTGTGGCGATCAGATTTTAATATGTTGGTTTTTTCCCTAATACACTGCAAATTCTGTGAATAATTCGGTTAATCAGACTTCTGTTCTTTAGGAAAACATTTCATTTAGGTCTAATATGCACCGTCTCGTTTTTTGTTAATTTACCCGAGACGGTGCCAAATTGAATTATATCCTGTTTGGTTTTTTCAACCCGAGACGATAGCAGAGGGAGGACAGGATGAGGAGGTGTTGGGGGGTGATGTGGGGAAAGGTGGGGAAAACCGTTCATAACTGTCAGCTCTGCGTTCGGGTCATTTGCCTTCCGGGTCTGACCGGAAAATAATTACCGAGACTGTCAGCCTTTCAGCAGAGCTTTGATCAGGGCTGTACAGTAGGTTATGGAGTAGCTTATTGAATGTCTAATGTAATATTAATACTGTGTGTGTGTGTGTGCGTGTGTGTGTGTGTGTGTGTGGTCAGGTGAAAAAGAAGTATTAAATCCTAAAGTCGGATTTTTTGTTTGTTTGTTTGTTTTTTTTAAACATATTTGGACACACACACACACACACACACACACACACACACACACACACACACACAGATAGCTTATCTAAAAATCGATGGTTTGCCACGCCCACACCTGCTCTTACCACGCCCACATGTTGTTTCAGCATGCTCCGAAAAGCCAAAGCTTAAGTGTTCTTACGATCTGCTGATAAAATTACCTTTCACATGTAATCATGCAACCATGTTCATATGTCTATACTAAACACAAACAAGTGCCGTTTGAAAGTTTTAAGTTTTAGCTTTCTAAAGGTAAATGTAGCCACATATATATATATATATATATATATATATATATATATATATATATATATATATATAATATATATATATATATATATATATATATATATATATATATATATATATATATATATATATATATATATATATATTTTTTTTTTTTTTTTTTTTTAAGGGAAATACTCAGTACTCATTTCCTGATCCCTATATGTGAATCTGGCTTGATGTTCTGTCATCATACCACCCTGTCATTGATTATTTTCCATCTTGTACCAGATCAAAAAACACATTCTTATCCATTTATAGTTACATTTAATGCTGTGAAACTTCTGTGAGACAAGTTAGCTTCTATTATCACTTACTTTATATCAAGCCTGGATTCCGATCAAAGAAGTAGGAAAGGGTCACAGAATTTCTGCTGAACATTCACACATGCAAGAACTAAGTGAGTGAGAGAACATTTTGGACCACTTAAAAGTAGTGTGGGGGGAATTATTTCATGGGAAAATGTCATAATATTCAATATTATATTTAAACTAATTTTTATGGTGACCTGCAGTGGATCTGATCTTGTGATCAGAAATGGGGTGGTCCTAGGCTAGAGGATGAGTCCTGGGTGGGCAAATCTTGTGATTGGGTGGAGCTGCCTGCTTTATAAATTTATTGATTTTTTTTAATAAAAAACAGCTGAAAACCTTCTGGCTAAAAAGGTCACATTGTCACATTCCAAACCTTCTCTGGCACCAATACTCAGTACACTGATTTTACTCATTTTTTTGCATTGGCATCATTGTATAAAAATTAACCCACCTCCACGATCTCCACCCTTTCTGGTAATCAGATTAAAGTGGTGAGGGAATGAGGAGCTACTGTAATATCATTAGGATATGACGGACCACTGCTATCTCCACGTTATCAGTTCAGAGTAACTTAACCCCTGTCAGCACATCTTCTCAACATTCAACAAAGAAAGCGACAGGAACAAACAGAGAGAAAGAGAGAGAGAGAAGCTTTTTCTGTCTTTATCTCTGTCTTTCATATACAAAATATATATTTTTAAAAATATACAGAAAACCCTGCCAAGCTTATTATTAGTGTGATCAATAAGGGTTGTCTGGCTAAAGTGGAGCAGTTCTCGGGCTGTTTTTATTTTGGGATATGAGTGTAATATAGGAAAGGTTCTCTGTTGTTTTTTTCATACTGTCTTTCTGTTTCTTGGGTACATGTACAAATGTATTCAGGGATTGATTTCAAATGGCATTTATTTTTGCATCTTATGTTGATCACTGCTGTTATATCACTTGTCAATAACCTTTAGAGAAAAACAGATCTGAGGATGTGGAGTTTATAAAGTGAGGGATATGTAATTATACTATCTCATTAATTGGGTTGTTACATCAGTAGACTGGAGGTTATGGGATGTTTTCATATTTTATATGTCATGAGATGTTTATGCCTCCCATGCTAAGATGCCCTGCTTGCTTCTCATCATTTAACGCATTGTCAGAACTGACATTTTGTACTGATAGTTTTTACTGATAAAGCTAATTACACACTTGATGGTTCTTCAGTTTGTCCCACTGGGGGAACCCTTATATTCAACCATACAATAGGCTGTAGAGGCAGTGGTAGTATGAAACCTAGGAAGCTATGAAACTGTAACCATTCAGAGAACACCTGAACATTTATATATTTAAAGTTTAGGCTTATTTTCCCAAGAATTTCAACAATAATAAATAATAATTATTTTACAATTTGACTGTTGCTTGTATTCATACTCAGTGAACAGAGTCTCACTGATCAGTTCATTTTAAAATGCTGAATAAAATCAGACTTTTAATGTTTTTCCATAAGCATCTCTGTCTCCATGGCAACCCTGTCTCGACAAGACAGAAGAGAAAACATTCAGGTTTGAATGGGCACAAAGCCACTCAAGCAGTACATGAATATAAGTGGGCATGCTTTCGTGTTCACATACACAGATGTGGACCATACTTTCCACAAAACCTTTCTAGTACTCTAGTACTCTGTCCTGAAATAATCATGCTATCATATAGTTAATATATCAAATGTTCCACATTACATGTATGCATTTTATAGGTTTTGATTGTAAACCATTAAAAAGTATATTTAACATATCAGTTTCCAGACCGCACTGTACCACAATGTCCTCCATATCACTGCTGCCTGCTGCTGAGACAAGAGAAGGTGCGGCCTCCATTGAGCCCTGTTTTGAATCTGATTGGCTCAGGTGGGGTATATGGGAGGATCTGCAGGCTTGCGTCAGCATGTGCGTCAATATCTCACGTTTTGGAATAGTAGCATGGGGCGAAGCATGAAGGGGGAGGGGAGGTGCGAGAAACTAGATGAATGAGGAAAGGTGCATCTGCCACCAAAAGTCAGAGTAAAGTATAGTTACAGCACCAACAGAACCAACACAAGCAACACAAGCAAACATTGGGAGCGGATGTGGAGTCTGAGACACAGCATTTTGTCTATAAATGGTGTGTGCACTTGCGTGAGGGAGAGAAAGAGTGAGAGGGAGAGAGAAAGAGCTCTGACCTTGACTAGCTCATAGACCTGTCTGGGGAAACAGGTGTGAGTGTTTCCAGGTGCAGAATGAGTCATCGTGTACACACGTGTACACACGCACACACACATAGCTGTATTGCTGTTTTCTGAATCTATAGCCTACATGCCATAAATAGACAGGCATTTATTACTACAACATTTTAAAAATGACATTTTGTGAAAGTCAGACAAATTATTTATTCTATACTTCATATTGCATGATCTAAAACATATAAGAACATCATGGCACCTGTTTTAATTCAGTAGAGTTGTTACAGAATGGCATTACCATCACAACATTAATTATGTGATATAAATTTGACCGTGACAAAGATCATACTTGTTTGTATCATCTCACTGCACCCACACAACTTTATACTTTCTCCTTCTGATGACCTTTCCCTGTATGGGTCCTTATAATGTGTTTGTGGCCTTCTGTAGATGTCTGGTTGTGATACAAATCTGCCCTCGCACCCCTGCTCCATAATGGTAAGAAAATAAAATCCACTCAGACACTCGTTTTTGATATCAATAAAAAGAATGACGATAAACAACACCCCTTGATTGAGATTTTCCAAAACAGACCAAACTAATGCATTTCAACAAGCATGGCTGCACATCCTAGTCAACTACCAGGCTGATTATAGGCCAGATTGGCAGATAGCCAGACACACACAAACACACACACAGCACATACTTTATGCAGTGACAGACAGGGACATCACGGTTCAGTGAGCAGATGGGTGTCTGGGTGGGGCAGCAATTTATTGAGCACGCGTGGAAAGCAATCAATTTATTAATGCCACTTAGGAGCGCTGCAGTGCATGGCCCCTCGAAACAATCTCCCATCCCTACTCACGCCTGCAGATTAAACTTTGAGAAATTACCTCTGATTAAACTCAAGGTAATTAATTAAATCTTGAATCATGTACTACACCTTCCCTATTGATGTTTTAAACCCTCCTGAATTGTTTTCTTCCAAATCTTAAAAAGTTCCCTGATCTCACACGGACAGAAGTTGCCTTTGTATCATAGTTGATGGTATAGACATCAATGACTTTTGACATGTGTAGTCTGGCAAAAATATACAAAAAAATATATAAAGCATTTGGTTGTGGTGCCTCTGTGGACGAAAGTGCATTACTCTGTGTGAGTGTTAGAGTCCAGCTGACCTGAATGATCAAAGATAGAGCTTTCAGGCATAAGCAAACGGTCAGGCCAGAAAGAGTCCAACAGGAAAAAACAAGACAACAGCCGTGATTTTCTCTCTCTCTCTCTCTCTCTCTCTCTCTCTCTCTCTCTCTCTCTCTCTCTCTCTCTCTCTCTCTCTCTCTCTCTCTCTCTCTCTCTCTCTCTCTCTCTCTCTCTCTCTCTCTCTCTCTCTCTCTCATCCACACACATAGCCTGTTGGCGTTCTGGACAGCAGTCACTGACTGACAGGTTTCTGATGGGTAAGCAGAGGCCTGGTTGATCCAGACAGCTGGATCCTGAGATAATTGGCAAGAAACTACAGCTTAAATTCAAACTGCTGTCCTGTCAGTGATGAGCGGAAAAACCTTAGTGTGTGTGTGTATGAGTGGGTGGGAGGGAAGGGGCAGGGGGGTTATTTTCAAGGTAGCGAGAACAAAAGAGGAATGATGCACTCAAGTGAAAGCTCACAAGAGAGAATGTGTTAAGTCATGAACTGTGTGTGTGTGTGACTCACCAGCTGCATCATTTCAATCAGGCCAGTCTGCAGTGAGTGAGTCACTCAGTGCGATGAGAGTATTGTGAAGAGAGAGAGAAAATACAGGCAAGAAGACCAAATTTATTGATTCGTTTCATCGGCAACCATTCATTATACCATATGGAGCAAATCATAAGGCAAGCATAAAGTATGCTTTATGGCCAAAAGTTTGTGGACACCAAACCATCAAACGTACATGTGGTTCTTCTCCAAACTGTTGCCATAACGCTGGAACCACACAATTGTATAGGATGTCTTTGTATGCTGTAGTATGACCATTTCCCTTTACTGGAACTAAATGATAATATAAAATATTAACAGTAAAGTGGGGATTAAAACTGAAATGGGATGTTCGAATAGCACATATGGGTGTGTTTGTCAAGTGTCCACAAACTTTTTGCCAAATAGTCTTTATACAGATGGATGATAGAAAA
Source organism: Ameiurus melas (assembly GCA_012411365.1). Taxonomy (NCBI): domain Eukaryota; kingdom Metazoa; phylum Chordata; class Actinopteri; order Siluriformes; family Ictaluridae; genus Ameiurus; species Ameiurus melas. Next base: position 6,715,783 of record CM022754.1, read on the forward strand.
ATGGTGCCTCTGTTGTCCCATGGTTTGGGCTCACTTGTCCCTGATCACCTTTATTGTATGATGAAGCATTTCTGTCCTGATGGGAGTGGTCTCTTCCAGGATGACCCTGACACCATTCACAGGGTTTGGGAGTGATGTTTTAGACAGTGCTCTACACCATCATCATCAAAATACCAACTGAGGGAATATGTTGTGGAAGAATGTCTTTTATCTCTTCAGTACAGTTACAGAGATGTGTAGAATTTCTGCCAAGGTGGACTAATGTTATTCTCGTTATTTTAGCAACCCTAACACCTTACTAACACTCTTTATATAGATTTCTCCTTTAATTTGTCACCCACCATGAATGACTGATTAAATTAACATCCACTAAACAGTCAACAAAACGTAGATTTTATTTGCTCCATTTGGCTTGCCAAATGGCAATATTCCACTTAAGATTTGTATTATTTATAGTTACAACAAGCTGAGCTGTGTATCCTTATAATTCTTTTCACACTGAACATCTCATTCTAATAAGATAAATTTTACAATTTGGCTTATACCATGAACATGATTTCAATTGGACTACAAGCTACAGCTGTAGCAAGCTTAGGCTAGTTGAGTTTTATGGACTCATGGACAAATGGATCTGTAGGTAATGAGAAGGTCAATTAGTTATGCACTGAGCTCAGAGGTGCTAAGCTTTTGCCGGAGGTGAACACCAGCTCACTGTCTTTTCTACATGCTGTGTGTTTTAACACCATCACACCAAGAAAGAGAGAGAGGGAGGGAGGAAGCAGTAACTCAAAATCTCAGTGAGCAGCTCATACTGATAGAATGACAGAAATCTGGAGACTTGGAGAGTAGTCTCTCTAGAGTAGAATTCATAATACACATAAAATATACATAAAATAAGACTTGCTGCAGAGGAAACTGGTGATAGGTGAATTCTACACCAGCCAGAGCAAACATAATTGTAGGTTTCTTCTTGTGAAATTAGTTTAAGTGCTAATGTCCAGGGAAATTTTGAAGAAACCTTGCTAGCTGAGCTAAATACACTTTGTTTTCCCTGAGGTAAAAGTATAGTTCTAGCAACAACATGTCTGTCATTTAAACTCACAAAGTGTTTTACAGTTTAGTCACCGAATCAAACCTCAACTGGTGTATCCTTACATACATCCTTAATCAAACTTGTAATCAAACATAAACTCTGAAGCACAAGATAGTGGTCATACACTCAAACATAAGCATGTATAGCTAAGCACCTCTATACACAAATGCTACTTTATCCCCACTTTAGTAATATGAGGCTATTATACTGCGTTGCATCTACTATATTATAGAGAAATCAGCTGGGGAAGGTGTGTGCCAGTATGTGTGCGATTATAACAGCTTCTTTCACCACTTCAATGGAAGTGTATCATTTTCCAATCAGCGAAATTACAGGTTGTGTCTGCAAAGGGTAAATGGTTAGCAGTTATATAATGCTTTTATCCAAAGCGGTTTACACTGTGTCTCATTCACCCATTCAAACACACACTCACACACCAAAGGTAGCAGAGCTGCCACGCAAGGTGCTAACTTGCCATTGGGAGCAACTTGGGGTTCTTGTCCAAGGACACTTCTATATGTGGACTCATGTGGGCTGGGAATCGAACCGCCAACCCTACGATTAACAGACAACCCGCTCTACCACCTTAGCCACAAACCATAAAACAGTCAATGAAAAGAAATTTATCCAATATAGTTGCCTCTTAATTCTGAATTAAATAAAAAATGAATAATAATATATATTTTTTTTTTCCAGTAATTAGAAACGATTCACTTATGATTATAATGGATGTATAAGGGCACTTGTTGGGTCAGTCAATAAACATTAATACAAAACATATTTTTATGAAGCTCTAAATATGTTTAATTTGTCCATTTAGCAATGGGACAACTGTTTCACATTTATGGTTATGCGATACCAATAGTGTTGGTCACTGATAGCATACAACCTTTGGAAACTGTAATTAACCAGAATTTTTTTTTCATGGTATTACTCTTCTGTTGGAAAGCTGGATAAAAGTACATAAAACCAGTTTGTTAAGACATTCTCACATCGTAAAGAGTGAAATGGCTGTTATAAGGGTGATTCCATGATTAGGGTAGCCCTTATAACTTTAATTCTATTATTATTCAATTGTATTAAACATTATTCTTATTATTCTTGTAACCTTTACATATATTATTATTACAATTGAGCATTTTCCAATACTGAATCTGAAGTAAGAAAAATACCTCACTGAACCATTCAACAATATCAAGTCTTATTTGATGACAGGATGCTTTTGCTGTTAAATGAGTAACAGGATTGAAAGTAACAGATTTTTAGCATAGAATTAATGGTTAACTAGCAGCTTTGGTATGAGGACATTAAGCTATTTTTTTTACCTTTTAGGGTTAAAAAAAATACCTTAATGACTTGGAGAAGATCTGCAAAGAGGAGTGGGACAAAATCACTCCTGAGATGTGTGCAAACCTGGTGGCCAACTACAAGAAACGTCTGACCTCTGTGATAGCCAACAAGGGTTTTGCCACCAAGTACTAAGTCATGTTTTGCAGAGGGGTCAAATACATTTTTCCCTCATTAAAATTCAAATCAATTTATAACATTTTTGACATGTGTTTTTCTGGATTTTCTTGTTGTTGTTCTGTCTCTCACTGTTCAAATAAACCTACCATTAAAATTATAGACTGAACATTTATTTGTCAGTGGGCAAATGTACAAAATCAGCAGGGGATCAAATACTTCTTTCCCTCATTGTACTTACACTTTTTTGTATTATATTTTACTATATTATATTACTGTATTATTCAACTCATGGAGTAATTTTTTTATTCAATAACTAGTTTACACATGTCTACAGGGTATTTGGCCTCATCACCTAGACATCGATACCGTAGCTCCTTATACCAGCTAGTTAAAATAACGTTAGCTGTGCTAATGGATGAAGGACACCTGTTAAACACCTCAACATGTCATTTACAGTCATTTAACACACCATTGGCAATTGAAAAATCACTGCTGGAAACAGTACAGCAAGCTACACTGTCATCATTATTATGTATGGGTAGGCCTTATTGCAGTCTGCAGTGAGGTGCGTTTTGTACTTCTTTTAAGTGTCTGCCATGGCGCTGCAGACACTAAACCGAACCAAACTGATGGATGAACTGGAGAGAGAGAGAGAAGGGTGGACAGTAAAGCCCGCTTAAACTGATACGTTAGTGAGCACAAACAGAGACCAATCAGGATCGGCGCTGTGTCACTCTCTCCCCAGGTCTGTCACTCGCTCTGTAGGTCTCTTTAGAGCCGTCTAACGTTAGAAATGGCCATAAAACTCTCTCTCACTCGATCTCGAAAAGTTTCTGGGATATGGTATATAATTTCTCTCACTCGATCTCTCGAAAAAGTTTCTGGGATATGGTATAAACTTGCAGGCGTCCGGGAGCCAATCTTAAAATGTGGGAGACTCCCAGAACTTCTGGGAGAGTTGGGATGTCTGCTACAGTAGTCATCAAGATATAAGATAAGAAGCCCAGATTTCAGAAGAGTCGGTCAATCTCAATCTCTCCCCTCTCTCTCTCTCTCTCTCTCTCTCTCACCTCAGGTTCACTAATCAAATCTGCAGAGGAGGTGTGTGGACAACAAGAAAAAAAATCAATAAGCAACTGTGAGAGGAAGAGAAGGGTGTGTATGACTGTGTGTATTTCTCACATTTCTCACACACGTATAAATCACAAATCACAGCCCTGTTTCAAGCTTCAGTTCATTCATTTGCAAAACATATATACTTCATATACCGCGACCCTGAAGAAGGAGTAAGCGGTAGAAGATGGATGGATGGATATACTTCATGTAACTTTTTGCTTATTTTCCAGAATTAGCAGTTTTGTGAGTATTGTATCCAACGTGACCTCGAGACTTGTTTGAAGTGCATATAGACGTCTTAATGGGATCTCAAGCCTTTTTACTGCACTCTCACTTTTAATGAGATTTTGCAGCTACCACCCCCCCCCCCCCACCACACACACACACACACCCCTCACAGTGCTGTTATTGAAGGCTGCCAGTGAACAAAGAGGCCCCCATCTCTCTCTCTCTCTCTCTCTCTCTCTCTTCTGGCTCCCATCTGGTGGAGGACTATTGAGGGGCCAGGATGAATAAAGCCTATACTGGCAGGCAGCACATAAAAGGTTCTACACACACATGAGTAGTACAAAGTGATTTGTAATGTATTTTTATATTCCACCTTTTTATATTTTTTGCTGGAGATATTTTCTGCCTTCTGTGGTTTTTTTTAATTCAATAATAACTAAAACCTTTACCGCTTGACAATAGGAAGAAAGGATATAAACTCTTATTAACAAAACATTTGAACACCATTCTTGACACATAAATCTGATAATGTTAGAACATGACAAATGTGCCGTAAATCATACTGTATTTATTCCTATTTTTCTTTGTGTAAGTATATACTGAATCAGCAGAATAGGATGTGGTGTGGGTCTCATGATGGAGGTATGGATTGGCAGACAGAATGGTGTAAGTCAGCTCCTCTGAAATGTCAGGTCACCTCCCGGGAGTCCCTCTGTCTCCCTCTCTCACTATGCGCCTTCAGTCACTCACTGTCTAATTATCTGGGGTCCAGGACTGATATATTATCCATGCCAAATGCATTCTTGCTTTACAGTACACTTGCTTGGACCAAAAGCTGTGATTTTCAATGCAGAAATACAAATAACCAGTAAAACCAAGTAATTCATAGTCTATAGATTATGACAAGTCAGTTTATATTGAAATAAGAAATGTATTTGATATTTTATAGGGTGGAGGTTGTTTTTGCTATGCCAAGAAGCTTATCTAAAATCCATTTTATTAGTATCATGAATTCAATTAAAGGTATTTTAAGTTGAAATTAGGGCCCCAGAACCCAGGTTTAACTACTCAGTATCTGACACTTGCATGAACATCTTTAGTATTTATTGTCAAATTATAGATGTACGTTGATATCTGTGATTCAATTAAATGTGCCTTTAATTCAGTTTTTGTGTATATCTCATACTAAATAGTTTAAGATGTTAAAACGAAATACAACATTAAACAAAGTTTCAAATCATCCTCATGGCTGGATCGGAAAGCTGTCAAAAGGATGCGATGGACTTTAACAGGAAACATGGCAAGCACATCACACACAACACGATTGCCAAACTTATTAACAAATTCTGACTGGAAGTGTTGAGGACCAACCGAGAAGTGGACGGCCATGAACATCTACTGATGACGGCACAATCAATGTGGTGCCGGCTTATGGAGACTTTTCATACACCCTGTATAGAAGGTTTTACTACATTTTTTAAAATTATTATTATTATTTTACTACAAAAAATGTATTTGAGTTAGGTTTCCATTCTTAACTTATTTCAGTTTACATCAAACTATTTTTACATTTGTTGATCTGAGAGCATACAAGCTTTCCTTGGTGTGTATTAGAAGGTAAATCAGGTTACTTCACTCCAAACGAGAAATCATACAAAAGCATTTGTGAGCTTCCCTCCCTTACTTCAGTATGTGAGTTGTCCAAAATCCCCATTCAAGGCTAACAACCATGCACAAAACACTCTAATTCTTGTGTGACGGAAAGAAACACCTGTAACAGGTTCCTTTTAAACCATTTTCAACTGGAAATATAAAAAAAAAATTAGTATCTCATAACCATACATGAATTTAAAGAATCCCACTGAATATCCATGCATTTTTTCCCTAAATCAGATTATAGTTGCTGGCTGTTTACAGTGCTGAGCCTAATGAAAGTGTGTAATAATTGATGAGGGTGGAGTAGAAAGCAGTGGAGGGGAAGCAGTGGGGGAAGGGTGTGGGGCTTTATTGGGTTTTAATACCCACAGTAAATTCATTTTGGAGCATTTCCATCTAACAGAAGAGAGCTGGAGGAGATGGATTACACGGCTTCCTCTCAGACCCCTGCCCCTGGTCCCAGTGGAGGTTGGATGCTAGCTAGCCACTCCTCCTCTCCTCTTCTGTAGTTTCCTCCCCTCTCCACCATTCTCTTTCTCTTCTCCGCAGATCAAGGGGATATTTATGAGTCTACTAGGCTTTTCCCTAGTCTCTACGCTGCCCCTGTCATCAAAGAGTGATTTTCAGTCACTACACCTCCTATGCTTGTCCCTCAGGGATGGCTGGAACACCTGCCCCCCACCAGCAGTGGCATAGTCATGCATGAGATGCTGAGCATATGCGTGAGCACATGCACATATGCACGATCATTAAATTCTCATTACAGCCAAACCTATACACCCCCAATTAACTTAACATTTTATTTAGATATACTAAAAAATATCCACACCAATCTTGATTCTGATCTCATTGTATTGCATTTTCAACCAGTCTCCTTTTCTTGTTTTTTACATAGCATTCAGAGGCAGAAGCGAGTGACCCGTGACGTTCCGGCCGGCCGAGTGTGAGCTAACATGCTTTACAGAGGGAGTGACACTCATTGTGCCTGTCAAATTAACAAAAAGTAATGGAGCTGAGCTGCGATGGCACGAGCTGTGATCTCAGCACAGCTGCCACTCTTCCTGTTCAGATGGAACATAACAGATAGTGTATGTGCGATCCTGTTGGTTGCTTGCAAATAAAATGAGAAGTTCTCTCATAAATTAGAATATAAGTTAAGAATTCAGCACTGTAATGGTAATAGTTTGTCAGTGTAGCATTCTTTGAAGAAGCAAATTCAGTTTGCATGTTCACAGCTAACTCTCCAGGTTCATTATGTCATCACATACAATTGATGAGTTGTCAGTTAAGCTCAATCAAGTGCAAATGTCTTTCTGCAGCTCTTGTAAATCAATCAACTTGGGGAAGGTTATCCAATTAGTGACTCACTCACACAATGTAATAAAGTGAACGGCTATAATTGGACATCGGCTAGTGCGTCTGCTTTGTCGTCAGAGTGGACTGACATTGGTCGGCTTGGTGAAGGTCCTTGGATGGGATGAGACTCCCACTTCCTCTCATATATCCTGCACTTTCCTGACTGTGTAAAATGAAACACATCCCCCTCCTCTAAAGTGTGTCTCATCTAGCCTCCTACTCACCTCTATCTCACACAGAAGAATAAAATCACTTGGCAAAAGATATCCATTTAACAAAACAAAAATCTCAATCTGTTCTGCTTGTCAGATTGACCCATATCTAGAATTTTGGGAAGACTTTTGGGTATCATGTATCGGCTTGCCTAATCAGCATGCAGAGAGCCACAAAACAGTTCTAATGAAAGGAAAGTCTGAACACATTCTCCTAACAGATTTCTGAGTGCAATTCCTCCTTGCTCTCGCCATTAATAGGTTAGAGGGGTCAGTAGGGGTGTAGAGCTACAGGGACTAGGCTATTGATTTCACCACAGATGAGCACAGACATTCATTATTTATACACAATGGCCCATCAATAGCATGCATGTATGTATGCAACCATTGATGTTTTTATTTGAGTGCTATTCAGTCAAAATTGCAAATTCCATGGGTTTCCTGTGGGTTCTCCAGTTTCCTCCCACTTCCCAAAAACATGCCAGTAGGTGGATAAGCTACACTAAACTGACCCCAGGTGTGAATGTGCATATGCTTAGTAACCTGTGATGGACTGGAGTCCCATTCAGGAAGTGTCCCTGCTCATGTCCAGTGTTCCTAGGATAGAATCTGGATCCACTGTGACCAGGACCACAATAAAGCGGTTACTGAAGGTGAATGAATGAATTAATGTGTTATTATATCTAATGTGTTTTACCTGCAGCATGAATTATGATTGGAAATTAGAAGCAGACACTGATGTAAAATTTTGTCATGGTTTTATATAAAAAAGGATATATAGAGCATTTCATTTTGACATCAACAAACCTCTCAATTTACAGGTAACACAGCAAAAGAAGCCACACTTAACTCCGAGGCACAAAACAGGAATATGGTACCATAATGTCTTTGCTAATAACTGTAATATTTGTGCATTTCTGAATACCTTTACAAACAACCCTTTTCGATGTTGAATATTGCAGCAGTATTGGGTTTTACGAGAGGAAGTAGGAGAGGAGGAGAAGGTCTCAAGCCACTGACAAAACACAGACCAAAAACAAAAGGGTAGTCAAATAAAGGCAGTGAGGTACTGGGAAGGGAGGAAGGGAGGAAGGGAGAAGAACATCTGACAACAACATACTTGCAAAAATGCAACCACTGGCAACCACACAGGACAACTACAGAGGTGTGTCCACCCACAGGACTGAGAACCATAGTGAGAGTTTCACTCAGGAACTAGGTGCAAGTGGCACATAAGAATCATTCTCTTCTGGTGAGTGGGTCCAGCGCAAACACTCCTTATCAAAGAGTCAAAGAGTTCTGCACTGGACTCCTGCTAAATCTATTTATATCTTTTTATACATGTTTTAACAATAAGTTTATATTTGATCTTCTTTTTAAATTGTCATCACAAAAACACAACTTGAACCAAAAGTCACTACAGTTAAATGTGCTAATGTATTACATACATATTTTTTTTTGTTGTTCATACTGGATAAACATTAACTGTTACCATGGATTTATTGCTTTGTACATTGAATATGTTTACAACCTGCTCTAGCTGTAGGAGCCTGTTTATAAGCAGGTAGCTGTTTTTTAGTCTTTACTTTATGGGATTTTACCCCCCACTCCCCACCCTTAGACCTGACCCCGTTAAAACCCAACTCTACACGTTACCTTTGGTTAACTGTGCAAAGAAATCAACCCATTAGTAACTTAAAGGAGAAAGGGGGACTCGGTTTTAAAATGAAGTACAGTTAAAAACAATGACCTCATCCATGCATAACTACAATTCACGGACATCAAGATGGCATGGTGTTAACTCTAAGATTCCAAAAAACAGAAGGGACTCAAGGATTGGGTCTTTTGGGCACTCTGTGCTTTTCTTTTTTTTCACTCAGTGCTTTATGTTATCTTCTTTCTTGTTTTCCCTCCTATTGGATGTCATTAGTCATTACTAATCCCCATCTGAGTCTCAACATTACATGGAAGCTAACAATCTGAGAGTGAGACACAAGACTGCTGCATGTGCAAAATCATAGTCCAGCTATATGTGCTTGGAGGAGAGCACTAACTTCATTTAACTGGTAGAGAGTGTGTAGAGTGTGATGCTCACTTGACCATTTACCAATGATCATTGTGCTATGATGCTTTTAGGAAACTCTATCCATTTCTGTCTATGTGACCTAATGGACATATATAGACATATAAGGATAGCATTGCTCTAAATTTAGCTAAACCATAATTTATATGCAATAAAATCATGACTAATTGTGCTCTTGTGCTCTCCTGGCAGTGAATGACTGTGCTATTACTGGTTATCAAAGTAGCCAATCTATGATGCCTTTGTAGCCAACTATGCCAGTCTGTAGGGCTTGCTCTTTTTCTTTTTTTTCTGATTAACAATTTTTCTTTGGCTTGACAAACCTAGGTACTACACTGAATATTTTGCTAAGCCATAAACACTCCATTAAATTGTCTTAGCCCTAAAACATCTGGAAATAAATTGTCCCAAACCAGCCAAAGACATCAAGATTTTTTTTTTAACATCTGTTTCTTTTTTTTTCTTTTCTTTTTTTTTTTAAATGCTGTGCTCTTAAATACAGTGTAAAAGACCCAAATCATCTTAAGTCTCACAGAAAAACTCCATTTACAATGAAAGAGTAACACATCATGGAAAAAAAACAGGCTCATGGTTTTGTGCAGTGACATAGTCTGATTCTCGAAGTGCAATCAGCAAAAAAAGCAGAGAAAACCAGTATATTTGTTCAGGTTACAGGGTTTTCTGTCGCTGGTTTGGCTCTATTTGCATTTCTTATTGGAGCCATTGTGAGGTGTGGTGGTTCTCAACACCTGCAACTAAACTAATCCTATAGAATGTTGAGGTGCAAATATTATTTTCACAACATTACACAAGATTGCACTTGAAATATATTCATTTGTTTTTCTTCCTTTTTACATAGACAATTTACAATTACAAATCTGCCAATTTGATATGTAGTACATCTTTCTAAATTTTTTGTTTTATTTATATATATATATATATATATATATATATATATATATATATATATATATATATATATATATATAATATTCTTTTTAGCTATTTTAACAACTTGAATTATTTTAGATTTGATTATTTTCCTTTGTGCAAACATACAACAATGTGTATTATTTTAAATCTTTATAATTAATTTTGCACTTTTTTTTTTTTAGAACTCACAATCACTACAAAATACGTCTACCATATGGATGTGTGCATGTGATTGTATTTATGTGCTTTGTCTGTGTGGCTGTGTGTGTGTTGTCTAGGAGTACTCTCTGCTCTGCCTGTAGCTGTACCCTCCCTCTTCTGCTCCCTCTTGTACATATTCTTCTCTTTTCTCCCATCCGTCAGGCCATCCTCCGTTCATCTGTGATGTGGCTCCGTACGTCTTGGCCGGGGCACCCAGAGCTCCGTAGTTTTGTGTGATGTCTCCGGTTTCCTCAGCCAGCTCGTCCTCATCGATGAAGCCACATTTCTCTTCACTGGTCTGCTCTGGATCAGCCCATGGCTGTTTCTCACCCGATGCAAAGAGGCCGTAGAAGATCACACCGCCGTAATGTACCATTGAGGCAATGAGGAACACATACTGCCACTCTTCTCTGGTCTGAAAAGGTGAGATGATACTTATTTTACTATTTATTTTAAATGGGGTGTTTAAATTTTAATCAAGAATAGTAGAGAAGCTATGAATTATGCTGGGTCTCTGTATACACAGAAATGTTTTATTGCCTTGATTATCTTGAGCTTTTGTCGTCTTAAAGAAAAAAAACACTAAACAATTTGGAATGTTAATTTTTATCATTAAAATGTGATCTTCAGTGATGTCCAAGATTTATTTTGTAATCAAATTCTGAGTTGTCATGTTTATCAAAAACCTCTTTCATCATCATCTTCATCGACTACCTGCTGATAGTGGCACCAGTGGGATTTTGCTTTATCTCTACCTTAAGAGAGGGATGCAACTTTGCTTTAGTCCTTTAGTCTGTTCAGCTCTTTCACCTGCTCATCTGTACACTCTGCTCAAACAGATCAGCTTCCAAAGCTTTAACATTCATTCCAAATTCTCCATCTGGGGATTAATAAAGTATTATCTTCTCTTAATACCACCATCAACACCACTGTGCTTGTCATCTCATAGACTAGTTGAGCATGTAGCTGCTGTAATTACAGTGCTGTATACTGGAAGTTTGTTTCCAACATTTGATTTCTCCTCTACTTCTATGTTGGATTTTTCAGTAATATTGAACAATGACATTGAACAATGCTTAAAATAGTAACTGGAGGAACGATGCTCTTGCACTTTTATTTTTAGGAGCTAACAGCAAAACCTGACTGTTATCACTTAAGCTTGAGATGTTTACTACTGTAACTGCACTAGTAATAACAATACCCAGACCCCGCCCCCTCCTCTAACACACATTAGCACAGCACACAACCGCTAACTTCTCACAAGAATGACAAAAACATAGCATCAACCAACAACCAGAATTTTTAAACGCAATCACAAATATTTCAATATAAACATATTTAAAACATTTCAGGGTGAAGATTTAATTGTATCAATAAAGTAAAACGTATTAAAAGTCTACCGCTTCATCTTAGATTCAGTAGATTTTTATGATAACATGCAGTACTATCACAAGGCATGCTGTTCAAAGACACTGCCGTGCCATCATTGTCACAAATAAAGGAGATAAAATATTTGCAAACCAAAAAGAAAGAAAGAAAGAAAGATAGAAAGAAGCAATAATGTTCACAGAGCAAATATCACATATTTTGTCATCATATATTCTTTTATGATGTTCCTACCTTATTTTTGGTCATAGCACCAACAATCAGAGGACACACCATGCCTGACAGGGTCCCCACTCCATTTGAGATGCCCATTAGAATACTGGCATAACGTGGAGCAATGTCTAAGTGATTGACGTTGAAGCCTAAAGAGATGGTAAAACAACCAGAAGAAATTATGAATGATCAGGACTTGATTTATGGGAAGTATTCATTTATTTATTTATTTATTTTTCATGATTAACATAAGGTGCTTGAAAAGCATTAGATTTTTTTCAACTCCATTCAATATTTTTCAATTCCACTCATGTAAATTATACATCATGGATGTACTTTGGGGGTTATGTAACAGGTTAATTATTAGCATAGTGCTGTAGTTTCAGCCTTGAGAAATGGCAGTGTGAACAGCATGTTATCAGTATGAAACAAGAATGACAGCAAATTGTGACCAATGAGAGATGTCTAGAGTTAATATAGCAGCACATTTGTGTTCATAATATAAGTAGATGTTAGGTTTATTGGGACTATTACAATAATACAGCATCTAGTAAGCTGACTAATTGATTTATATAGGTTTTTTTCTTTGGCATATACCAAGGGACATTGCTGGGTCACTCTGCTCGTTCATTTAAATTTCCACCACAGGGAATGATTCATTTAAAGCATCACGAAGAACTAATTGGAGATGGACTGAAAGGTTAAGCCAAGTTATTAATGTCATTTATATAATCAGTGAAGTTCTTTCCTCGATTCACCATGTAGAAGTAACAGAACCCGCATACTGCATCATTATACTGCATTTCTTTTCTCATCCACACTAGGGTGTGGATTTTTCAGTATCTCTGACATTCTGCTAGAAAATTGGACTAAAAATAGATCGTGCAGCCATCTTGTGGAGCAACGGAGCTCCCCCACCTCCCGCTCAGTGGGTTGTGTCTGCCTGTGCAGGCAGTAAGGCAGCTCTCGGGGGAGAGAGAGGATGAATTATTTAACGGGCGCAGTAGAAATGCACTCTCGTCTCCAGCTGCAGAAAACAGACCAAGAAAACTGAGAGAACACTGCACTGAAATGAAGCCCTAGTTATGGTGAACATTGCCTTTTGTTGTTGTTGTTTGTTTGTTTATTTGTTTTGCAGTAAACCAAAATTACTGTGACTAGCATCTTGTGTAAAAAATTACACCTGCTGTTTTGATATACAGTGAATGACAGATTCAGAAACAAACAATGTGGTATATTCTGACTATAGAATACATCACAGAAACAGTGAAGTACACTTTTGTATTAAAATGTAACATACAGGACTACAGGTTTCCTTTTCATGTCAATCAAAGTCTTATTCAAAATCACTAAAACAATTTCATCTTTTATAATCATTTTGGTAAATTATGAGTAACATTTCTGTATACTGGATGTTCTCTATTCCTGTATGTTGCCATAAATAACCACAAAGTTGACTCACCTGATATAGCAAACCCACTGAAGCCCACAGCTAGCACTAGGAATGAGATGGCCATGCCTTTACTGTGAGAGTATCCTACTATTAGCAACAGAGAAGCCTCCATACCAAAGCCTAGAAACAAAATAAAGAGTTTGGTCAACACTTTTAGCCATTAAGCATAAACATGACAATGAACTGTTTATATCATTATATTATACCATTTATAATATATCAATAATTCTGTGGTTCAGGCCCCTGTGTTTTTGCCAAGCAAAAATTTATTTCAATCAGTAATGTGGAAATCTTTTTTTTTCTTCATTAGTGGATGTTTTAAGATCTACATATGGTGGTTTGTTTTTATTTACAATAAGTAAATATTATTTATTATTATTATTATTATTTTGACAAAAGTGATTCTGCCTCCTAAGTTCTCTGCATAATTGTTGAATTTGGTTTGTTTGTTTTTTTGTTTTTTTTGCATTCTGACTAATTTGTCCATTTTAGACTATGTGTTTTTATTTGTATAAATTTAAAAGAATAGTTTGTTTAACATTTTGAATAATGGATAATGAAAATACAGTGTATGAACCAAAGACTGAACTATTTTTGCTTCAATTTGATGACAATTTCTTCTGAAATCAGTTTTAATAATAGCACAAAGACAGCTTAAATAGCATACATGGTCATTTGCATACAAATATAGTATACAGTGTAGTGATAATACACACCTCCACAATTCATGATCTTTCGGACATTTGTGGTAGACATGAGGTTCTTACTGCGCAGGTAATCCGCTATCTGCCCTCCAATGGGCACGATGATGGTCATCACAAGGTGAGGAAGAGCTGACAGCATGCCAACCTAAAAAACAAAACAGTTGTGTCTTGTTAAAGTTATTAAGAGAAGTCTCATACCTATTGGAAGAACCAAATCATCTAGATATTATTGAAATATAATTATATAATGTATTTTTAGCTATGTATCACATCTTCGTATCCCATCTTATCAATATAAGCAAAATTACTAGGAATAGGCAGCCAAAATACATGATCAGGATTGACTGTAACTCTCTCTCTCTCTATATATATATATATGTATATATATATATTATAGACAGCCTAAAGGTCATCAAGTTGGTCCCCTTTGTTAAACGGTTTGTTCGTTTGATTTGAACAGAACATATGGTTTGAGTCAATCAGCGTAAATGTCTGTTACAAACATTAATTAAACTATTTAAAATGTTCTTCTTTGGATAACCAATCCAAATTAAATTAAAACACCAATTAAGTGTCCCAATTCAAAACTACTGTTGTAATCTGCAATGCTATCATCACCAGCATATCAACAAGAAATCAGTGTAATGACATTAATTGCTGTTCACGCTTTAGATGTTTTTTGTCTTTTGGAGATGAGGAGAAAATAAATAAATGAGATGCAAATGCTGGCTCTGGTGACAAAACCCTTATGAATAATTCATTAAAACAGCTAACACCTTTCAGAATGTTGAAGGTCACAGCTTTGTTAAGTAATTTTGATTACAAACACACAGGCGTAAAAAGGATCCAGTTGGAGGTTCTTCATCGTAAATACACCAACTACAGCAGTTGAGCATGCTCTTACCTTACTGATCTCAAAGCCAAACACTTCCTCGAAGTATGCTGGCTGGCTGATGAGCAGCAGGTAGAAGGTCCAGCTTCTGCAGAAGTTGGCCACGATAATTGCATAGACAGGCATTGAGGTGAAGAACTTCCTCCAGGGCGTCTTGTATTTCTGAGGGTAGAAATTTCATACAATGATGAAAGATTGATTGAACACAGGCCTAACATAGGCCAGCAGAAATGTTCAGTAGAAATGTAGAAATGTTCTATAGAAATGTTCATCGGAAGTGTTCAGCAGAACTGTTCAATAAAAATGAAACTTAAAAAAAAACAAAAAAAAAAACACAGGCCTATTTCTACCTCTCAAAATAATATTGATATTTGTGTGAGAAATCGTTTAAAACCATGCATCCTACACTCACTGCTAAAAACTAGTCAAAATTTGTTTGTCTCTCAACCTCCTGCTCTGTGGGAGAAGGTGGCATGAAGGAAGAGTCGAGCTGTAAATGACAACAGTACAAACATTTACAGCTGGACTGTTCCTTCAAAATCAACAAAATGTTAAAGCTCATTAGATATTAGCATACTTAGATACATAAAAACATCCTCAGTTTATACTGCATGACTGTTTACCACTAAACCAGTGTAAGTCTTAACCTACAACTATATTTTAACTTTAAATCGAGTGGCAACTAAGTCTTAATTAAGATTAAGGTTTACTGTAAGCTAGAGGAACAATTTCTCATTACTGTAATAAGTTAACAGGTTTGCACGCGAGAGATGTAAAAGACAGAGAAGGTGAAAGGGGAGCACACATCAAAATGAGTAATGGCTGAAGGATTGCTTCTTCAAAGAGATTGTTTTGAGGAAAGCTCTCAACTTTTTAAAGCTAAAATCACTTTGGCTCTATGTCAATCACACCCATTTTGCCATGGTATCAATTCCTTTTAAAGTAAAAAAAAAAAAAAAAAAAAAAAAGCACCAGGCTTTCTTTCTATCTGGTAGAAAACCTGCTTTCTTAAACAGGAATCATAAATCAGTTGTGCTTTTCAGGATCAAATTGACAATGTTTTATTATTTTTAGCGTTTCAAATAGAGTGCCGTACTGTACTCATCATCAATCATAATGTCCCTCACCTCAGCAGGGCCCAGCAGCTGAGCACTTTCTCCAATGCTTTCCTCGATGTAACAGCGCTCCTCGTCTGTGATTGTAGGATGCTCGGCAGGACTCTCATAGGACACCAAGATCCAGAACATGTACCACACAAGGCCAAAACACCCTGAAACAAAAGACAGGAGGAAAACGAAAGAGAGAAACAATTTAAGTGCTTTTTTTAAATCATTATTGTGATGCTTTCTAAAAGGCTGAGTGCATCTCTATGACTGGCACATGGAGTGTCAGCATGAGGACAGACCCATGGAAACATCAGAGGAAAAATCAATACAGTGTCAAATAATAATCCATACTATGGTTACAGCTCAGCAACACTAACTGTACACAGACAGTTACAATGGTTCATTTAGGTCAAATCTATGTATGTATAAGTGTATAGTGCACACATACATTATATACATACAAGGTGATATGTCTTTTGCGAGATCACTAAACTTACCATAGACATAGAAAACAGAGGACCAGCCAGTGTACTGCACCAGGATCCCAGCTAGAGGCATGGCTATGACTGCACCAGCATAGGATCCTACATAAAGAGAGAGGGCGGGAAAGAAAATTAAAGAAAATGTTCATTAGAGGTCAAATTCAGAGGGGATTAAAATAGACCCTTATATACAATGACATGGTATCAGTTCACACTCAGCTTATCCACAGGGAAATTACATTTGTGGATGGAACATGAACAGAAAGGGAGCATCAGTTCACACATGGAATAGTTACAGAAGTGAAGCTAGGAAATGGCCCACATGTACAGACTTGTTTTCCTACCTTTCATAAATACATGGCTTTCCTATTAGTTTCAAAGTACTTACTGAATAATATGCCTGATGATGAATAACTGAATATTTTATAATAATATGAATATGAATATATTCAGCTGGGGTTTTAAATATGTGGCTACTTGAACCAAGTGCGAACAAAGGAAGCATTATTCTGCATGATAGCCATGTACTGTTTTGCACAAAATGTGAACTTTACAAAATGAAACAATAAAATGGCAACAAATGACTTATTCGTTCACTGATTCATTCATCTTCAGTATCCTGGTCAGGCTTACGGTTGATTTGTAGCCTATCCCAGGAACACTGGTAGCGAGACGGGGCTACACCTAGTTTGTGTTCCAGTCTATTGCAGGTCATCATGCACTAACATGCACTCAAACCTAAGGGAATTTTATCTTAGCAGTTCCACCTATTAGCATGTTTATGCAAGGTGGGAGGAAACCAGCGAACCCAGACGAAACCCTCATGTACACATGGAGAACATGCAAAACTACTCACAGACAGTAACCTGATTTTAGGATCAAACCAAGGGCCCTGGAACTGTCAGACAGCAACGCTATGCACTGCACCACCAATTAATTACTGAATATATTGTAACACTTGATATGAAAATATGTACGTGCTATTGCATTCTTGTTCAAGGTTCTAGCTCTATTATAAGCATCTGTAAAAAAAGGTTCCGTCAGAGGGACAAACTGAAGAAGGGTGCTAGATGGAATTCTTGGATAAGAGTGTAGTGCATAAGACTACACAAGTTATAAATTGTCAGCAGAGATTAATCACAGAAATTTATAGCAAAGAGATGGAAGCTCTTTTAGGATAAAAAAATATTTCCATTTTTAAGTGAATGACGCACAAGAAACAGAGACTCTAAGAACCCATTGTAAGGTGGACTATGATGAACACTGACCATTGGAATATCCAACCATTTTAATCAAATTTACCAAAAACAAGCAAAAATAGCACATTTGTAATTGCTCACATGAAGTTGTCTGTGCTTACCACAAAAGGAGGTGGTAGCCAAGCGACTCCTCTCCAGAGGCGGGGCCCATTTACTCCAAATCCCATGGCATGCTGGGTATGTCACTCCCTGTCACACAATCATATTAAACTAATCATACGTATAAAGATTTAAAAGGTATGCATCGCTTTAATGTTAAAATTAAATCTTGCAAACAATATCTAGCTCACATTACACCATGAGATTGAATAAAATTGGAAGCCCTTAACTATCAGAACAGAGCTGTATTTGAAGGTATTCTTAATGGAACATTATCCATATCACATTTCACACTTGAACCAGCTATAGTGAAATATTCAGTATCATTGTGTCAGTTCTTTATTATTGTTACCTTCCAATCCTAATGTTAGTACTAGTGTTACCATGTTAATGTGCTTTACAACTCCAATAGATCAGACATAAGGCAGCCCAGCAGATCAAATGAAGTCAGCAAGGTATGAATACACTGCAACCAGTCAAGCTTTAAGGTCAATACATGTTGCAGAGAGATTTCCTCAGACTTTGACTGATTGCTATCATGGTTTCATATTCATCACCTATGAGAATTCCTAAAATCACCCATAAATGTGTTCTACCAAAGGCATTGTATCATAATTATAAGTAGCAATATACAGTAGAAGTCAACTCTAGAATTATTGGCATCCTTCATGAAAGCTATCAAAGATTACGTACATAAATAACACATGTACTGACTGATAATTTAATTTGACAATTTTTCATTGTACAATAATGGTTCCAAAATGACCAGAACCAGCACAATTAATATTCCAGATGCTTTTTCTGGAGAGGATTAAAACACTGGGTTCTGTAACCTTTAACAAAGTAGAATATTGGACCACTCTTCTGCAGAATCTTTGGTCATTTTAGACCTGCATTTGCCCTCAATCTGTTCCTAATGTGGACACCAGACTTTTCTGTATGGTTCACATTCTAGTAATGTCCTAATCCAGACAGCAATATGGTGCTAACTTTGATTTTGTTTTTACAGCAAACATGTTGGTGTGGGTTTGGATGTATGTTTGGAGTTGTTTCATCTAAGGCCTGGAAGAGGCACCCTGGATTTGGGCTGAAATATCCTGGTACTTTTCATAATTCATGATGCCATCTTTCATCAAGAGCCCCTGAACCACTAATAGCAAAACACCCACCACCAACAACACTCACCACTTTTACGGTAGGTACAGTAGCCAATGATGCGAAAAGGCTAAAAGTTTGATTTTGGTCTCATTTGTCCACAAAATGCAATTTAATTGTAGTACTAGTGGAAATTGGTGAAGGTTGCAGGCTGCTCTCAGAGAGGGCATCGACTGTTGAACTCCAAACATTATATGAATAAAGGTGATGCATTCTGAAACTGTGATCTTTGGAGACTTCCGTACTCTCTCAACATTTTCCTCACTCTGTAGTATGTTCATGCACAGGGGTGTAACCTGGCCTTTGGGGCTGTAGCCTGGAATGTTTTTTTTTCTTTATACCTGAAAAATGATCCACTTGGAGTGGTTTGTCACTACGTAACTGAACATCAGTAAAAGAAGACGACGCTGCTGTAATTGTATATCTTCAGTGAACGGAGGCATGACCAATCAGACAGGATTTACACTGCATCCAATTCCTGGCAGATTTTCAAGTATTCCAGTTTTTTTTAAAGGTATTATTATTGTGTTTTAAGATCGTATGTGTTTTATATCATTATCTGAGTAGTCCAGGTCAATCACTGGATATTTTTACATTGAAAGCTCGTTGGCGTTCCCAATGGTAATGGATGACAAAGGCATTTTCCATCTGTGCACTGTCAGGGAAACAGCATATTGTCAGAGTTTCTAGGGACTAAAAGCAGTTAATGTCACTCAGCCTAATGATTTATTTATCATTTTTATTTTATTTTATTTTTCGAAAAAAAAACCATTAATCTTCCTGACGTCGGGATTTTTTAAAATCTTTTTTTTATTTTTCGTTATCGTCCTCCAGTAGTGCAGAAGTCAATTCAGTAGCACACGTGACTTGCTCACCTCCACGAGCCCCTGTAATATCCTGACGAATATGACGCAGCCGTAGTGCACGCGCGCAGCTGACGGTATGAACATGTTGAGGATGGAGGTGAGAACGATGGCCGCCCCGAACACTCTGACAAACAGAAACACACCATCACCTTTACACTACTGGTTACACAATTTGAGGAAAACATTTGCAAAAAGACAACAACAACAACAAAAAGAGTAGAATTTAATATATTGCCTATAATAAAATACAACGAGTAACACATGCAACCTATATTTACATTTATATTTATAGGCTATATATTAGGAAATAGCACATCTCTTCACAGACTAAAGGTTGGCATCTGATCGAACCTTTTCTTTTCTTTTCTTTTCTTTTCTTTTCTTTTCTCTTTCCATATCCTTATTTTTATCTGCACACGTCAAAAGGAACATTGCCAAAAGGATAAGGCCTATATTATTTTATTATTGCTATATTTTTTGTATATTGTATATAGTATATTTTTATTTAATTCCATGAAAAGCAGTATGTCTCTTTTACATAAACAGAAAAAAATCGTGAAAAACAGAACTGATTGCAAAGATTTACTTCTTGCTAGACTGACCCTTCAGGACAAAATCCTAAATTCAATTACGCTGAGTTGCAAAACGTTTAAAAATGTGCCGAAAACGTTTATTAACCTATATTTAGAAATGGATATGAACACAAGGTTCAAGAAGTTTATCTGTGCCAGTTTTTTTTTTCTTTTTTTTCTCAGCAAGCCCAAACGCCTAAACGTTCAGGCTTTGTTACTGCTCAGTGTTAATGTTACACGCTCAAAGAGAAAGGACTATGAAGTAATCTCCATCCCAGTATTGCATATGGAATATGAAGGGGTATGGGTAAGCCCTGTGGCAGCGTCTCCATGCCCCCCGCCTCACTGAACGGATTAGACACGGTGTCCCCCCGGGATCTCATTAACAGGTGGAGAAAGCCAAAGCCCACTTCCCCTTGTGTGTGTTCTGTCACGAAGCCAAGGGAAATGTCCCCGCTACAATTAACGGCCTGATTAAAAAAAAAAATTACTGTGGGATATGCCCGTGATATTTTTCGTTATTATTCACATTGTTTTCCTTTTTATAAATAAATTAGCAAAAAAGAATTAGTGCTTGTTTTCTCAGTATTTTAATAAAAAAAATGCATGAAATACTCAGATTTAATAGAAATCAAAATACTTGATGCTGATTAACCCAGTTATATTACACCTGCAATACCATGTAAATCATTATAATAATTTATAATATAAAACGGTATAAAACGGGTTTTTAGTATAAAAATAAATACAAGACAGCTTGAAAATGACTAAATATAGCCAAATAACGGAGGGACCGATAGCATAAAGAAGTATAGTGTAGATAACTAGATTTACCTGTTGGCTGCTAATCGCGATGATATGTACCCTCCTGGGATTTGGGTCACTATATAACCCCAGAAAAATGAGCCGTGGATCATTCCCACTATCTCAGGGTCCCAGTTAAACTTGGCTTTCTGAGAAAGAGAGGAAATGGAACAGTGTTCACAAAAACAAAGCACTGAGCTATATCTGAAACTGGATAAGAAAATAAAATATAATAAATATCTATTATGCAATAATGGACCCGCTTATGTTGAAAAAAATTTCCAGGTATTTTTTTTCGTTCATTTATGTAGGCTATGATGTAAAAATGTAATAATAATTTAATAGCTTATCCTTTAAAAAAATAATTTGAATTCACAGTGTTTGCATAGTCACATCTTACGCCATAAATTACACTGCTGAATTGATGGAATGCTGAACTTATAAAATCAGACAGTTCAATAAATAAATAAATAAATAAATAAATAAATAAGACATTTGGACTATTTGACTAATCTTAGAATATTAGCAAACGTCCCGACAAGGAATGGGAATAAATAATAAATAAATAAAAATAACTCATCTAAACACAAATTTTTGGGTTAATAATTAAGTCTGTGGAAATGCCGGAAGTTCCTCACAAAAAACATACGTGTGTGTGAGAGAGTGAGAGTGTGTGTGTGTGTGTGTGTGTGTGTGTGTGAGAGAGAGAGAGAGAGAGAGAGAGTGAGTGTGCGTGCGTGCGTGTGTGTGGAAGAAGGAGGGAACCACGTACATGACGTAGCCGTAACACCTATGAAGAAATTCCATGCACGCGCACACACCTCTTTGATAATGATTTTGCCGTTCTGGTGAAAGGTGCTGTTGTTCACCATGCTCACAATGGCCACGCCCAAATTGCACCGAATCCCGAAAGAGATGCAAAAGCCCAGGCCGCTCATGATGGCGATGATGTAGCGGCGCGGGAGTCCGAAGCACGTGCAGTCACATAAGGGTGCCTTCCTCTCACTGCTCCGCGCCGGTCGGCCATCTGCCGTTAATTCAATATTTTCCCCAGTTTTCTGTCTCTTCTCCAACACTCTACACCGGCAAAAAGGGCAATTAACGAATGAACTTGGTAAAAAAACAAAAAAAAAAACCACGATACACTCAGAAAAAATCAGATAGACTTTGTCACGTGCAGAGAGGGTAAAAGCTCAATTTTAATTAACTAGTGCATGAGATAGTTTAGTCTAAATAATACAGACAAAGTATAATTATAATTCAACTTTTATCAGCACATCAGTTATTCTAATCGAATTTTTATTCACATTTTAAACAGGCTACAAGAATCACCTTTTTACACCCCATGACATTTATAGGCCTACTTGATCATGAGTGTTAAAATATCCTTTAGCAATAAACACAGTGTATAAATAATTCATATTCACTCAAGGCTAAAATCAAAGTCAGGAAACGCAGAGGGTTCAGCCAGAGCGCCAAAGGCCTCATCTGTTTCTCCTGTATACCGCATTGCAGCATTTCGCTCACCTTCGGCCTTATTTGCATTCATACAAGCTTCACGTTTACAAGTTTCATCAACAACATCAACAAAAGAAAAAGACAGAAATATTTCCGTATTTATTAATATGTCTATAATTGTTAACAAATGTATTGTAGTACACTATTTCTTTATGATATGGAACAGTTGCAGGCGGATAGGTAATGATGCCATGCATGCAGATTAGTCACTCAAATAAAGAAAATTTCGTTAATGCTCTGATAAACACAAGCTATTTTCATTTGTTTTGCATTTCCCTCTACATTTAATGCATTATTCAGAGCAAATCAATGACCTGCAGGAATGTCATATGTTCTCTGAGTATGTTCGACGTTTAGTTCAAGGTCCTAGTACAATGTGAAGTATTAAATAATAGAATTCGATCCTTGTGTAATATGGACAAAAATAAATAAATAACAGTTATTTTAAAAATAGCAAAACGACGCACTTTTCATTATTCTATCGGGGAAAAAAACTATTACAGTTTAACAATAGCTATAAATATATCTAAACGAATTTATGCGTAAATACAAATGCTCGAATGTTTTCCCCATTTTGAACACGTACATACAATGAAGCAGATTCTCTTCGTTTATGTGAATTATTTAAAGACCTCTGGATGGTCTCTAAAAAGGTGACACCCAGGGGAATTCTCTCGTCAACGATTACAATTCAATCAGCTGTTCTTTCACATAATTTACTTGTAAATCTCTTCCACATGCTTAAATTTCACTCTGTATTACATATAGCATGTACGGACACACACACACACACACACACACACACACACACACACACAACACACACACAGACAGAGCTTTAAACAACCGCGTGACTGTGTTACAAATGTGTTTTCTAAAATGTCGTGACCATATCTTTCGTCATTTCTTATGCCTATAGAATTGTTCCCCATTTATTTGGGGATACCGCTCACGAGTATGCAATGCAAAATGATTTAATCAAAAATGGACATCAAAAGAACATGATTTCAGCTTACAACATGAACATATTTCAGCTTACTTGTACAAATGACCCAGCGTCTTCCCTGCTAGTTGCTTGAAAGCCTCTTTCCTGGGCACAGAACCGGGCTCCTTCGGAGTATCCATGTCCAAATATGATAATCCCTCGTTTTCTTTTCGTTAGTGTTAAAGTATCATGTCACGGACGAGCTGGTCGGACATATCGGACAGACACCCAGCAGATCTATGATTAAGGCGCACGGATAGCTACTGAAGCACGACGTCGAATCCTCAGACACGAAAAGTGAAGAAAGAAAAAAAAAATAAAGAAAAGAAAAACACCTAGCTATATATGACAGGAGAAATCAGAAGTGGAGTGGCTCTCTCTGTTCAGAATGAGAAACTCGCTCTTCTTACGCATCGTGAGCGTTTTCACTGCCATCTCGGCGCGAGGCAATGCATTTGATGTTCACGTCAAACCCGACTGCTTTTTAGAAGATTGGGGTTAGAGAAAAAGTTTAGTGGTAAAAGAAGAAAAAAAAATCGGATTAACGGAAATCTACAAAGATAACAAATACAACGAGCGATGAAATAAAGGACTGGAAAGGCAGCTTCCGGTTTATATTATCTGGTGCATGGAAACCAATTTCAGCACCAAGGTCAGCGACACGGCGCGTGCTGCCCGTCGCTTATGCACCGGAGCGCGCGCTACACTCTAGACAGCACCCCCTCCCACCACCCACCCTTCTCCATACACGCCAATCTGCCCACTTTAACTGGGAGGGGTTAGACATCACGGGAAACATTCGCAATCCGTACGTTTCCAAAAATTCCCAGCTGTTTTTTTTTCTTTTTGGGGGAGAGGTGGAACTGCATTACTGCGACAAAAAAAGATATAATTTTATTAAAGTATGGTGTACAAATGTGTGCTTTCAATCTCACTGGATGTTTATTATATGAAAGGCCAGGCGAGCCTCCTGGGGGCGGTGCTATGGAAACCGAATGAGGAGTGTTTCCCCCTCCGAGATCTCGCTTCTGAGGCCGCAAGAAAAAAAATAATAATAATTCAAGCACAGCTGAGCAAAGCGTCTCCTTGTCTGCAGTAGATGTGTGCGCAATGTCCGCGCGCGTGAATATGCATCTGCAATGCAAGAGATCAAACATACTGATGAAGCAATGTACTGTATGTTTAGAAACGTTCAGATCTCCCAAGCTGCAAGGAGGGGAAAGACTAGCCTTCAAAATAAAACTTATGCAATAAGTAAGTCTCTTTGACTTAAGGTTTACGGCATAGTGCTAAATCAAAGACTAAAACCACAGAGACATGAAACTGAATGTAGTTATAACAAGGAAAGTCACATTAACGGCAAACAGGTAGTTGGACCAGATGTAAGTGAGCGTGTGGCGCCATCTGGCGGACATTCTAAGCGCATGCGCACTTCTCTAATCCACCAACTACCTTATCATACAGGAGTATTTCCATTTAAACATTCATATTTAAACACATTTCAGATTAAACACAAATTGAGCCTCATTATATAAAAAGAAATTATGGGTTTATTTTAAGAGTCATGCAACTCAAGTAGTAGGAACATATGGCATAAGATCATATACAAACTATTTAATGGCTAATAGCACCATTATGTAAAAAAAAATCAATTAAGCAACGTATACAGATACAACAGCCGTTTCTGATCATCGGAAGGTTAACTTCCCTGAGATATACACTTAAGCCGTCTATTGAAGGCTTTATATTTCTCTAAATGGACATTTAGTATGGAATAATCATTCTTTCAAATAAATTTTGAGTCATAACAGTTTCCCATCAGACAAAAGGAATAAAAGGCAGAATGAGTTATACATTATTTTTTAAAAGTACATCAGAAAAGATATGATACTAACATACACAACTGCCGGTAGAAGCAAAGGCAGTTTGACACCTTACACATACTTTTCACAAAATGATGAAGCGAACAAATAACTAGTGGAAGTGATCAACAATTGTGTATAGCATTGCGATGATAAATTAAAGAGTATATCGCTCAGTGAATATGAAGGAACGTCCTTAAACCGTATTCCATCCTGTAGATATATTAAGTGTTATACAGGTCTTCTCCAAGACTTACACACACAGCATTGTCGGACACTTGAACTGCTAACACCACAAATGAAATACGTAAACGTGATTAGATGTGCAACAAAGAGACGGGAAATGAAAATGCCTTTAATTTTCAAAACACCTCTGGATGTGGTTCTTCATTCCTTCTGTTCATACTAGATTCGTAGGAACATACTCTCTGGACACCATTTCTCTCAGGGTTTTGTTTAATCTTTGTCTGGAATTTAACAGCACTTAGCTATTACTCTGGTGTGTTTTTTTCTATTTTGTTCTTTAAGTTGAAATAAAATCATAGATAAAACATTTATTCCAGTTTACTAAACAGCTTTTTAGTAATTATGCCAGGCTGCTGTCAGAAAACTGTTCATGTGTTCATCAAATATTTAGTGTAATCCTGTAAAGTTTCTCAGTGTTAACAGGTTTAACAGTTAAATGAACTGTTTAATGTAAATGTTATACATATTTCACCATTTCATACGCAACTTTAACCCAGTACACATACTGTAGGCCCTATCATTGTGTATAAAAAAAAAAAAGAAGAAAAAAAAGACGACGATTAACTTTGCATATGAGAGCATAAATGTTGTCCAGAGAACAACATGACAGACTACACTTGTGAGCATTACAGTATGAGTGTTTGGATGGACATCATACTCAAAAAGGGTTTACCCTGGATTACTTTGAAATTAAGGTCTTCAAGACTTGCAGTGTAGTTTTAAAAAATGATAAACAAAACAAACAAACAAAAAACAACAAATAAAAGTTTGTTTGTGTAAGGACTTCAAAAATCATAACTTTTGAACGTTCACATTTTCCCATTAAATGCCATATGTTTACAAGGCAAAACGACCAGAGTCAGTTCAGAGATCTGTCCAAATCACGAACATCATGCCCATCACAGCAGTTACAAATACTGACAGAGCACTGCATGCTAGAGAGTCAAGAGTCAGAGTGCACTGCAAATAAGAGTAAAATACAGACATCAGAAGAGCCACAAAATCCCAGCTTGGTCTCATCTTCCTCTTTATAATGGAAAGTGAGTTTTTTTTTCAGGGTTCCAAGAGAGATAAGGCTATAGGCAGGCTAGTTCTTTGATTATACATGCAGCACAGCATGGTCTGGTGTTGATCATACTTCAGATACTCATGTCTGGTTGGCACCCTTTCAGGCTCCTGAAGGTTCAGGGCTCTTTAGATACATTCAGACAGGACTTCAATCTTGTCTGTAGGGAGCAGTGAGCTGCTCTCTGTTGTGTGACACAGGTCTGTGGTCTGACTCTGGCTGAGCTGCAGTGTGATCTTCTTGACATCGTAGTCATGCAGGTACTCCTGCACCATGTAGCGCTCGTGCTTTATGCGGTCCTTAACTTCTGATGGGACATCAGGGATCAGCCATGCCACGAAGAACTTCACCATGAACACCACATGCTGGGCAGAGGCACAAAAATTGTCTCAGATACAAACTTCCACTATGCAAATCATGATTTAAAAAAATACTACTAATAATAAAAATCACATAACATCCCACTGTCCTCACCTCCATGATGATAATAAATGCCATCTTGGCTGCAAGAATATGCCAGAACTGCATGCTTTTCGTGTATTCTCTCTTGTGGCCTGGTGGATAGCGGAAGTCTCGATATCTATAACAATTTAGTTACAATGGAAATTTGAAGATAAGATTTCATGGTCAATATCAGGGCTCTGAGATCATGACCCAATGGCAGCAGAGCACATGTATAAAAAGTATCAAATTTTTCTGCTCATTGTTTCCCACAACTTCTGCCCATCTGTTTTAGCCAGCTATACTTTCGCAAAGGAATGGTCAAGTAAAGTGTTTAAATTCCAAGCAGAGCATACAGATTGCAGTGGTGTGAAATAGTCCCAAATCAAATACTATTATAAGATATTAAATAAATAAATAAACAAACTACTAAATAATTATATACAGACTACTGCCAGCTCCAGATATGGAGATTTATTTCCGTTCCTGTAGGCACAGGTCATGCATACTGGCAATCAGGTGCAGTTGTATTTGGTTTGAATGGAACCTTTCACAGAAGATGGTCCCTGGTGTGTCACAGCCCTTATACATAAACACACAACCAGCGACATACCTGCATGTTGTGATGATGGACTCATTGAACCAGGAGGGGTTCTCCTCTGGTTTGTTGTCTGGATGGAGCTTGGAGATTTCATACACTGAAAGGCTGTCGTTAATGTAGCCCATCATAGTGGTCTCATTACCAGGGTGGTCTTTGTACAGGTAGACAAGACGAGGGATCATATCAGAGGTGAACGCCACGATGAAGGCCTGTGATGACAAAAATAGTGCGCAGAAAGTGAAATTAGAAGAAAAGAAAACAAAATATTTGATCCTTACCCGTCTATCCATCTTTCTGTCTGTCAATAGATTAAGACATATGCTCACAGCCACATTAATAGTAACACCTGTAACCGCAATCATTTACACAACTATCTCAATCAGCCAAAAGAGGCAGCAGAGCAATGTATAAACTCATGCAGATACAAATCAAGAGTTTCAGTTAATGTGCACACCAAACATGGGGAGAAAATGTGATCTCAGTGACTCTGATCGTGACGTGTTTGGTGGTGCCAGACAGGCTGGTTTAAGTATTTCAGAAACTGCTGATCTCTGTAGATTTTTAATGCAAACAGTCTCTGGAGTTCATGCAGAATTGAACAAAAAACAAAACAAAACAAAAAAAACATCCAGTGAGCAATTGTTCTGAGGGCAGAAATGCCTTGTCAGAGGAAAATAGCCAGAGTGGTTTGAGCTGACATGAAGGCTATGGTAACTATATAATAACTCTTTACAAATGTGGTGAGCAGAAAAGCCTCTCAGAAGCAGATGGGCTACAACAGCAGAATGCTACAGGTTATAATTGCTCTCAACCAAGAGCAGGAATCTGAGGATGTTTTCATACCTGGCTCATTTGGATAGTTTGTTTAAACTATAAAGCAACCTGACCCTATGGGTGCTACACATAATGGAAAGTGCATTATGTTAAAAATGTGACTGTTTCCGTAATGGAAAAAACTGTGAGGACAGTGGGATGTTATTATGTGATTTTATTATTAGTATTATTTTTTTTAAATCATGATTTGCATAGTGGAAGTTTGTATCTGAGACAATTTTATAGTGTGTTCTGTTGGAATACTAATATAGTGTGCAAAAATATTAGGCACTCTATTTATTTTAGTAGAACCTTTGTTATAGATTTTTATTTGATGACTTATACATTATTGAGTCAGTACAAAAAAACTTTAGGTTTGCAAACATTCCTTTTCCAGCAGTAAATGAAAGTGACGGAAAAATATATGTCAGTAAGGAAAGCAGCGTATTACGTAAGAGACTACTTTTCAGACAAAAACACAATGAAGGCTGCTGGGTTTTGCTGCAAAAATAAGAAGAAAGTGCGAAAGTCAAAGTCTCCAGAAGAGCTGTGGCTGGTTCTGGAATGAAAGTCTTATGGGTTTGGAACAACATGAGAGTGAGGAATTGACCGAATTTTTGTTTTTGGGTTAACTACCGTATGCCTTTAAGCCCCGTAAAAACTTTTTTACTGCAAGACAATGTTTTAGGATTATTCTGACACTAATAGTAAGTCATGCATTTCATACACAAACATTTCACTTCAGACCTTTTTCTTACATCATTCATGTGGCTACTGCGATAATGGCAACCCGTAATAGAATAAAGTTATAAGAACCACTAGCAACCAGGGAAACCCAAACCAAGGCAAAAAAAACATGTAATATTGTAATACAGTATCGTAAAGTTTAGGAAGTGTGAGTGAGTGAGAGTGAGAGTGAGAGAGAGAGAGAGAGAGATCCTTGGCCTTTGCTACTCACATTTGTGACAACAGATAAAATAGCCACCACATTTAGGATCTCCTGCCAGGCTCCAATGTTGCGTGCTTTGGCAGCCACTGGCCTGCGGAACTGTGTTGTGAACTTCCATGCATCTACCCGCACCTCCAGGATATTGTTAAAGAGAGCGAGAAGTGGAGCAAGTGGAAATGAAGCCACAAATAATGTGATGAAACCAAACTGGATCACTGTTAAAAATAAATAAATAAATAATTAGCATCAGTTTATACACATTAAAACATGTTCACACAGCGATCACAGGCTTCGTGGGAGTGAATTAGAAGTGATAACACAGTCTAGTTTTACATTTATGAAATCACTAATATAAGGGTGGTTTATAGCCAGAGGAAATTTAACAGAGTGAAACCGTACCCATCTCTAGGTACTCGTAGAAGAGACCAAACTGTCCAAAGCTTTGTAAGTCATGGTCCTGCTCCCATCGGCTGTACTGGCTTTCTGGATGGTTTCGACCTTTCCTGCTGATCCACCAGTTCTTAAGTAACCTGAATTCACAGATACAAGTTTATTAGGTATCAGTACCTAAATGTTTATTTTAACCAATTGGTTGCATTTAAGTGTGCTACAATTACTGCAGCACAGCTGTTGCCATGCATAATTTGTCCACCTTCGCTGCAATCATTAGTAAGGGAACATGATCAGATAATATTTGTGTGGTGGATTTTTCTCACTGCAGCATTGTGAATTTCCTTGTAGTGTGTGGCCCTGGTACAAGTGTACCATGTACAGTACCAGTGTTAAGATTTATATCCCCCTTTAAATAGGTACAAGGCCCATAATAAACTAGCAGCTCAGGATTGTTTTTTTGTTTGTTTGTTTGTTTGTTTGTTTGTTTTTTACAGCGATGAATCCTCCGATTTGCTCATTTGAAGCCAGTAAAAATCATATAAAAATTTTCAAGAATGTACTTTTATGTAAGAATGTACTTACACAAAGTGTAGTGAACACATATTTCCTTAGCTTTTGTCTAAATGACCCTTGTTTCATTTTGGAATACTGCACGGCCAAATGTTTGTGAACACCTGACTCGCCCACTTACTCTACCAGACAAAAGTTTAGACACACTCATTCTTTATTTTTATTTTTCCACATTTTAGAATAATAATAAAGTCACCAAAACTCTGGGATAACACCAATGAAACCATGTGAATTATGAATTGTTTAATATTTTAGCATCTTCAAAGTAGACACCCTTTTTGCCTAGAATTTCCAGAAATGTATTCTTGGCATTTTCTCGACTGACTTTTTGAGGAATTTCCCCGAGATGCTTTTTAAACAGTACTAAAGGAGTTCACACCTACGCTGGACACTTATTGGCTGCTTTTCAGTATATTTCACTCAGAGTCATCCATGAAAAAAAAAATTGTAAATAAAATGCTAGTTTTATAATAATACAATAATTTTTAATAACATTGATCTCAAACATTTTATCATACACCTTCAAATCAAAAGGTTAAGATCACGTGAAACATTTCAGTCGAGTGTCTCCAAACGTTTGACCGGTAGTGTATACTGTATGTGGGCGTCCCCCAAACTGTTGCCAAAAAGTTGGAAGCACACAATTACCTAGAATGCCTCTGTATGCTGTCGCATTATGATTTCCCTTCACTGGAACTAACGGGCCTAGCCCAAGAAGCCTGTTCCAGCAAGACAAAGCACCTGGGCACAAAGCGAGGTCTATGAAGACATGGTTTACCAAGGTTGGTGTGGAAGAAATTGAATGGCCTGCACAGAGCCCTGACCTCAAGCCCACTGAACACATTTGGGATGAACTGGAACGTCGCGTGAATACCAGGCCTCCTCACCCAACCTCTCTAATGCTAAATGTGCAAATACCCATACTGTATAGCAGTAAAAGGGACCAGCTCCATATTAATGCCCATGATTTTGATACAGGGACGTTCAGCACACACATTTTGGCTACATAGCACAGGAACCTGATTTTTTTTTCACATCCTGATTTTACATTCAAACAGTTCATTTGTAAGACACCTATTAGAGTCACACTTCTAGAAGTTCTTGCTGAAGCGCTAATGGTGCCCAATTGAGCATATAGTGCCCTACATTGGTTTGAAAATATGGTGAACAGAAAGCCACATGACGTTTGGCCATGTATGTTAGTTAATAAATAACATGGTTTAAAGTGAATAATAAACTGGACTCACGGTAACAAGGCCTCCTGGATATTTCCAACCAGCTGTTTCCCGGTCATGACGATCACTAGCTGAGTGGTGAGCTCTATCAGACACCCCTCTGGAGCACACTGCAAAAGATCGTATCATCAAATTACAGCTGTGTATAGTCTGAGGCAGTGCACCTGGAATTAGTTTTCATTAGACAAATGAAGGGAATGTGAAACATACAGCATATGGTATATGATTTCAGAAAATCATACATTCAGGGGGGAAAAAATAATTCATACAAAATTTCAGATGTTAAAAATAAAATATACAGTGTATTACAAAGGTTATAACTTCATATTTGGTGAACAGATTCAATATTTATATATTTGCTGTTTTATACATTATTGTTTCAGTGATACATATACAGGAATACAAAAATACAATAGAACTCGTTTTTCATGTTTAAAAAGATAATTGTGACAACAGACAGAAGACAAAGTATCTCACCTCCTCATTTCTCAGTTTACTCCACTTCCCAAACATGTAGCTGTAGTTGCCTGGGTAACCCACAAACTTGCCTTTAAAGAAGGCAACATAGAAGCAGGAGGAATAGTAGTTGACAAATTGGAACATGAACATTTTCATGGTCAGCTTGTTCTCATATTCCAAATGTGTCTTGGGGATTTCTGTAGGCAAAGTCAAATAATCAAACAAAACACAGATAAAAGACATCTGTTGTATCAAACAAACAATGGCTACATTTCCATTCAAAAATTGTATAAAAATTTTTTTGGTGAAAAAAAGGTTCAGCACATTGAAATGTTTACCGATGTAGCTAATGGAAACACAAATTATTGATAGAATTTCCCAAGTGTCGACAATCTTTAACATTAGCACATAAATCCTATTGTCAATACGTCAAATGTTGTGAAAGAATTATTTGGAAACAGTTTGTGAAGAAAAATGGCATTCACGCCAAAAAAATGTGCCACACGACAGAATTTGTCCATCCATCGGGGGGAAAAACTGGGATGTACGTGCCATCCAGCACACCGTAAACCTGTGGCACAAGATTTGCCAAGGAATTATGCTATGTAATTTCATTGGCCTCACAACATTCGGAGAGATTCGCTACTCTCAGACCCATGCACTTAGTCGTCTAAAGGCAACTAACTTGGAGCCCTATCAGACAAGCAACTGGTCCATTCTGATGTCATCTTCTCACATTTCATTCAATTGCAATTATTTGTGAAATTAAAATGAGAGTGAGCTGGCCAGTTTCACTTAATTGTCTCAATACTCTCTCCATTTTACAAAGATTTGACGACGTGGGATGCAAAAGGTACACAATTTGCAATACACACAACATTACATATAGAAATGGCTCAAGCTGATTGCAAGACTGTGCAGGACAACAAAAGCTACAGGCCAATTGTTTAAGGATGACATCACTGACACGGTTATCGGTAATAGGCCAACTGGATTGAAAGAAACAGGAGACAGCAAACGTCGCAAAAAAGTTTTTCATGCACTTTCACTTTGTCGATAACAGAAAAGTGCAAAAAGTGTATGGAAACTTGGGTTATGAAACAGTCTGTTTTACGCAATGTCTGCCTTTTTTATATAAAAGGGTAATTTTGATGAGCAATTTACAGTAACTTTTAAAAATGACAGTAAAGCTTTGTCTCACCCATATCAGTAATCCATATAGCCACGTGCTCATAGAGCACGTTGAGGATGAGGATGATAACAAAATTGATGCAGGATGCTGTAACTGAGGTGGCCAACTGTGGAGTTATCAGAGATCCCACAAGTTGGATCTTGCTGGTTGGGCTATCCTTCATGATGCTAGCAAAAGCAGCATAAACAGCTAACCTGTAAGCAATCACTCCCATTATGCAGGCCACAATCAGGAGTGTCTTAGAAAAAGAAAAGAAAAAAAAAAAAGGGGGGGACAGATCACAGATATTGGTTTGGTGGTCCAGTTAAGAATAATGTTTGATTATTATAAGTTTTAAAGATTTGGGGCATTTGCAATCAAGCACAGTGACTCACCCAGAACAGAACAATAGCTCCAGACAAGCAGAAGCGAGCACACTTGCTGGTTAAAGGCAAATATGGCTCCATTACCTGAGATAAATCAGAGCCTGTGTCATTCCAACTGTTTAGGCACATTCACAGAGTACTCTCTATGCTCTTAATATTGTAAAAACCTAAGGTAATAATCAGGATTTTAAAGGGTCAATAAAGGCAAATATATAGTTGAGTATAGCAAATGATAGAAAGTAAAAAAGGTGCTCTTAAATGACTTAGAGCTACCACCAGACTGCTTTGAAGTACCTGTGTGACACGATTGGGACGGCGGTTGGTGCACTTCAACTCAAATTCAGGCCTGATCTGAAGCTGCTGCTGCTCCTCTTCAAAATCCACCAAGTCCCACTCATACTCCAGCCTTGCCTGCCTCCGCTTCCAAAATTCCAGAAATAGAGTTACTGTAGGAGAGCAGGTACAAGGTAAAAAAGCAAAAGACAGACAACAAGAAAGAGAATGTGAGTAAGGGACTGGTGAAATCAAATCTGTAGTTTATCGCCATTTGTTTACACAGCAAATACAGACATAGGCTGCAGACGACGTGCCTTGTGTATGTGATATTCTTATTATTCTTATTACAGAGAGGGAGATTGCTCTGGGACCTCTAATTAACATTTCTATCATGCATCATTTACAAAGATCCACTGTGCATGCTCTCCTTTAAAATGAAGCAATTACTGAAATTCATTCAGCTGCCCCAAGTTGACAAATTAATCAGATAAATAGTTATCAAATTGGCTCTGCTTCATCCAACCCATTTATGTATTTCTATCCCATGAGATCAGTATGGTGTTCTTAGTTTGTTTGTAATGATTTTCTACCTGTAGGTGGCAGTGTTTCAAAGTGGTGAGGACAAATTTACCCCAAATTCCCATGAAGATGGCGAAGAATACGGTTCCTTCGTTGTCAAATAGATGGGATTGCTAAAAACAGAAAAGAGAGACATGAAACTGCAAGCAGACAAGAGGTGGGATTAATCAAGCCACATAACTATTCAAAAGTTAAGCAAGACTACTACCTGCTGTACTTGTGTACACTACCGAGTTGTACACTACTAAGTTTACACACACACACTCACAATCTTTTTTTGCTACATTTTAGAATAATAATAAAATCATAAAAACTCTGAAATAACACAAATGGAACTATGGGAATTATGTTGTAATAAAAATAATAATAAATAAATAAATAATTTAATATTGGTATCTTCAAAGTAGACACCCTTTTTGCCAAGAATTTCCAGAAATGTATTTTTGGCATTTTCTCAAACGATTTCTTGAGGAATTCCCCTGAGATGCTTTTTAAACAGTACTAAAGGAGTTCCCATCTACGCTGGACTCTCATTGGCTGCTTTTTTATATATATATATATATATATATATATATATATATATATATATATATATATATATATAAATATATATTTCGCACAGAGTCATCAATTAAAAAAAAAATATATATTATATATATATAGAGAGATAGATAGATAGAGAGAGAGAGAGAGAGAGAGAGAGAGAGAGAGAGAGAGAGAGAGAGAGAGAGAGAGAGAGAGAGAGAGAGAGAGAGAGAGAGAGAGAGAGAGAGAAATGAACATGCTGGTACGATTATACTTTTGTCTACAACACCAATTTCAAACATTTACTCATACACCATCAGATCAAAAGGTTTTTAAGATCATGAGAAACATTTCAGTCAAATACCTCCAAACTTTTAGCCGGTAGTGTAAGTATTTGGTACATGTGACCACAACACATTTGCAGAAATCATTTTAATATTTGTCAAACATGCATTTGCTTTATATTTATTTGCAAATGATATAACAAAAATGTAGCTAAATGTTTCTAGGGAGCATATTATCCTCTTATCTCGGACCAGATTGGGCCAAAGCTGTGGGACTTATTTAATTTCAAACAAAAAACCCATTTTCATTTAAAAAATTGTGATTTTTGAATTCATCAAACTTGACCTAATCTAGATCATCGCAATTATCCGATCACATTTCAACTTCAGAGTTAATGTAATAGTTTGGAACCAAATGCACTTCAAGAAACACATGGACAACAAATGGGCATCAACGACAGCGAGCTAACTCACCCACGATGACAAACAAGTAGAGTTGAGTTTCCAATAGGTGCACTTCTTATCACACAGAGGACACATGACAATGGTTCCACCAATTTCAGAGTCACAGATCTCTTGACTGAATAGTTAATACAGAGGGGAAAAAATACAGGTCAGTTTATTTACAAATAGGCAATTTCAAGTGACAAACTTCACAATAACTAAGAATAAATAAATCACAAACCGATATATTGTACATCAGTGTCAATCAACATTTTAAGTGCTTATACAAAACACAAATGTTTTCGTGTTTATAAATGATAGTCAAATGTACAAAATGGTGATCAGTTCAAGTGAATCCTGGGTGTGTGCATGTCTGTGGGGGGTATTAATAGCATCCTAACCTTGTTATGTTATCATCATAGCTGAGTAAACCATACACAAAACAGATGACACCCATAACAGCAGCAAAGAACAGCATCTCTGTGTAGAAGCCCAGCCAAGCAAAGTAGATGCCAATCTTCTCACCGTAGTATTTCCTGTTAAAGGCAAACAGGAAACATCACTTTCACTACACTTTGAAATATAAAGTGCAAAGTATGAACTGCACCATGAGCTGGCACCACATTAGCCAGGAATTAATACTAGGGCTTGCTCAGTAAATCTAAATTAAGATACAAGCATTTCCCAGCACCTACAGTACAAGGTACAAGGCTCAAAACATATCACGTGGTTTAACGAAATGAATTTAAGTTACAGTGGCAAGAAAAAGTATGTGAACCTTTTGGAATTTCATGGTTTTCTGAATAAATTTGTCATAAAATTTGATCTGATCTTCATCTAAGTCAGGGGTATTGACAAATATGATGTGTCTAAAATAATAACACAACTTTACAACTTTATTGAGATCAACCAAAAAAACCTCATAGTGCTTGTGGAAAAGGTATGTGAACCCTTGAGTTATTTACCTTTTTTTTTGCACACCTGGAGTCTCGTTAAGAAAATGAGTTTGGAGGTGTCGACTTTAACTACTTTGACTGATAAAAACCCCTCAGACTTTTGGAGTTTGCTCTGCACAAGAAGCACATGCTTATGTGAGCCATGCCTCGCCAAAAAGTGTTCACATACTTTTTCTTGCCACTGTATATTAAAACACACAATGTGAATCCCTACTGCATGTGATCAGCTATGGCTATAAGCAATATTTTTTGCACTAACTCTTAGTTCCATCATTCATTCATTCATTATAATTTATGCAAATACCATACATAAGAAAGGGAAGTCAAGTGAAGACAGAAGCTAAATCTGAGGTCTATATTGTGATTGTGATAGATTTAGAATTTCTATTATTTATTTCAATGCTCTAAACTGTTGTCTTCATAAGCTATTAGGGATGAATTATACCCATTGTGCTACAACCCAAGCATGTTACTTTCAATCTCTAGCTAATTTCTAGCTAAGCTGAACTGGCAGCTAGAAGTAATGATATACTGGTAGCGAGCAGGTTATCAATCTAGCTGCAAAAATCCCAAAACAATTAAACGCTTAGTGTTGTAGTACATTATTCACTCTGCTCATTATAATGAAAACAAGTATTATCTTGCATGTTTATTCAAAAATCATATGTTTCTTTTTTTTTTTTTTTTTTATTGTTAATTGAGGTGACCACAGAAAAAAAATTTTAATTTTTTGGGAAGAAAGAAAATGGAGTAAATAATCATTAAAAACGTGATATGGAGGTGGACCACAGAATAGTTTTAATCATTCTTGGAATTTTATCATACATGCCTCTGAGAATATGCCAAGAAGAAAACCAAGGACAGAGTCGGAAACTACTCTGCACTAGAGACTGGAATAAAAATGCATTATTACACAGGCCCAGTTGGTATTGGATAGCTTTTTTGCTTCAATAAATATCATTCATTTAAAAACTGGATTTTTTACTCTGTTTTATCTTAGATTTTGTTTTAATTTCTGAATCAATTTAGTGAGATACACACACAAAAACAGAAGAAATCAATACTTTTTCACAGCACTGTAATATAGCCATGAAATGGTTCCATATACAGTTGCAATCAATATTATTCAACCTCACATTACAAATCACTTTTATTGTCAAAATTTACAGACTTTCAGCTGTTTGAAACGAACAAATCAAGCAAAAGCAATTGAAATAGCTCAACACAATGAATAATTGAATCATTTTGAAACTGGAAAAGTCATTATAAGTTGCATTTTCAGTTGAATTTGGGGAAACCACTTGAAGCATTCATTGTGTTGAACTATTTCAATTGCTTTTGTTTGACTTGTTCGTTGCAAACAGCTGAAAGTCTGTAAATTTTGACAATAAAAGTGATTTGTAATGGGAGGTTGAATAATATTGACTGCAACTTTAGCCAAATGTCAAAAGTGCATGAACAGAACCTTATGTTGAGACTTATGTGAGACTTATGTTTTGTGAGCCTGATTATGAGTTTCTATGCTTTAGTCCTGTTCAAATTGTGAGAGAGCTGAATATTTTGTGTACTTGGTGGTAAGCACGTTCGCCTCACACCTCCACGGTTGGGGGTTCTATTCCCACCGTGGCGCTGCGTGTACGGAGTTTACATGTTCTCCCCAAGCTGCGGGGGTTTCCTCCGGGCACTCCGGTTTCTTCTCCCAGTCCAAAGACATGCATGGTAGGCGAACTGGCATGTCCAAAGTGTTTGTAGTGTATGAATGGGTGTGTGAATATGTGTGCACTGGAGGAGTCTCCCCTGGTGCATCCAAGGCAACATTCCGCATCATATTGCTGAGCGGCTAATCCTTCTACCACGATGGTTCAACTATGAAGTGGAACCTCGACATGAGAAGAAGAATCTGTGGTATTAGTTTTCTCACATTACCAAAGATTTTCCCACCTGATGAGGTTAAGAGGTTGTTCTTTGTGGAAGCAGAGAAAGCGAGCCCAGTACTTATACAGGTGAAATCTCTCACTCTCACACTGTGGATCCTTTGCTCTCTTCCAATAGCGGCACTAAAAGACAAACAGAAGCAATGGACATTCAGCAATGCTGAGCTCAAGACTATAAAAAGAAATGATAAAAAAAAATTATAAGAAACTATATATTTTTAAAATCCCATAAGAATTTCTGGTCTTACATCATGGAGTGGGTAGGCAGATGTGTAGGTGCCATTGCTCAGAAGTCTCTTAATTCCAGTCTTATCTCGATCTATTCGATCCTTCTTGTAGTATGGACATCTTGTAAGAATATAATAGACCTGAAAGAATGAGGGAAAGAAAAAAATTACACAAATTGTTAACAAAGGAGCACTTTATTTCAATTTAAGCCTTCAATACTTACGATCCTGTTGCGGGTGGAGGGCGGGAAGAAGGTCGCCCTGTCCTCAATCAGGAAGAAGTCGACTTTGTTCTTGTTGAAGGGTGCAGTGAAGTAATCAGGCTCAGGCTTCATGATGTTCCTGGGAAGGCGGATGGGCTGCGTGAGCCAAGCCAGTGAGATTTCCCGTCCTTTCGGGATGTCAGTCTTCTTAAAGGGCACCTTGATCTTCAGCACCTCTGCGTAGGTGGCCAAGACTTCCCATGACGCATGAATTTTCAGATAGTATGTTTTATGGTCATCTGACTCCTTCAGAAAGGAAGTGAAAAGAAAAAGAATGAGAATTTTATGTAATTTTATTTTTGACTGTTCACTCATTGACCTCTTGGTGGTATTTGTGCATTTCAGTGCAGAAACTCACCGATTTATCCTCAGTCTCCAACTCCAGACCTGCCTTCTCAAGATTGGCTTCAAACTCTCTTCTCCTCTCCTTTAAAAAAAAAAGAAAAAAAAAAAAAAAAAAAAAGAAAGAAAAAAAAAAAGAAAAGAAAAAAAAAAAAAAGCGAACACAGATACAACACATAAAACGATGTATTACTAAAAAAGGTAACCATGTACAACAATTAGCATTGCTGTCTCGCAGCTCTAGGGGCCCCGAATTCAATCCTGAGCTCAACTTTTTTTTTTTTTTTTTTTGAGTGGCAACTAAACTTTATTGGCCTCATATGTCATGATATTAAACTGAAATTCCTGCTCACTTTAGGATTTCTGCAGCAGATACCGATTACCTGTCATCATTAAAGGCAGATACCGATCCTGATCTCGATCATTCAAGCTTGATATAAGTGATATGTAAGCTTTCTCTTATGTAACCATAACTGTTAACCATTTTTCAGCTAAAGTAATACCACAGATGTTGCCTTGATTATATTATTTACAGTATTGTTGTAGATTGTTGTTTTAATTGATAATCAAATAAATAAGTGCAAAAAATATATAATTTACAATAAATAGGCCTTCAAAAAAAAATAGAAATACACAGCAAATGGTGAATTTTTCATAGTTTGAGACCTCGTAATAATTCCACATTGGTGATGACATGACTGCAGCAGTAAAGTTTAACGTCATCATTTGTTTTATGTAATCGGTTCATGAGATTGGCAAAATTTTGAGACTACCGATCGAGTCATAGAACGTGATTATCGGCCGATCGATTGGAGCATCCTTAGCTTTAGGGATGAGGAAAGTGGGTTTAAAAAAAAAAAAAAAAAGTTAACTTTGTTTTAACACAACAACAATAAAAAAAAAAAAAAAAAGTCTACAGTGATGTGATCAGACGAGATTTATTGCTGCCCAATTCAGGCAGTGCATGTTACTAATGTACTAAATGGAGTAAAATATACTAAATGCAATTAAACCTCTCAAGAACAAGACTGGAACAGAAACTAGTTGATCATGTGCCCTTGGAAAATAATCATTTCCTGTAACATTTTTTCAAACTGTGTAATCACTGCTGCAACACTGTTAATCATGTGACGACTGCTGGAAGTTTCTCAACCATCAGCATCACACCATATGCACTCAATCATAACTTCTGGACACATTCACCATTTTAGAGACCGTGATACCTCTACTGAGAACAGTAAAGACTGTTTAAGCAAAATATGCCGAGAGTAAATCAGTCAGAATTATAAGAGTTACTCAGAGTTTCATCAAATCTGTCTGAGTGAAAGTTTACATACTGCTTTCTTGTCTCCGTCTTTGTCGTCGGTGTAGGACAAGACAAAATCGATGCGTCGTATGCCATCTCTGAAATACACAGAGTCATTGTTCTGCTGCAGCTTATCAATCTAAAAAGAAAGTACAGGAATAAAAATAAAAAAAATAAATAAATAAACAGTGGTCAAAGAGGAATGCCAACAATAGATTCACACATTCTACAAATAATA
The DNA here is from genome assembly GCA_012411365.1 of Ameiurus melas. Taxonomy (NCBI): domain Eukaryota; kingdom Metazoa; phylum Chordata; class Actinopteri; order Siluriformes; family Ictaluridae; genus Ameiurus; species Ameiurus melas. The sequence goes on from CM022754.1 coordinate 6,757,188, forward strand.
TAACATAACATTGTCAACCATGAACAACTAACCGTTAAGCTATGCATATGAATTGCAACACTATTCAAATACACTTACGGCAGGGGTGTCCAAACATTTTGTAAAGAGGGCCAGATTTGGCGAGGTGAAAAGGTGTGGGGGCCGACCATTCAGTCTAACATTCTTTGAACCATTAACATTAAATTCAAATAAACTCTTTCTTTTATTACTATTTTTTTTAAATGATAGGCTACACATATTGAAGACTCATTGCATATTCAAAACTGTGGTTATGATAACAAAAAAAATCAATTCACTGAGATTTTTGAATATATTCGCCTCAAGACTAAACAAATAAACTTGCCTGCACTTGTTAATGTGAAGGGTGATACTAACTTTTTGACTGCAGTAAATAAGCTAGGTCTGGCTCAAAAACAGTGGTTTTGATATGCAAGATGTCACTCAGGTGAGAGTCACCTAGTCTCGTCCTCATGCGGTTCTTGTTAATGTTCATAACTGAGAACGTCTTCTCGCACAAGTATGTTGAGCCAAACAAGCTCAGCATTTTCTTAGCAAATGTTCCAAACTCTTAGAACTTGCCTTTATCCAGCTGGCAGTAAAAGTTGACAAGAGGGAGCTATTGGTACCGACTGTGACATTCGGTGTCACACTGCAGCTCAATGAGCTCCAGCTGCAGGTGGTCTGGAGCGTCATAAGGGTCCACGGAGAAAGGCGAGGAAAAAAGCCTTATCTCCTTTTCAATAGCTTTAAAATCCCGAAAGCGCCATTGAAACTCCTCCGCCAGAGATGAGATGTCTGCTACATACCTCCTCATTTGTACACTGATATTGTTCTATGGAAAACTGGTCATTATTTCCTGCAGTGATGGGAAATGTGTTGTATTGGGCTGCGTTTCTGACAGATGCCTTTGGAAAAGTAGCAGTTTGGTCCTAAAAACTTTGATGTGTGAATATAGTTGGCTTACCACTGCATTTTTCCCCTGAAGGCTCGTGTTCAGCACGTTCAGATGTTATGTCAACTAAAAATCCAAAATCATCCAGCCAAACAGGATCAGATAGTTCTGGCATTGGTTGTCCCTTTTTGCCAAGAATTGTCCGATTTCCTCCCTAAGAGAGTAAAAGCGCTGCAGTGCAGACCCCCGACTGAGCCATCTTACGTCGTTGTGATACACAACATCTCCGTATTCCGCCTGGATGTTGAGTAGAAACTGTTGAAACTGACGGTGGCACAGGGCTTTTGAGCAAATGTAATTAATAGTCTTTATCACCGGTTTCATGACATGATCATATTTCAGATGTTTGGCACAGAGAACTTGTTGGTGAATAATACAGTGGAGTTTAATAGCTTTTCCTCCTTCTTCGCTGACTTTGTTACAGATTAGGGTTGATAATCCACTTCGCTCGCCAGCCATGGCAGGTGCGCCATCTGTAGTAATCCCAGTAAGTTTATTCCATGGTAGTTTCAAGTCATCTACGGTGGAACAAAGTGAAACAAATACATCTCTTCCTCTAGTTTGGTCCTTAAGGCTCTGGAGGTTAAGTAACTCTTCACTCACGATCATTTCACTGTCCACTCCTCTCAAAAAAATCAGCAACTGAGCGGGGTCAGATGCATCCGTGCTTTCGTCGCATGCTAACAAAAAAAAGTCAATCTCCACTCCTTTTGCCTCCAACTTTCTCTTAATATCAGATGAAATGTCTTCGATTCTCCGTACCACAGTGTTACGAGCTAGGCAAACATTGGCAAACTCTTGCTTCTTCTCAGGACAAATATTCTCCACCATTTTAATCACACAGTCTTTAATAAATTCCCCCTCAGTAAAAGGTTTGCAGTGCTTGGCAATCAGCGTTGCCACCTCGTAGCTTGCCTTTGTGGCATTTTCATTTGACTCACGGGCTCTTGTGAAAAAGTGCTGCTGTGCCGTTAAAACAGCTTCCAGTTGCTTCAATTTTTCGTTGCGTTCATTCCCAGCTAGCTCTTCGTAGTTAGCATGTTTCATCTGGTAGTGCCTCTTGATATTGAATTCTTTGAAAACAGCCACGGCCTCTTGGCAAATTAGGCAGACACAGTTGTTTTGTATTTCAGTGAAAAAATACTCTAATTTACACGTTACACTCTAATTTACACTCTAATTTACTCTAAGTTACAGTTGCCATTTTAAAAATTAACTAAAGGGTCACACAAGGGTCATGTAGCGAGAGTGCGGTCACGGGTCTACTGCATCTTCTGGCGAAATACAAAATAGTGTTTTGTTCACGTGAATTTTATACTGTGGTTAACAGTGTTGGCGGGCCACATATTATTGATTTTGTGACAGAGGCTGCGGGCCGGTGGAAATTTGGACATGCCTGACTTACGGTATTTGGCAGTCGCTCCTTATCCAGAGCGACTTACATTTATCTCATTTATACATTTGAGCAATTGATGGTTAAGGGTCTTGCCCAAGGGCACAACATTGGCTGCTTGGTAGTGCTGGGGTTTGAACTCACGACCTTCCGATCAGTCGCCCACGAGCTTCCGATCTTAACCACTGAACTACCACTGCCACTACCAGAATGATCTGACAATCATAAGTGCAACTAGAATGCTGCCTTAAGATGACACCAACGCACACAGATAAAGCACTGATTTTTGCCTAAAAGAAACCATGCCACACACACACAAATAATTATTCAGCAAATCATTTGCTCTTGCATGCCTACAAATGTACAAATTTCGTACAGGTTTTTAATACAATGATGCTACTGAACACTAAGTGAGAGAGGTCAAGAGGTCAAGAACTACATCCATAAACAGTTAATTTACCACTGCTTAAAAAGACAAATTAATACGAATGTTCATCTATGAATACACAAACACACTATGCATACACACAATCATGTGGACAGACGAGCATGTTCTTATCAGCTGTGCTAAACATAGCATTATTAGTAGAACAACACACTGTGAGTGGCTCGAGTACCAATATTAAGCCCTCCTGTCCCTGTCAACAGAAATCATGCGTTACTCTAAGCAGCTGGCCACGTATTATTCAGCTTCCATTATTAGTGGACCACAAAGTATCTGTTTCAAGTAAAACACAGACACCCCACTGTATTCTCAAGTTTACACTGTACCTATTAGACAGCACTACAAAACTAAATGGAACTTTTAGTGATGCTTATATTTAGCAACTATTATGCAACTGTGACGGCTGATCGGTTATCAGCATCCACACACGGCCCCGCCTGTCACACAAATGAAGCCACGGGAGTAAAAATTAAACAGAAAAGACAGGATGTGACTTTTCAGATTACAAAAGAATTCATTGGAGCAAATACGTTGCACCGGTTTTCTATCATTTCACTCAACAGACATTATTTTGTGTTTTCAAACGTTTTAAATAGTTAGGTATATCCATACAGTGTGTATCTGATATTACACGTGCAGTAAATCTACTGTTGGCTCACTTAGTGCATGAAGCGAAATGCAAAATTTTGACTTGACGCTTATTTAAGATGTTACTGATATTATGATGTTAATCATTTTTGTTTGTATGTTTTTAAATATGGTGTAGCAGAAGTTCACGGCTGAGCAACAAGAGGAAGGTGAGGCGCATACATTAGGTATTAAAAAAAGCTGTCATCTGCCATTGTTTGGAAGTATTTCAGGTTTAGAGAAAGTGATATTGGTGCTATGCAAAGTGTGCTTCCGTGCTGTATTGGTGATGCAAGGTAACACAACAAACCTCGTCAACCACCTGAAAAGCAAACAAAGTGCGATATAAACAATGTCAAAGGCTGAAGACATGAAACGCTTTAACCACACAAAATTCCCGACCTTACCCAACACAGATAACGATACCGGGGACATTTCTCAATGACTTGTAGACATAACGGAGGCAATCACGTTTCATTTAGCCAAGGATATGTGCTCAATAAGCACAGTAAGCAATGGGGGTTAAAAAAAAAAATGAGTGGCACACATGACAAATGATACAAGATGCACTGCCCGAGTTGTATGCTAAATGTAGACTTGTAATAGAGAGAGAAATTTGCATTGCTGAATATTTTGCTCCCACAACAGACTTGTAGTCAAGTAGAACCATGGAACCATACCTGAGCCTGAATATTTGTTACATTAAAAGCGATTTTGAAGTGTTTAAAGTGTTTGCAAACTTCCTTTTCCCCCACAAACCCACAGAGCAGAATCTATTGCAACGGGCCTCAAAGCAGCAATTTCTGTATGGGGTTTACTTCAGGAAATACTTCTCTGCATTACAACAGACAACTGAGCTAATATGATCAGGGAAGCCTCTCTGAACTTGTGGACTAGGCTATTGCCTTGGACATAGACTTCATTTAGCTATTGGTGAGTTGTGTTAACATTTTTGTGTTAATCATTATTTATTTTGTTAATTTTATTAAAAGGTGTACTTAGTAACTCCACCATCGGTTGTGTGCTCAGTCCACTTCTGCTAATCCTGCTGACTCATGACTGTACTACAAAGTTCAGTTATAATCACATCAAGTTTGCTGATGACACTACAGTCATGGGCCTCATTAACAACAATGATGAGTCAGTGTACAGAGAGTAGGTGAACCAGCTCGCAGTATCTTTGAATGTGATAACATTAAAGAGATGATTGTCGACTTCAGGAGGGCCCAAGTGGACTATTCGCAACTGCACATCAATGGAACAACTGTGGAGAGACTCAAAAGCTCCAAGTGTCTTGGTGTGCAAGACAGAAGACCTTTCTTGGACTCTCAACACCACCTGCCAGGCCAAGAAGGCCCAGCAGCACCTCCAGTTCCCGAGTAGGCTAAAAAGAGCTGAGCCGAGTCCCCCCACGCCATTGTAACTTCCTTGTACAGAGGGACAACAGTGTGTCCTGACCAGCTGTCTCAGCATGTGGTACGAGAACTGCACAGCCTTCGAATGCGAGACCCTACAGCAAATTGTGAGAACAACTGAAACGATCATTAGAGTCTCTGTACCCTTCGACACCTCATTGCACAACCGCTGCATCCAAAAAGCCACCAGTATTGTGGATGTTCCCCCTCACCCCCTCATGGACTATTCAATCTCCTGCCATCTGGCAGAAGGTACGGGAGCATCCGTGCCACCAGCAGCAGGCTCCGCGATAGTTTCTTCCCTGGTACTGTGAGGCAACAACCCTAACATACTGTGATACATCACTGTTGTTATTATTGTTTTACTATGGTTGTGTTGTTCGTATTATTGCGGTCAGTGCTAGTGTTGTTATCGTTACTATTGTCGTTACTGTTGTTTCCTATGGGCCATTCATCATACAGTGTCCTTATTCTGGACCAAAATTCCTCCTCACTGTAACTAAGCAGTAACTTCAAGAAAGAAGTGGGTTTTGTTTATAATTTAGAACAATGGAGAGCAATATAATATTTAATGGAGAGCAATATAGTAATCAGGAAAGCAATATCCAAATGTGAAGAGGCTCCATGACTTCATCACTCTAAAAGCCTTAGTCTGACTGCTAATTAAACGGGAGAAAGCTAATCCATATGAATTATTATAGACAGACACTCTCTTGGGCATGTTCGTGCAGAAGGAGCTCAGTTCACTTTGGCATTCAGTCATTCTTCAAAAAGCCACCAGAACTGGTTAATGCATGGTATTGAACACTCCTGAATACAGCACTGCCCCAGACTAACAAAAGCAGTAATTGCTCACAAATAAAGAAGGCGGCTGACACTATTAGAAATGTGCCTGAAAATCTATGTGTGCCATAAATCATTTAACTCCATATAAACAATCCTATTTAACATGATTCACTTTAATTATAGGTCGATATATGCTCTCTAGAAAAATATGCATATTTTAATATGGAGTCCAGTTATTATTCTTGTGTTTGAGGAGCATACATGGCATTCCTCATGCACACAAATACACACAGTGGATGAAAGTGTTGTGAATATAATGCTCCATCTACTTTTAAAAGCTACCACCTGAGGCTGTATACCAAACACTATCATAATTAACAGTATAGAAAATAAACATTTGCCTAGCATAGCAAATAAGCCAAATGTTTATCAAATGAAAAAATAATAATTTAAAATAAATAAATACAATTTCTTAAAACCTTATTCTATTGTAAATGTACATGCACCCTGAACATACCTCTATTTGAGTCTGCATATCACTTACAAACCAGTACTATGTCCTAGGAGTTGAATAGTGTGGATCAGGAGGATTGTTTCATGACTCACACTGAAAGCTGGCCTCACTTGTACCCTGTAGATAAGAGTTCAGCTAGTTTACTCCCCCAATATCCTGTGTTAAAGTGAAAGTGTCAACGCTTCCCAATATTCCCTCTTTCAGAACCTTCAGCTTCTGGCCTGGTGAATTTACTGAAAAAATTTCTCTCTCATTAAACTGAAAAGGTTTACTATTTAGTACTTCATATACTGGAATTCATGTGAACAAGAAATCCCACCATTCATCATCTGCACTCTAAAATTCAGAAGTATAAGAGAGACAGCTGCAATTTCTAACACTACTAAATATTTTTAGCTAGCATATAGCACTTCTACTTCAGCCAAACCCGGCCAGCAACATCAAGTCACACATTGAAATCAAAATGTGTATGCTGTGGGGCCTTTTGTAGCAAGAGTTAGTCTGAGAACAACAGTCATACGAGCATAACTGGGGCAATCTATCTGTTCCATGTATCTGCTCACAGCAAGGACAAGCTGGAGTTTTAGAACAAAACGCTCAGCTGTATACAGAAATATTTAAATAATAATTTAAGCCTTTTTAGATACAAACACGAGTTAATTTCATTAAATGACACAGCCTTCATAAATATTACGGCACTTCCCATCTGTAATAATTCTCAAACACTAAAAAAATAAAGTTTCTCAAGCCTACCATATGTCATCTTCTGTATACATAATTTTATATAAAAGCTGCAATTTACAGAGATCAAGTATACATGCGCCTCTTCGCGCAATTAAAAAAAATAAATTCTGATAGGAAATGGTAGAAGTCCTCAGTGTGCTGTGTTTGATTAAAATGTATTTTATCATACGTTTCCTTTTTAGGTGCCAAAGGAAGGCTAAATGCAGACAGGAACTGAAGTACGAGGGAAGAGGATCGTGGGGAAAACAGGTATTCACTGCAGGCAATTGTTTGCCCGTACCTCGATTTCAGAGAAACGAGAAGATGTCAATCTAAATGTATTTTCACTCTGTCGGTGCATCTCTTCTCACTGTCGCTTTGGTGCTTTCTAGTTTGAATGAAGGGAGAGCATACTAACTTTATTGCCTCCATAGGCATGTTCTGGTCTGACATTTTGGCAGTATGATAATCTTAAGCAAAAATATCATGGTTTCACAGTATTGTGATTACAGTTTCTTTCCACTGAACACAATATATTTTATTTTTAAGCAACATATAGAATATTTGGAACAGCAGTAAACATGTATGTCAGGTTAAATAATTATTTAAAAAAAAATGTCAAATAATGCTATAAAATTGACTGTTATTTCAGTGTTGATGCACATACACTCTCGCTCTCTCTCTCCTTGTCTGTATATCACACACATACACACGGTCTCTCTCCGTACAACACGCAAACAGTGGCAAACACACCAGAGAGCCAGCAGTTGGTTTGCTTGTTGTTGTTTTTTTTTTTTGTAAGTTTAGACATGATACCTAATTACAGGAATGGTATAACTGAACATTTTAGTGGTTTTGAAACCATGACTTTTTCAAACTGCGACATTCCTGGACACCGGTAACCGGCCCATGCCTACTCCTACATAGTTAGGAGGATGGTCAGAAACACAAAGAAAACTTCAAAGATTACAGTTTCTTTGTTGAAATGAAGTCATGTTCCAATACCAAAACAACATGCAATGACGATCTGCCTAAGACTCCACCTCTAGATTGAATCGTAGTGTCTATAAATTGAATATAAATGCACCAATTTATAAAACTATGGACTACTGAGATGATAAATATCCATGTCTGTGCATCTGATTCACATTTACAAATTAAACATTAACACTAAACCCAATTGCCTACATTATAGTACAGGCTCCTGTGTTTACAATTGTGATTATGAACAGTATTGTTTATTATTATTATTATTCACAATCTACTATTAGTTAACATCCCCACTATAAATACTGTGTATATTAATTTAGATTATTGAACTGTAACTCAAACAGTTTTCAGGCTTTGAAACCTTAAGTAGAATCATACAGCTATGCCATAGATGAAACTGACAAATAAGGAAGCTCTTGGTGGAAACTTTTACTATGAGATTTGACTACAAGAGACTTTGATTATGGACAGATGGAAGAGTAAAAAGAAACCATACAATTTGCTGGCTAACGGGTTAAGATTAGCTCATTTTACTAAGAAAAGGAAGTACACATTCCTTTCTTCTTGCATTTGTAATTAAAACAATGCAGTTTAATCTACACTGAAGCATTTGAAACCAGGTATACCAGTTAGCTCCAAGGAAACCCAGAACAATTCTGATTAGTTTGGCATGGCAGGGATCAAGTGTTTGCTTTCAGTTGTGCTAGAGGAAGAACCTCTAAAGAAAATCTTCAAACTAACTGTGCTTCTTACAAGCAAATGATATTCTGTTACATGCCAGTAATATGGACATGAAATCAGCAAGTTCTGATATCTTGATGCAATAACTATATTTCGTATTGAATACTTTTTAGTCTTGTCAGTTGTAGTAGCAAGTGCATCCAAATTCTTGGTTGCCAAATACAGCTGCTTGGCAAAAACAATAATGCACTGAGCAATAATCGCCCACCAGCAAACCCTAATGCCCTGCGAAAAGACAGGCTGAGTTCCAAATGACTCTCTATTCACTACTTATGCACTCTGATATATTAAATATAATAGTATAATATAATAACGAGAGCATAATATAATAGCCCTGCAAAAAATGCAGACAGGATTGCAAGGGCGTTTCCTTTTTTGTCTGCATAGCATGAGGAAGAGAAAAGTGCCACTGAGAATGGAAGGACTGTTATAAGTTTTTTCCTAACAGCTGAATCAGACCAGTTTAGAAATTGTAAATAAAAATGACACAGGGACACAGCATTTCCGTTTTCATTATTGCAGTGCAGAAAAATGCCAATTCAAGTTTTGCAACTGAACTTAAATTATGCACACTCTTTACGGAAATGCAACAGCAAACGCATCATTTTCTAGTAAGAGTTCAATTTGAACAAAGTACAGAATATAAGCCTACATCATTATTTTAAATTGCCACTTAAATTCATTTTAATTCTTGGTTTAATGTTCAATCCGATTCCAGGTGTTCTGTACAACAAAGTGTGATTTCTGTACTTTCATCATGTACTTACATCATGTTCATAATGCAGAAAAGACATATCCGTAATACTTATATTATTGACAATCAACAGTAATACACACATCAAAACAAACAAAAAAAATCATAATTGTTAGAATTTGTTAAAATATAATCTCCCAATAAAGTATAACCTCCCAAAACAGTGATGTATTTATCTGCAATACATTGTAATACATATAAAAATATATATACTGTATAGAGTACATAAACATTTTACTTTTCATTCTCTTAGGTCACATGACCTATGCAAACTGCAAAGCTTGCGCTGGCAACAAGACACTTTGCAAGTCAATGCAAGTTCAAACGTCCGATCCATAGTGGCGGAAAAACCCAGAATCATTGATTAAGTGAATGCAAGATTTTGACTGGCACTGAACATAGTACTGATCTCATAAATAAATAAATAAATCTGTATAGAAGATGTTGAATGAATGAATAGGCAACCAACGAGAATTATATAAAAAGCCATGATGTATTTAACAGCATGTTTGTGGTGTGTATGTGTTAAATAGGGAAGCTTATCCAACCCCACCACAAATTTACACATGGGACCAAAATATTCCAACGTTTAACCTACAGGCAACACCACAAGTAACAGGTGTGCAACAGTCAGTAGTTGCACCTACATCTACACCTACACTTCATAAAATGGTCAGTGAGTATATGAAGAAGGTAGATGTAGCTCACTGTTTATGGGAGAACAATGTATGGTTTGAGATCATTATTAAAGGTGAGAGATTTATGAACAGGTCAGTGTTCGATTGCTCAATACAGAGATAGACAGATAGGCATAAGTAGATAAATTGCATCATTGATGTAAGCCATTCAACACAAACAAACACACACAAATTATAGCATTTAAAACAATATTTAATTTGTACATTTCTCTCTCAAAATATACGCGGTACTTGGCTAGAAATGGATGTACGCTTACCTCCCGATGGCCCGGTAATTGTGTCCCTTTATCCGAGGTGGACAGGAGACCGTTATTGTCTGTGGATACACAAGCAGTCCAATCATGCAAAGCACTAGAGCACAAAGATCATCATAAGGTCAATGACAGAACACTGAAACACTTAAGATGATCTTAACATTACAAAGCTTTTGGTGAAAGTGTCTAAATCGCACGTTGTGTAAAAATGGTTTATTTTACATGGGAGAACTATGATGGCTGAGAAATGCATACATGTACAATCAAGATGCCCTTTAAACATAACTGCATGGAAAGTGACCATGGACACATTAAGCTTTAACAAATTTTATATGAACTACTATAAAAGGTAATTATTAGAAACTATTAGGCTCTGCGCTTCTCGTCCGAGTTGCATGCAGAATTTAATACTAAAGGAAAAAAGCTCTCCCACGGTTATATGTTGTGCAGTTTAGAAAAAACTGTAACTTTAACTGTAGTTGTTCTCTGTAGTGGTAGAAAAATAGATTTCTGTTGTTTTTTTTGTTGGATTTGGTTTTGTATTGTGGTAATTTTGTAGTTCCTTTAATCTCTCAGCCACCATATAAAACAGGCCATGATCTCTAACAGGACATCAATCATAGAGCAGGCACACTGACTGGAACATTACTATGTGTCTCTATCTACACACACGCTATGACAATATACTGAAATGAAAAAGTGAAAACACGCATGCAGTATTGACTCAAGTTAATCTAACCAAATGTGAAAGACGGGGGAGCGAGGAAATGGAAGTCTTGTGTCTGAGTTAGAGGTCAAAAGGTCAAATTTGAATTCCCTGAGGTTTGTGTTACAGGAACACATCTGCCAATCACCATGGAAAAAAGGAAATGTTGAAAGGTTATAGGCTAAAACTGTCATATTCTTGCAGTTTGGTCTGTGTGCTTGTGCTAAACATTGTGCACTGAGTAAGTCTATAGTACATCAGACATGACAAAAAAAGAATAATAATAATTTTTAACAATCAAACAGCATTGACAGAGCTGGGATTCTCAGACCGGTCAACTAAAAAAAGAAACAGATGCGATTTTCTCGCATCTCTTGGTCACAAACACGTGCACCACTTATATCACCAAAGCTGACAGTACAGATTTGAGAGAACGCTGATGGGTCGACAGGACTTCCTGTGGGTTGTGCAGAGCGCCACATACATGTACTTGCACAATACGAACACCGCAAACCTAGATGAGCAAAGTCCTGCTCCACCCACCCACACACCACAGTTATCATGTTGAGCAGACAGAATCAAACTGTATTGCACAACTGTAACATTTTTAAAACTACCATTACTGTGTACACAAATACATGTCATGTTTATATTCACTTGGAAAATCAAAAACAAAAGACCATAAGAAGAAAAGATGTTTTTTGCATGACTCAAACACAAATGTACACTATAATGGTCAAAAGTATGTAGACATCTGACCTTCCCAACCATATGAGGGCTTCCGACAAACTGCTGTCACAAAGTTGGATGCACACAATAGTATAGAATGTTTTTGTATAATGTAGCATTACAATTTCCCTTCACTGGGACTAAGGGGTCTATTCCGAACCTGTTCCAGCATGACGGTGCATGAGGTCCATGAAGGTAGGGCTTGCCAATGTTGAAATCGAATGTCCTGCACATAGACCTCAACCCCACTGAATACCTTTAGGATGAACTGGAACATCGACTGCACCACAGGCCTCCTCCCTCAACATCATGGCCTGATCTTATTAATATTCTTGAGGCTGAATGATCACAAATCCCCACAGCCACTCTCCGAAATCTAGTGGAAAGCCTTCCCACAAGAGTGGAGGTTATTATAACAGATAGAAGGACTAAACCCGCCATAGCATGTTTAACAAATACATACGGGTGTGACGGTCAGGTGTCCACATAATTTTGGCCACAGTGTATGTACAGTGTTTTTCATGTTTAAAAATGTTTTATATTTTGTATTGTTAGGGAGAGCTGATACCATATGGAAATTTCCTAGATGTATTCAAACCAAGTCTGAATACCACTGTATTTCACATACTCTCCAGCACTCATTAGTTCAAACAGATAATACATTGAGCCTTTAGAATGTGAAATAATTACACACACCAACACACTGCAAGGGAAGTGTACAATGTCAGAGACCAGGCTATTGAGCGGGCCCTCACTGCCGGTCGCTTGAGTGGCGTGGGAGTAAATGAGAGAAAGGCCTTATCAGAACCTCACACAGCCCACTCTGTATGTGATGGCAAAATGTGTGTCACAGTGTGTTGGCTTGGACTCTTACAGACAGTAAGCAGACACAAATATAGATCAGTGTGGCACACAAGCACACGTTTACCACTAACAGCAAAAGAAGTTAAGCGGAAATTAAGACATCCATAGAAGACATCAGAAGAACAAAAGACGCATGTAAGAAGAGGGACGAGGCAAACAAGCGAAAACTGAGTAAAGCCCAGGCCTCGACTTGAAGCAGGGGGCAGTACACAGTGGTGGAAAAAAGCGGCGGATGGACAGACGGACGTCACACGTAGACACACTCCATCCATACCTGCGAGAAAGGTCTTCTTGTAACCTGTCAATACTGCAAAGCCATCTTAAGCAGGGTGACACCAAGAAGTCAGGGCAGAGGAACAAAACAAAATCAAAGACATATTTTGGTAGATGCAGAAGACAAGGGCAAAAAACTCCCAGAGAAAACAGCAATATAAACACTGTAAAAGAAGGCGGGCTAAGGAAATAATAAACAAAATTAAAACAATAGATAATCTATCTATCTAATTTCTGTAACTCAGGCAATTCTCGTATAAGCTCTTTTGAAATAAAACTTTGTAATATGAGAGCTCTGGGTGATAGCCAGCATGTTACAGCTATTGTTGTGGGTGTTATTTTCTCCTAGACCTGGTGATAATTTTGCAGGTGATGAGTGCTGGGAAAAGGACACCTGTTATACCTGGTTACAGAATATTATACTCGCATCACTGTATCAAATGAAAAGCTAATGTAATGAATACAATCAAGGGTAGTTCCAAATGAACTATTAAAAGGTTGTGCGAAAATTTAAATATAAACCATAACATCTTGTAGTTTGCGTACTGAAGTTCATGAATTCGGGGGTGATTTGAAATAACATTAAAACTGTAGATTCCAGTTATGATGATATAACATTTTAACACTCTGTGATGGAGCTGTGAAGGAAAATGTAGCTTAAATGTCAAGATTTTCCATTAATTGTTTAAAGCAGTGGTCACCAAAGCAGTTCCTTGAGATCTACATTCCCGAAGACTTTAGCTCCAACTCATTATCGTGCCCAACCAACCATCTAATCATTAGTTGTGTCCCAAATGACACTAAAAACGTATACACCATGTACTCAACAGTGTAGTGAATTTTATAAGGTTATTTTTTCGTTCAACATCGGAGTCTGATAGCCCTTCCCCCTCTGCTATGTAATTAAAGCTGTGACAGTTGAGCGCATGTGTCCAACATTAAACACTTTATTTTTCGGTTTATTAAGTACAACGTACAGGTATTTAAAGTGTACTTTTTCTATTTGGAATTTTCAGTGTGAACACAATACTCGCACTATTGATACAACAAAACGGCACAGAATAGTGCAGAAGTACTAAAATTGCTCTTAATCGACTAAAACAGGTGCGTTAGATTTTGATGGAGATTAAACCTGCAGGAAAGTAGATCTCAAGGAGGGAGATTTCCAGTGTGAGCACTGGTTTAACCAGGACCTATAAAGAGCTCTATTAAAGAGTACACAGACAGTATGCAAATACGTCATATTCCACTGCTGCATTCCCTTCACTGGTTTCCTACAGCTGTGCAAGTATTTAAATCATCAACACCTGCTTACAAAACCAATGAACACTCATCATGCAGACGAAAATGTATGACTTATTTACTTATCTATCCGTCCTCATGTCCAGATGCACCCCGATGTAGACCACAAAGCACTTCTTCCAGTTATGCCAGACAAAAGCTTCTGCCTAATGCTGTAAATGTATACTGTATGTAAATGCATTAGTAGCTAAATGTTTTCTTGAGACATAGCAAGTATGTACAAAGTTGCTTGCTGATCAGTTCCCAGAGATACTACAGTAAGCCAAAGAGCAGAATGAAAGCTGGCTCTGCTCCAAGGTTTAAGAGTGCTCTTGAATTTCACAACCTCATTCATTCCAGTCAAGTAACTACAAAACTATTTCACCTGAGGGTATCTCTATTTCAAATACAGGCCTTCTGGATTAGTTTTGGGTTTGTGTTAAAAAGACCACAGTTCTCCACATTAAGGACTACTTTAAAATTGTAACCAACCTTAAACTCAAGAAGACAAACTTCCTATCTAATAAGACAATCTTTCTAAAAGCAGGTTACTATTAGCCCACATATAAACAATTGGGAATTTCACATTCCTCTACAAGTACATTTAGATGTGCTTTGATGGTGTGTGAGTGGCAGCTGGGAAACAAAAGCGGTGACTGGCAGGTGTGCAGGTTTTTATTCTTACAGGTTGGCAGCTACTGGCTAACACTACCATCCAAATAGTGATGAGGAACAGGATGAATAGGACAGGTGCACAGCTTGGTTTGACTTTTCTTAACACAAACCAAAAGCATTCCAAAGATAAGACAAGATCTGTATTAACATACAAAAACAGTCTCTTAATTTAAAGAGTTTCATCTTCAGGTTACATTTCTTTTTCTATCACATTCAGATGTAACTGACAGGAAAAAAAACTACTGTGTAAATATGCTTGCATGATTTTAGAGGAGGCGTTCACCCCATGCATTGCCCTGTTTTAGGCCTCTGTGCTGAGTTATCTTCCTGTCTTTGTGAAACAGTAGGGAGTTGTTTGTGAGGGTTTGATAAGGAGCATTAATATTTATATGACTGTAGTAAGGAAGCGCATAGCTATGTGTGGTTTCGGGTGCTGTCAGTAAACGGACATTCCTCTAAGTCAAAGTGTTATTTTTAGTTTCTGGTCACGTTTGATTGACGCGTCTGATGTGCTGGGATAGGGGTTATTCTAAAGGATCTGGTAATGTCTTCAACGTGCTGTAATAAGTGGTGAAATCTAAAGCTGACAATTTCGACAGGGGTATCTATAGCATCACTTACCAACAAGATCTGACAATTCGCAAAAGGTACAAAGAGAATATGATCAAGATAATCTTGTGTTTTTCAGTACGATTTTGAACAAATGCTAGCACAGAATTAAAGACAGAGACAAATGCCCAGACACATGACATAATTTTAAGGACCAGCACAATAGCACAGCAGTTACTACCTGTGCAGTGTTTTGCACGTACTTGTTGTGTCCCTATGGGTTTCCAGAGTGTTTCCAGTTTTTCAACCCACCTTCCAAAATATTCCAGTAGGTGCACTGGCTAAGACAAATTGTCCCTAGGTGTGAATGAGTGTGTCAGTGCGTGCGCACATGGTGCCCTGCAATGAACTTACATCCCAGCTAAGCCCTATTCTCACCTTACCTGTTTGAGGGATAGTCTCTGGATGCACTGTGACCCCAACCAGGAAAAAGTGGTTACTGAAGATGCGTGATATTCAACAGGTTTCATGTGCTGTTATTTACAGTATATTAATAAATCCGGTCTGTTGGTATTCCTGCTCCAAGCACACTTATTTTTATACAACCCTTGTGTGTAAATGTCTGACTTTCCAGCTGGCTACTAGAAAGATCACCACAACTACAAAACAGAAAACTCAATTACTGAGTCTTGTTGCCATAGCAACTCTGGCTCTCTTCTGCTCCTAGTCTCTGATGTGTTTGCTTTAATCTCAAAGACACATGCCAGAGTAAACAGACAGAGCACCTGCTGTTTGCCCTGAAAGATTTTATTCGGGCTACACGACTAGGCCAATGTTTCAATATTATTTCATAAAAGATTTTAGAATAGACATTTAGAACATATTACACCGATTTTACTAGCACGTGCGAGACTTCATTGATACAATACACATCTCATATTACAACGTACTGTTGAGAACTGAAGGCTAGAAAAAATGTCATAAGTCCAGTATTACCGCTAAAAAGAATACTTCATCCATCCAACTAGAGACTTGTGACCAGACCACAATGATGGATAACATACTGCTTTAATTACTAATAATGAATTACACTTAATATTGCTCCAAGTCTTCCTCTTGTCAAACAAGTATAGTCTGAAGAATGAACAGATACTCTCTCTCACACACACACAATAAGAGGTTCATGAATGTGCACGCTTCATGGTCTCCATATGGTTTGTCCTGATTAGAGAATGGACAGATAAATGGGGGAAACAGATGACACCACACTCAGTCACTTCATTAAACACAAGTACTTCAGGAGGATCCTCACTTAAGAGTGCATCTGTTTAAATAAGCCTAGGCTAGTCATGCTTGCCTGGTTTAGCTTGATTGCGGTCAACAGCGCAGCATTTCTCGTGCACCACAGAGGTAAGAATTGGATCAGACTTCTCGATCATATTGCTGAGAAAACTCCATCTGTTCCTGCTATCTTGCAAGGTATTCGTGGCTGAAATAAGACTCAGTGTTGCTTCTGAGTTCCTGCATTTTATTTTTCAACAATGTGGTGGTCACATGGGGGCCAAAACACACACACCCTCACTATATTTTTAGAAATGTGGTATGAACTGTGCTCTCTATTAACTTTCCTGAAGGTGGTACTTCTGGTGTTAAATTGAGCAGCATCAGGCAAATATACAGAAATTTAAATAGTATGTTTTGGGGAGGTGGGTTGGAAACCGGAGAAGCCGGAAGAAAAGTACAGAAACTCGCACAAACAGTAAATCCGGCTGAGGATCGAGGTCATTCATGGAAAAATTGTAAATTTTTTTTTTTATAAATTCAACAAATAATTTTGGCCAAGGTGTGTCTTCATTTGCATTTTATTTATAATCTTTAATATTCCAGATTAAATTACTGCAGCAATGCTGAATAGATTGGGGATCTGGCTGAGGTTTTCCTTGGCCTAGCACTTTTCCCAAATGCTGCGTGTTTAACAAACACTAATCAACCTGCCACAGAGACCTTGAACAACAGCTTCTCTGCTGCTGACTCATCTCAGCACCATAGAGTTCACTAGTGGGTTGGGAAACTTGTATAGAGGACTATACTACAGAATTCAAGGACTACAGGGCTAACCACATAATTTTAGTATCAGCGGAAGGCAGTAAAATATCATAGGATAGCCTTTAGAATAGACAGCCATCATTAACTCATTGACTTTTTACAAGCATTTGGATTGTGTTTGAAGTCTTGGCCTATACTCTGACGAGGCCATCTTTTATTAGATTATGATGACGGATCTGCTAAAAAAAAAAGAAAACCTCACTGCATACAGTGGAAAAGGTAATAGCCATGACTCACACTGAAAGATTTGATAAGAGGGGTGTTTACTCTCATGTTGTGTCAGAACAGAAGTCACACCACGGTGAAGCCGTGGACAGAATTTAAAAAGATGATGAGTACGAGCAGATACTAGAACAAAACAAAATATATAAGCAATTAAACACGTCAGGGTCTGACATTATAGGAAAATAATCCACGATGGGGTATGATGCGGCCTGATAAGAAGAAGAGTTACACAAAGTGGATTATTTTTCTATAACAGCAGTTTTATTATTTTTATACCACGCCATCAATTTGAATTTTTATTTTATTAATGAACGACACATTATACTTTTTAAATCATGTATATTTAATGTCTGAGACAAATAAGGGCCTATTATCACTTAGATTATAGCTGCGAGAAACACTTGCTCCCTTAGCAGTCTCTTTTCTCTCTCTTGAAGTTACTAAAACAAACAAAAAAACAACAACGCAGCTTATTGTGTTACCAAGAAATTAGAAAGCACAACCTTCTCTGTCCTGAAGACGTTCCCATGGTGCAAAATGTACAAATTGTTTAAAACAGCGCTGACATTGGAGACTCCTTCCATAAACAATAAATAAAGAAAAATAATATAAATAAATAAATAAATAAAGTCTCCTTACAGAAAGCATCACCATATCAGCAAATAAATACCTTCTGACAAATCAGATTTGAGTTTTTACTGCTGGTATAAATAAAATAAACCAAACACGATCCAGTCCACTGTTTCAGGCCTCATAGTTAGTATACCATAAGTGCATCCCAAGAACAAGATTCAGGTTGCTGTTAATTTGAACATCAGTATATTTTAGGGGTTGAGTTCGGTCACAGCCACATGCCCAGAAGAATGAAAATGCTGTACGAGATCCCTTTACAAATGTTACAATATCAACACAGCCGCACTGCTCAGAATAGAACATGACCTCAGCTGCCTGATCTGTCTCTGGTGATTCAGTCTTAGTTCCCATCTGGGTTAGGATAACTTGATCAAGTAAAATTTGAATATAATTACATCTCCTGTAGTGGATTCATACAGCAGCACACAGAGTCTGAAGGCACTGTGTACAGTTATGTTACCCGTGTTCTATGAATCCAAATTGCTCCCATTTCCCTGTATAAAATGCACTACATACACCGATCAGCCATAACATTAAATCCACCTGACTAATATTGCCTTGTGCCGCCAAATCAGCTCTGCCCCGTCAAGGCATGGACTCCACAAGAATTCTGAAGGTGTGCTGTGGTATCTGGCACACTGTTAGCAGCAGATTCTTTAAGTCCTGAAATTTGTGAGTTGTGAGTCTAGGTGTTAGCTATAATGTACACCTTTTAGATTTATTCAAATACACTTTTAAATCATATGTAAATTTGATATGAATTTCACTGCAGAATGGGCCAATAAAAAATTATACCATAATTTAAAGCTCAATAGCATTTGAATGGAATGACTTACAGTCACACACACATTATATATATATATATATATATATATATATATATATATATATATATATATATAATGACTTACAGTCACACACACACACACACGTACACATACATATATATATGTGTGTGTGTGTGTGTGTGTGTGTGTGTGTGTGTGTGTGTGTGTATGACTGTACGGCATTCCATTCAAATGCTATTGAGCTTTAAATTATGGTATATTTTGTCTAGGAGCCCATTCGGTAGTTAAATTCATATAAAATGTACATACGATTTAAAAGCGTATTTTAATAAATATCAGAAATCTAAAAGGTTTACATTATACCTGGCACCTATATGAACACTTTACAGTTGGCTTCATGACTGTACATCATTCTCTTCAAATGCTATCGATCTTTCAATAATGGCATATTTTGTGTATGGGCCCATTCTGTAGTGAAATACATGCCAATATTTACATATGATTTAATAGTTTATTTTGTTAAATATCAAAAAATCTAAAAAGGTGTGCATTATACCTGACACCTACATGAACACTTTACAGTTGGTTATACGATTGGAAATAATTCCCTTCAAACGCGAATGAAGTTAGAAACGTGTATAACAATGCCGTATGGAACCTAAGAGACGGTTCCTTAATGTCCGCATCTCTGCGAATATCGAACGTCCAACATCAAACCAACTTTATTCCAGTATCAATTACGAGAAGTTTCTTTCTGTTATTCACGTCACCTGTCAGTGGTTTTAACGGCATGGCTGATCGGTGTACAGTACATCATAATGGCTCCAACACCCTTTGTAGAGCCAGATTATTCCATGTCAGATTATTCTTCTTCATATATGCCACAAATCTACTCCCGCCCTCTGGACTGTTGTAAATAAGAATTCCTGCTCCTGGTGAGGAGTAAACGTCAACAAGATTCAATGCACTACTGTAGAGAAACCAGGTGCTCAAAGGCTGAATCACAAATCACTCCCAACTCCTTATATACTGTATAAGCACTGCATAGTATATGAAAGAATTGCCTCCACGTCCTATTTAGTGCACTACGTGTTCAACAGGAGGCGTTTTGGGACTCGGAACCAAACAGACCTTGTGAGAAAACCCGCTCCCGAGGGTAAACTTTCACAGGTTGTGTAGGGTTTAACCAAGCAGACTACGGGGGCTGTTTTAGGGAGGGAGGGAAGACAGCAAATCACCTTTATTGGATGGAGATATAGATAGATTAGATAGATTAGATAGATTAGATAGATAGATAGATAGATAGATAGATAGATAGATAGATATGTGTTAAACGACCAATGTTAGGCTCTGTTTCTCTACCAAAAAACACCAACGACTCTGTCTCACCTTTCCCGAAGTGACGTCAGAGGCATAAACATGAAATTGTGTTAAAAATGATGCTACTTTTGTATCGACTTCGCATTCACTAGCTACATTTGCTACCTTCCACATGAGCGTCCGCTTTGTTGGTCATCTCTAGAAGAGTGGCATCTTTCGTCTTTCCCGTTATCCTTTTCATCTTCACCAGAAGAAAGCACTCCGTCGAGTTTTTGTTCGTTCGTTTGTTTGTTTCACTCCGGTAAACCACAAAACATCCTGCTGTTAAAGCTTCGACAAGTTCATTTTAATGTCAATCTACTTTCTGGTACGGAAATGCTCACTATAGCTACTCCAGTTCATACATCCAATTCCTAAATCAGTGACAAGGTTGGCTCCTAAATCAATTCATACTCCCTTGATAAGTGCACTATATTCTGCCTATGCGCTGTACTACTGAACCTACTGTCTAGTGCACTCGATGTTTAGAAGGCAGCTATTTGAGATACAGTCCTCGGTGTACTGAAATGGGAGTGGTTTTAAACACGTCAGATTATTTCTGGAAAAAAAAATGCCTGGAATTTTTTATTTTGGGTTTCTCTCATAATTTCCCGGAAATGTTGATGTGTCTTACCTGAGTACGTACACTAACTGAGCTAGCATAGACAATTATGTAATGGATTATAGTAATGGACTATATTGCAGTTTTATTCAAACAAACAACTAAAAAAAGGATCATTATATGTTGACATTATATATATTATATAGGTTTTGGTATGACCTAAAAGAAATTAGGTTTATTGAATGTTTAAGTATATTTTATGTGCTGTTCTAAAATATAAAGACTGTGTTTGCTAACAGGGTGATTGAGAGATTCCTGCCAATACTAGCCCTTTTACAGTGCTAGCACAGCCTACAGTGTAGACAGTGACTTCACAATTGTCTAGTTTTTCTGTAAACATACATTAAAGTCACACGTTCTTCCTCAGTAAACATTATATTCTGTTCATTGTTGTGGTGGATCCGGTGCCCATCCTGGGAAAACAGGAACAGGATGTCAGTCCATTACAGGGCACTGTAAGCATACATTTCTGCCACTTGTGCTTCTCAGCATACATTCAGTTAGATGGATTACATAGCATAATAGGTTTACAGGGAACTTATAGACTATAGTTCCTGAAAACACCTTTCTGTGTTGCATTATGTACCTGGGATCCCTATATAATCACTGTGGCAAATAAATATTTATGCATTATAGGCTTATTTACTTTTCCTTTTTACCTATGTATGCAATTCTTTATCCATATGATTGTTCCTTTGGTAATTATGGAGCTGATAATAGGACAATATTTTTTTATTGATATTGATCGATATCAGACTTTAGATTTTTGCTCCAACAACAGATGGTTTAATTGTGATACTGCACTCATGTCTGTGTACAAGCAACATATAGGCAGAGATATTGTGTACAAGCAACATACAATATATAACAAAATATATTTTTTTCTTGTGTTTGTCTCCCTCTGCTGGTAAGACTGAAAATCGGTCAATAAAAAGTGCCAGTATCAGAAACCCAGGAGAAGGGGATTGCTATCCCAGGGCTTCAAATGGAATTTAGAGAGTGGAGTCGTGCTTCTGTTTGCCATTAATGTTACAGTACCAAGGGGGGCATGGTGGCTTTGTGGTTAACACGTTTCCCTCACACTTCCGGGGTTGGAAATACAAATCTTACCTCCACCCTGCGTGTGCAGTTTGCATGTTCTCCCCGTGCTTCAGGAGTTGAAATGATTGATATTAACACATTGTCTGTGTGTGAACGTGTGTGCGATTTTGCCCTGCAATGGGCTGGCACCCTCCCTGCCCAGGGTGTTCCCCACCTCATATCCCTGGGATAGTCTCCAGGCTCCCTTAGCGACCCTGAATATGATAAGGGGTATGGAAAATAAATGGATGACAGTTTATGAAAGCCTCATCGGTGAAGTTCCTTCATGAAGCTGTTGGAGGAGATGCCAAAGTGTCCAAAGCTTCATCAAATCATAATTTCACAAATAAATAATCATTATAATTTGTGACATTAACACTTTTCTTGGCCACTGCAAAATTTCATATGTGCGGTTTTCTAGTGTTTAATGTTCGCATCCATCCATCCATCTTCTACCACTTACTCCTTTTCAGGGTCGTGGGGGAACCTGGAGCCTATCCCAGGGAGCATCGGGTACAAGGCGGGGTACACCCTGGACAGGGTGCCAGTCCATCGCAGGGCACAATCACATACACACTCACACACTATGGACACTTTACACACGCCAATCATCTTACCATACATGTCTTTGGATTGGAGGAGGAAACTGGAGTACCCGGAGGAAACCGCCGCTGCACGGGGAGAACATGCAAACTCCGCACATACATAGCCCTGGCGAGAATTGAACCCCAAACCCTGGAGGTGTGAGGCAAACGTGCTACTTTGATTTTGATTTTGATGGAGAGTCAGTATTGATTTAAATAATCACAAACAATAAAGTAATAAGTACAGTATACTATCCTTAGGACAAAATTAAGTAGACAAATAAATGTAATTTATTGCAACATGTAATTTATTATATCACAAGTGACAAAAATATTCACATGGTGTAGTTAAGTTATTAATTGTGAAAATACGGTAACCCAAAATAATATCAATTAAAAAGTTTGCATTTCCTTTTCTGAATGCGAGATGACTAATAAATCACTAATAACTTGCATGATTGCCTCCCAACTCTTTCAAATCCTCTGAACAGCTTTAGAATCCATTCAGTTGCAATGAACCATGGTTAGAGTTATGGTTCAAAGAAGACAAATTGCTCAACAAACTGAAATGTGACTATTAGCAGTTTCATTCCTAGGAGTAATGGTACCCATTTGTTTGACACTACATACAGAACAAGAGGAACATTGAGAGCCTTTATTTGGAGAGAGTACACACAATTAGTCAAAGTTTTATTATTAAAATGATGATATCTCTTTCCTTATTTTATAAAAATCAAAAGCTTGAGGATTTGGCCCAAGCTCACTCCCTCAATTACTGTAACCTCTTAATCCTTGTCAGGGTCGAGGCTGATCCAGGGCCTATTACTGGGTGTTTGTTTGTTTGGTTGTTTGTTTGTTTGTTTGTTTGTGTTTTAACGCCATGCCAGCTACTATGGCTATTTTCATGGCAAGAAATGTCTAAGGGACTCTATATATTGTTTTTAAAATCTATTTTTCTTAAAAACTCTAAAATTGCATTAGGTTTGACTTTGTTGAAAAATTTCTTCCAGAGTGTTGACTGAATAAAAAATGTTTCTCAAGGGGTTAAGACCAGTACAGTCGAATAAAACATGTTTCAAGGATAATGGATTCTGGCAAAAGGTACATGTTGGTGAGTCTTCTCCTAATATTAAAAACTTGTGCATCATCCTGGAGTGACCTATTCAACAGTGGGTGTAGACGATTTGGTCCTGGCGATTCGAAAACAGAGAAACGTTTCTTTTGCCAACAATAGGGCTGATTTCATGGAATTTGTTCATGGGGAATTGGTCCCACTCAGTCCCATTACTGGGTGTTTGGTGGGAATGCATCCTGGATGGGCACCAAACACACACACATATTCACACACTCATTCACACTTATGGGCAATTTATCTTAAGCAGTCCACCTTCTATGATGTTTTGGGAAGTGGGAGGAAACCTATGTGTGGAGAGAACATTGGAGAACATGCAAAATTTCACACACAATCAACCCAGCTCAGAATTGAACATAGCTGTGATGCAGGAATGTTACCTGTTGTGCCACCTCGCCCTATAGTCCAATCTAAGTGACAAATTTATTGGGTTTAGGTCAAGCTTCCTTAATCACGTGATAATCCAAAAGTATCATAGATGTTACTGAATAAAATATACATGTGGTTGGTCAAAGGGAATAGTGCTGGTTGATAAAAACTATTTCAATTTGTATAACGGAAAATTGTCCATGATAACTACAATAAGCTTAAGTTATTCAAATTTGATGAAAAAAAAAATAAATTCTGACTAATTTACACCAAAATAGCTCACAGATGCAGACTGATCATCCACACTTAGGGTTACTGTAAAGCCAGCAAAGTAGCCAATTTAAACAATACTGGTGAAAGGTTACAGAAAGCTGGTGAGTGAAGACAGGCCTGAGACTGAATGTGAAGACAAAGGTTCAAATTGTTGAAGAAAAATTATTCCATAGAAAAGCCACACCACTTCTATCGTAAGCACTGTTAACAGTAGAATGCAAAGTATGCCACTGTTCAGTGCTCAAAACACTACTAATTTTGAGAGATTATTTGTGAGTGCGTGCGTGTTTGTTTGTGTAAGGAATGTTGCTTAACGTTCTCATGATTAAGTAATTTAATTAATTTAATTTAGTTCTTTAGGTTTAAAACTATAACACTAAAAACATTTTAGTAAAATCTATTTTACGGTCAAGAAAATGACCCTAAAGATCCAGAAAATTAATGTTTAAATGAACTCCCTCAGCATCTCTTGAGCCAGTTGTACAGAAGTAATCCGATCGGATTTCGGCTAACGGATTGGATCTAGTCCTGAAAATGGGTTGTTCAAAAGAAAAAAAAAATCTGATTATCATAATTATGATAATCTGAAATCAGATTAGATTATGTGATCCAGTCTTGCTTTTGATCTGGATCAAAGCTTTAGTATGTGTTGTTCCAATCATTTTAGTAAGATTGGGATACCTGTTATAAAAAAAAAATAATGAATAAAAAATCAAGATTATCCTGATCCCAGTAGAAGGGTGGATTAAGGGAGGGTTTCAGGAGCAAAATGTAATAAAACTATAAAACTGGTCAAGTAATACAACATTTGCATCATGTAGTATATACATTTATTTTGTATTTTACACTTGATTTGATTAACCGTTACAGTGATAAAGTATACATTAGGCTTTTCAGTACAGTAAAGTAAAAAAAACAGAAAAGATTTTGTCCCCATAAATAATCCCCCCAAAAGCGGTCAATATCAAACAAAAATAACATATTTCATTTGAACTATCATTTGTCACTGTATATTACTTACAATGACACAATCATAAGAGACGAACCAGTCAGTAGAAGTTTCTAACAACTGCATCCCTTATTGCTCTCCACAGATGAAGACCTCTGAAAGTTCTCTTTTTTAACTATTGAACATTTAGACTTTTTATGATTTAAAACATGTGTTCAAAATATCCCCAATGTATTTGTGAATAATGTAGATTTGTTTGTTTTTGTTTACTGAAAAGGGAAGGGGATGTTTGTTTTGTTTATTGTGCTGTTTTCTGTCTCTTCTAATAAAAACATTTAAAGTGACACCATGCTGGCTAATCTGCCTGTTGTTATTTTCATAGCTATTAGCCTACATTGTGACGTAATCGCATTTAGATCACTACTAATCCGGATTTGGACATTTAAAAAAAAAATGTCTGTATCTGGATCAAGGCAAACCAATCCAATTTTGCTTTGAAATACCGACACAACAATAAAATGGATTACCTAATCCTGGATAGCAAAACAATGGATTACCAAATGAGGATCATTTTGATCCGGATTTTTTTTTTTTTTAATTAACAATTGGGCCCAGGAGTTTAAAATCAGTACGCATGCGCAAACATCAATCTTCCAAAACATTATTACGGATAGTCAACACCGTGTGTACTGCTGTGTGTCTCCCCCGTTGGACGAATTGAGAATTACACACTCAAAACATCAGAAGCAGATTTATTACTGCTCTGTACACTAGGGGACGATATACACATCGTTCTCTTCCTTGCAAGAACAGCACGAAGAAGAGGTAAACTACGTCGTTTAAACGTGCATTTGGTTGTTTTGTTGTGACAAATAAATTTGTTTGTAAACTAACTCCAGTGAAATACACACACCTCTGAAATTAAGTCTGATTTTTGTTTTTCGTGTAGCCAAGCATCGTTAGCTGGGCAGTTAGCTTTATAAGGCGTTAGCTAGCTAACAGATTTGCTAAATGCACAGAACAGACTCAATAACAATCTGAACGCGTATCAGTCTCACGTGTATTTCACGTGTATTTCACAGAGGGACCTCCAGTTCAACGTACTGGCGATGATCCGTGTGAAGTTTAGCATCTGTGCTGAAATGAGAATCTCGCAGATCCTGTGAGTCTTCGATCCCAGTAAGGCGCACCAGTATGCACACCAACACAAGTGACCGGAAGTACTGTGCTTAGGGTTTAGTGGAGCCCTGGTCCTGGAATACCCCCTGTCCTGGACATTTAAGTGTTTTCCCTGCTCCAACTAATCAGCTCATTAACAGCCCTTAATAAAGTTGAAGTGGGTGTTAGAGCTGAGAAAACAAGAAAATGTGCAGGACAAGAGACACTCCAGGACCAGAGTTGGGGTCTTGTGATGTATACCAACTGTACTCACACACTGTTTCTCTGAATTCATACAGAAGTGGCTGTTGGAGACTACTAGTAAAGGTAAGTGGCCCTGATTTATCATATAATGCCTGGTCTTGGTATGATTAGATAAACAGTCATTACAGACACTGAAGAAGATGGAGACAGCGAAGTAACTCGTGTGAATAAATAAATAATCCCTGTTGTAAAAAAAATCAGTATTTTCTATGTGCCTATATTATAAACTTCTATTCACACTAAGCCTGGTTGAAAAGGTGGATTTTTGTATTTTCTCTCACATTGTATTTCGGAGGGGTGCACGGTGGCCAGGTTCCCCGCGACCCTGAAAAGGAGTAAGCGGTTGTGGATGGATGGATGTATTTCGGAGATAAAAACATGGATGACCCAAGACTTTTTGTGTCTTAATAGCGATAAGACTGAGGTTTCACTTTTTGGCTCTCCTCGTCCACTTCGTAACATAACGTAGACTGCTCTGTTTTGGGTGTTTCAAACTAAATTAAAAAAATAATAATTTAGGAGTTATATTTGATTTGAGTTTTGTTTTTTGACCCACACGTGCAATATACTGTCAAGAATTCCTTTTTGTCATCGCAGAAATATTTGTTAGACTTCGCCTTGTCTTGAATTCGATTTCCTGTGACTGAAAGGCACTTATCAACACTTTTAGTTTTTTCTCGTATTGATTACTGCAATGCACTTCTTCTTCCAAAAAACTCACTAAATAAATTGCAATGTTTGCAAAATTCGGCTGCTAGGATCCTGACTGGTGTCAGGAAAAATGAACACCTCACTCCAGTACTGAAGTTCTTGCACTACCCCCAGTCAGGTTTCACGTTGATTTTAAAATCCTTATGCTCACATATAAGGCACTGCATGTTCTGGCCCTTCAGTATCTGTCTGTGCTTTTAACTTTATATACTCCCAAGCATCATTTGTGCTCCTCTCAAGCTGGTTTACTGCGGACAGGGCTTTCTCGTCCTATGCTCCTAGACTCTGGAATGCACTCCCTGCTCATATTAGAGATGCACAGAATTTAAGCATTTTTAAATTGAACCTAAAAACTCTTAGAAATCTTAGAACTTTTATTAAAAAAAAAAAAAAAAAAAAAAAGGTTAGCTTTCTCTTGATGTGTTTAACCATTTTGTATTCAAGTCTGGTTTTTTGTACGTTTTGTGTTGTGTTTTTTTTTTCTTTGTATATTCTTATTGTGTAAAGTGCCTTGAGAAGCTGCTTTAAAGTTGTTTATTATTGTTATTATTATTATTATTATTAAACTATGATCATGAATTTCAACACAGTTACTAATCATGACAGGCTAAAGAATGTTGTCGTATGTCCCAGTTAACTGATATCTTTTGATATCTTTATCATTTTCACAGGAGCTTCATTTGCTAGTTCTGAGAGTTCCAGCTTTCGAGGCTTCCCCTTGTTGACCTTTAATAGATCTGCACTATGAGTGACCCAAAGGGCAGAGATGACACGCCCAACAGTCTGTCTAATCGAGATGTCATTGACCTGCCTGATGATGCCTCTTTGAGTGACTCCGATCCTGATGAGTCCTCACATCCCCTGAGCAGAAAGGTTGAGGAATTGTCTTCTTCGTCTGATGAGGAAAACGTTCAGCAAGGCATCGATGCTCCTCAAGGAACTCCCATGTTCAAGTTGACTGGCGGGAGTTTTGGCTTCTCATACCGCAGCAGAAGCATCTTTGATCAGCTGGATAGTGCCGTGAAGCTTACTTCGAGTCAGCTGGCTGAAGACAACATCATCGATGGTACATTTGCCCGACCTGCTCCGCCATCACCTCCTTTGAAACGTAAAGAACCAGAGGGAACCAAGAAATCTTCATCAACCAAGACGGTACCAGACTACCTGCTTAACCCTGAGCGGTGGACCCGCTATGACCTGGATGATGTTCCTGAGACAAGTGACAGAAAAAATAGCCAAGTGGCCCATGAGTTCATTCAGGGACTCCATAACCGTAGGAGATCCCAAGAAGCTGCTGCAAGTTCTTTTAGCCCAGCTTTCAACCAGGGCCACAGTAACAGCTCAGGGCACAAGATTATCTTCTCCAAACCCAGTCAATCCTCCAAAGATGAAGGCCAGAATCCACAGAAGGTGGACCGAGCAAAGACAAAAGAGGTTGGTTTAGTTCATTTGGATGACAAACAGGAAGAAGAAGAGGAAGAAGGGGAAAAGATGGCTCCTCTTCACCATAACCTTTCACTGGATGGCAAGGAAAAGAAAAGAAAGTGGACGGACGAAGGTGACAATGACGAAAGAAAAGGGAGTAATGTTACTTTCAGTAGTGGGAGGAAATTGAACCGCAAGAACTTCCGCAGGGCGGTTGAAGAAGAGGACTAAAAGCTTTTGAGTGCATGTGTATGCCCAAACCCTTATCTCCTCTGAGAATATATTCAGTTCTTACCCTGTGAGAGCTGTGTAATCAGCTCTTACCCTTAGTGTCTGTGATTGATTAAGCACTTATAATTTTGTAAATTTTTAATGTGTTGGTTGTAAAAGCAACAATCAGCACCAGAGATGATATTATATAACTTTTTTTTTTCTTTTTTAATATAACAATGTAGACTCTCTCTGTTCAATTGTTGGTAACTTTGTTGGGTGTAAAACAGTATTGTAATGTAAAGAATTGATTACAAAAAAAAAAACTTTGATCATCTATATACAGTTTGAATGAGTAAAAGTAGTTTTCATGTTTTGTAGTTGTTTCTGAAATCATATTAAACAGTTTTCTCTTGACGTTTGGATAGTAAAGAAGCTGATATCAGGTTCGCATGGTTGTTTGGCCGAGTCCTGTTTTGTCCTGCATAAAGCACAGTTGCAGTTTAACCCTTCTTTTAAAAATTGCCTATGCACTTTTTTTTTGTACAGATGTAATTATGACCTTACACTGTTATAGTAATGGTTTGCATACAGATCAGATTAGATCCAAATGTGGCCCTTATGAACCTACAGCCCAGCACAGATTCCTTGCTCTAACACATCTGATAAAATTCGCACCGTGCTGGACTCTGTCTCCTCTGCACTAGTTACATTATCTGCCCTTTACACTCATTTGCCATTTTATCAGTTGCATCTACCTTATCTGGACTTTATACATATACAATTAATAATGTCCGTGTCTGTTCCTATACACAATTTGTCAGCCCTGGTTTACTTGAGTAGGGACGTAAAGCACACCAAGGACTAGAGTGCAAGATGATTCTCAGCACAGCAGCCACACTAAAGCTGCTGTGCTTGATACACTCATATCACTTCAACACCCATCATGCTGACCATATCGGTGTCACTGGTCGATGAGGACGGCAACATGATCTAAATTAAACATTTTCACAACCTATATAGTGGGCTTACTTGATAACTTAAAATGTCTAGTAAGTGTTAATCATTAACACATTAATCAGTTTAGTGCTTCTTGTGAAGAATTGACAGTAATTATTTAAGAATGTCATCATCATAATTTTTAGTAACTGCTTTATCCTGGTTAGGATCCTGGTGGATCTGGAGCCTATCCCAGAAACACTGGGTGTGAAGTGGAAACATGCTGGACAGGATATCAGTATAGCACAGGGCAACACACACACACACACATCTAGAGACAAGATAGACTAAACAATCCACCTACTGGGACTTGAAAGGAAATCGGAGAACAGCAAGTATTGTAAACAGAAACACCAGCAGTAACATTGTTGAAGAAAACGGGGGAAAATATCATGCCAGTTTCAGTCTCTCATTGTGCTTCAGTTTTATTCGCACACTCCTCCCTCGCGTGTAGTACTATGACGTCACTGATTCGTACCTGTGCAGCAGGTACAGTCGACTCCGGGCGCGCGCAACCTTTTGCGTGCAGGGTTCTGCAAGTAACGCGGAAGTGTAAACGAGCCATAAACCTGTTTATGTCATAACGCCCTTCATTGACTTCTGTTTTTGTTCCTCGTGGAGCGGTGGACACAGCAGATGTTGAACTGAAGAACACATTTCAGTTAAATCTCCGTGAATATCTACTTCATCATGTCCTTCGCAGAAGGCAGGGTAAGACAGGGCGAGAGTAAGAAGACTGGTTTGTTTGATTCATCTTAAGTAGATGTGTTAATGTTATGGCGTTTGTCTAGATAACGTGTGAAATTTCCATGTCTAGATCTCTAATTGTTAGAAGTCACATGACTTTGTGATTTTTTGTTTTTGTTTGTGTTGATAGCAAATCACTGTGGTAGGGATTTTCATAGAACATTTGGCACTCTTCCTGGAGGGTATACTGTATCTATTACTGTTCATAGATAATTATACATGCACAGGACGTAACCAGGTGATCTGATGTTGAAATCTACTGTGAAGTTGTTGTCCTGCCCTTACAGAAACAAAAAATCACATCATATATAACTAATATGTGATGAAAGATAAAACAGGTGGCTGTGCAGTTCAGTGTTATGCATTTGTAAAGAAATTAATAATTGGAGAAATCATAATTTGGAAACAAATAAAAACACATGCACTGCATGTGAAAAGTCCACATGTGAAAGTTGTGAAGTGTCTAAAAATATAAAGTGTAAAAACTATGTATATAGTGTGTATGACGTTTCTGTACAGTTAACAGCCCACCTTCTGTGAAACGTGTTATTAAGAAGCATGTGGATACTAATTCCTGATTAATGACTAGATGACGTTTTTAGGTATGGCTATGTGTTGTCATGCTCTTACTGAGAAACGGAATTGAAAGCGGACAGACTTGCATCGTAATAGCAAACTGGAACATCTGTTGATATTATGCTGAACTGCTTTGAGCTTCATATGGGTATCAGTGGAAGAGGCAGGAATTTTTTGTAGTCAGGCGCCAGCAGTCACTCAGGGGTGGCACTGAAAATGTCATTATACAAACAAAAATGTGTTCAACCTTAAAAAACTAGGCTATTTTAGGCACCCACAGCACAATCATCAATAATTAACTGTACTTCATACAATTAGCAATAATGACTTGTTTGTAAATAAGGAGATAGTTTTTGTGTCATCCTTCATGTACTGTAGAAACTCTCGTGACAGAGTGTACTCTTCTATTAAGCAGCATGAAGATGAATCCTGTGAGAGTTTTGCAAACCGGTTACAGTCATAGCTATGATTGAAAATGCACAATCCAAATTGGAGAAAAGTTGTTGTGGCAGTAAAGAGACGGATCTATCACTAAGAAACATGAATTATTCTTAAGAAAAAAAACCACTGAAAATACAACTGCAAATGGGGTGGCCACGGTGGCCATGGCCACTCCTAGCCACCCGCTAGCTCCGCGCCTGATGGGTGTTAGTTGAATATGTACAACAGCAGAGCCAGACAGTCTTTTGAAAACCTGCCTTTATATTTTGTTTGGACATTTTAAATGTGAAAATGTGTGCATTTAGTTATCATAATCATGAAGTTGACAGATGTCTGAGGTATCAAGGTATATAGAGAGAAGACCGGATGAACAGTAATTCAGCTCTGGTTATGCTGGCTGCATTTGCTTTGTTGCATTATTTATCTCTCTTTTCTCAATCAAACACACACAGTCATGCCTCAGAGACATGCCTGAACCTGTAATTGCGTTAAACCTGTAGGAGTAGACTTTGCGTTTCGACATGTGTTTACTACTGTTCAGAGGTGTGTAGTAACACGCTACATTTACATCTTTAGATTTACTTGAGTAATTTTTTGGGGGAAAAATTTACTTTTAAGAGTAGGTTTATCTGGCCAAACATATACTCTTACTCAAGTTTATTTTTAATCACAGAAATGTACTTGTACATCACTACATTTACTGGTGGGTACATTGACATTCTAGAAAGTTAATTTAAAAAAAAAAACATAAATTTTTACCTGTATGTAAGTCAGGATTCTGAACCTTAAAAATGAGAAATGTTAATTAATTAAATCAATTATACACAGCATACTAAGACACACTGAAGAAAGACATCTGTTGATATAATAGTGTACAGTACTGTTAGCCACACACTGATAAAAACTAAGACTATTTCAAATGGATAAGTTTTTAGATAGAGGATGTGGTATGTTATCTGAGAAAGTTAATACAGAAGAGCCAAGTGTGGGGAAAAAACTAAGCTGTGAAAATATGAGGATTCTAGGGGTCCACAAAGGGATGCACCCTACACAACAGGGGCCTCTCACTGAAAAAGTTTGAGAACCACTGCTCTGGTACACTTGTTTACATCGACTGATTGTTACAACTTTTACTTTGGCCGTTGTAACTACAAAGAACTTGCAAAGAGCTACAGCTATTTAAAGAAGACATTGCCACAAGGCAGCTTTACAAAAGTCTGGATGTAGATTTATATTTAGATCACTATTAAGCAAGCCAGAGTTAATAGTGACAACAAAAAAGACGTGACGACATGAGGAAGAAACCGTGAGAGGAACAAGACTTGTAAGGGAATACATCCTCTTCTAGGTGACGCTGGAATTATAAAACATTGCACAATACCATTATAGAAGAGTAAAGTTAGACAGTATCATTTTTCTCCCTCTCTCTCTTTTTGCCGAGCCCCACACAAACTTATGGAGATATTGGAGATCCAGATCCCTTCTGCCTCTGGATGAGCCCAAATCTTCTGCTGGGACTACGGCTGCTCCTAAGGCCATACTTCTCATTTTCACATTATCTGTGTTAACTTCACATTCTGTGTTACCCAGATGAGGATGGGTTTCCCTTCTGAGTCTGGTTCCTCTCAAGGTTTCTTCCTCAAAAAAGATCTTAGGGAGTTTTTCCTTGCCACTGTCGCCACTCAGTGGCTTGCTCAGTTGGGATAAATTCCATTTGTTTTATACCTGTTTGTCTCTGTTTATCTGTTCCTGTTTGTCTCTCTTTATCTGTTTCTGGCTGTTTATACCTGTTTTTTATTTCTGTAAAGCTGCTTTGAGACAATGACTATTGTAAAAAGCGCTATACAAATAAAATTGAATTGAATTGAATTGAATATTGTGAATAAATCCTATTCATTTTTAGCCCTTACAGAACCTTGTACTGTATAATAAGGTCACAGTGTGTGTAACAGTTTATAGCTGAAGTCATATTACTGTTGCTTAGCAACAGATCAGCAGGAAGTTGATTATTTGCATCAGATTTATGTATAGAATTATATAACATAGTAGGTTTTAGAGTTATTACATGGAGTAGGATACAGTGGTAAAAATAATAAAGCAGTTAAACTTCTTGAGAATGTCTATTTATGACACGCTGTGTTGACAGGTATGCATAAAGATAATGAAACTAAAAGCAGAAACTTGTCACATATCACTGTTTCATTCAACCTTGTCTAAGAATTAGATCTCTGTCATTCATTAGGGGCCAAGCACTGAAGGTGCGTTGGCACCTACTGTATATGTTCGATTTCTTATTATTCTTCCCCACTGGGAGTCTGTGGCAGCTCTAAGTAGGAAAATTATGAAATTTGGCACACTATGACCATGGATAGTATATGGACCAATTATGTCCTTCAGACAAGAAATTTAGTTCATCAGAATACTCTCCTCATGTTGATCACAATCTATATCTTACATTAAGACTCCACCCATTACAGTCCTCACCATTATTAAATGTACAGTATTCAGTTTTTTCGCTATTCTCATTAAAATTTTGTCCTGTTTTTACTGGCTCAGATGATCAGTTTACTGAGCTGCACAAAAACAACTGAATCTGTTATGATGTCACAAGTTTAACGATGTTGACCCACAATTGGATTTGAAGCTGTATCTTGGCCAGACTTTGATCAATCATAGCGAAACTTGGTACACTTCATCAGCACCATTATCTGAGGGTCCATGCCGAATTTGAGAACAGCGCTGCCTAAGGTCATGAGATTTAAAAATTTTTTGCTTATAACTTTTGAATACTTTGACAG
This sequence comes from Ameiurus melas, assembly GCA_012411365.1. NCBI lineage: Eukaryota > Metazoa > Chordata > Actinopteri > Siluriformes > Ictaluridae > Ameiurus > Ameiurus melas. Next base: position 6,792,006 of record CM022754.1, read on the forward strand.
AAAATTGTGATCTTGGAGTCTTTCATTGGCTCATGGCAAATCAGAGGATACCAATAGTGCCAGGAACAGACAAACCGTTTGTCCACCATATTGAAATTTGTCATATATTGTAATCTTTTAAAATATTTTACATATCAACACGTAGGGATCATTCACAGCATGTCCTCTAGGTACCTGAAAAATTTCAACATAGTGCCACCTAGTGTTCTAGAGATATATGGTTTTTTTTTTTTTGTAAAAACAACTTTTGAACAACTTATTTTTTTGGATGGCAATTCCTGCGTGGCGAACTGTGATAAACGACAAGCATTAATTCTAAAGGTCCTGGGTTTGATTCCCCTGTGGTGCAAGTTCTTAAAATTTGGTGTAATGTTTTGTCTTTCGGTTTCTTTTTTTTGTGGCTCAGCATTGCAGTAACCTTTCAACCTCTTGGCATGCAAATTAATGCCTCTGTTCTGTTCATTTCCTGTTCAATCTTCTTCTCAGCTGTGCTTTTGAACCTATCTTTTATCAATCATGTTCATTCTATTTCTTATCTTTATGTTCTTCAGGCTCCACATTACACTTGCTGCGCCTTTGGTGCTTGGCCCTTTTAAACGCTGCTTCAGCTTTAATTATTTTTCTGTTGTTATGCTGTAGGATGACATAGAGCTGGATGTGATGAGTAGGGAAAACATTGAAAATGGCAGCGAGGCCTTAATACCAATGGTAAGACAACTCAAACTACTCTCTCTGTTTATGAAATTGCATTCTCATGCTTCCCAAATTAAAGCTGATGAATTATTGGGATCTCACAAGACTCATGGTTAGCCATTGTGTCACATAGAACACATTATGCTGTCACCACTTCCTCTCAGCACCCAAAAACCACAGATAAACAAAAATTTAAATGACCGTCAATAAACTATGAATGTCAGTTAGTCATTTGAATGAGCTTTTGTTGTCTCACTTGCATTTTCCATGTTGTTGTTGTTTTTCAGCTAAGCTCGCCTAATGCTGCTGTGCGATCATTTGACTGCATACTTGTAGCACATCTGGTTGAAGATCAAGATAATAATAAATTAAGGAAAAAGCAGGAAGCCTACATCAGAGAGCTCGAATCGAAAAATTTTAATGTGACCGTAAGTTCTCAGTTACAGCCTAATAGAGGCCAAAAAAATTTTAGGCACAACTTTATGCACTTGTCCTCACTCTGCATTAACAGAAAGTCCACCATGATAACAAGATATTCTATGGTGTCCGTGCCCCTGAGGAAGTCTTCAACAAATATAAGTACCTGCTGAAGGTGTCTGATTCTTGTAACTGGAGTGCTGAATATGGAGGTTATGTCCAAAACACCACAAGGTGAGTAAGAAAACTTGCCAATGTCATTAATTGTATTCCATTAGTTTACTGCAAAGTTTTTGTGTTGATTAATTTTTTATACACAAGTTCATGCTAAATACTGATCCCACTTTGTCCAGGATCAGGATTGTCCATTTTATCCTTCAACAAACATTCATTGGGACAGGAGGTGGGTGAACTGCCTGCCATTTCCTTTTTTTTTTCTTTTTTTTTTAATTGTGCATAATTTCCATTCTGCATAATTTCCATGCACAAAATGTTGTAATACATTTGCATTTATTCCTTACTGGAATCCAAATAGGCACACTCTTAGAAAAAGAGGGTTCAATAAAGGTTCTTCAGAGGTCCATTGGATAATTAAGGGCCACGTTTCAGTATTGTTCCAAATTTAGTATATTTAATATGTTTCTGGAGATTTTATACATTGTTTCAAGAATGGCTCATAAAATGTTTCAGACATATTTTAGCATTTCTTTCAGAAATATTATTTAAGCCATTAGATATCTGTTTCTATCATAATGGATAAATTTCACTTCACAACTGGTTGGCCACATTTAAACATGTCGGGACTTTGACAATATTGGCCTCAGAATGAAGAAATAAATTACTAAGAACATTATCAAATCTAACTACACAGAATCTAATCTTGCATACTAATGCTGCACTCTGAAAACATAAGCAGCCAGTTTCTGTAGTACACAGAGAATGTTCATAGGCCTCCATGATAATCAGTTGTATTGTAATCCTTCTAAACACACCCAGAGGGCCTGAAGCATCTTATGAAGCAAAACGTGTTCGAGACCTTGTTCTGCCTCCATGAGGTAAAACCTTATTTGTTTGCTTTTTTTGTTGTTTGTTCAGTGGCTTGGTTATGTGCTCTGATTGCTTAAGCTCTAAAATATGAAACATATTATTGATGTGTTTACATTTATAGAGGACACAGCAGGAGTACCTGAAGAGAAAGTGGGCCAGCTGGGGGGCCTTAAAACATCTAGTCAGCCAACCTATTGATGATATCAGGTAAGGCCTGCTCTGTTGTTCTTTTTAGAAACCCATCTCTAACTCTATTTTCTATTCAGCATTTGTTTTTTGTGACATTTCTTGTGCTTATTCCTCTGTGAATTAATATTGCCTTACTGGCAACTTTCTTGTTTTGCAGGGACTACTTTGGTGAGAAGGTAGCATTGTATTTTCTATGGCTTGGCTGGTACACACGCTTGCTGATCCCTGCTGCCATTATTGGAATAGTTGTGTTCCTTTATGCCCTGGCTTTCTTTGGTTCAAATCCCCTCATGTGAGTGTGTGGTGTGTGGTGAATATGTAGATTATATGCCATAGTCAATGAACAAATTATATGTTCTAAAGTCACTGAAGGGTTAATTAATTTGGTTCATGTTTTGACATAATTTCTGTGTTTTCTAGAAAGGAAGTCTGTGAGTCAAATGTCACTATGTGCCCAATATGTGACAAAAGGTGTCAAGTGTGGAAACTGTCTGACACCTGTTTTTATGCTAAGGTAATAAGACCAAATATGACCTTAACAACACTGGTTTTTCTTGATTAGTTTGTTAAAAGAAAACACTAAAAGTCTGCATGTCTTCTGTTCTTATTTTTTAGTTGAGCCATCTATTTGACAATGAAGGAACCGTGGCCTTTGCAATGTTTATGGCTGTTTGGGGTATGTATCGTTCTCCTGCTGTCACTAAATCAAATATATCCAGACCATACCTATGCCTGATGATTTATTTTATGGTATGAATTAGCCACTTTGTTTCTGGAGCTGTGGAAGAGGCATCGATCGGTACACATCTCCAGGTGGGGAGTCTTTGACTGGTGTGAAGATGAGGTGGAGTATTATTTAATTTGATAAATAATGTCTACCAGTACCAGGCCTTGTTTTTTGTGTAATTTGTTCCTGGTACCGAATGTATCAGAAATTAAGTGATTTGCCAAAAGCTGTTCTCTTGGATTTGATTAAAGCTGTGTTGGGTCCACAGGAGGAACTGATCCTGGAGATTGTAAATGACCCACATTGTAAACCCAAAGAGTATAAACACTCATATCTACAGAGTATTCTTGTTCTTCTGCTGTTCACACTGGTGGTAAGACTTTCAATTTAGTCCCTTTGCTGGTTTTGTTCATATGTTATTAACAAGCCCCACTTCAAATGTTGCCCTAAACCCTATGGTCATTTTTCACGTCTGTAAAACTGAAAAATATGAACACGTTGTGCGTTTGTCTTTGAGCTCTTAAGGTGCATGAGAGTTAGAATGGCACCATTACAAACTTGATGTGTAACTACCCAATTAAATACTTGTGTGATTGTGGGTGAGGTGTTCATAATTTTTTATTCAAAGATGAATAATATTTAGTATCATTTTTGGCAGACCCTCTACAGTGACAGAAATCACACAAGATCATGCCAACAATTGATGTGACATGTGTTGTGAAGATCAGACTATGATAAATCACTGTTCTTTAAATAAAACAGGGCACTCACTCACACCTGATTGTCATCCCATTGATTGAAAAAACATGACTCTAATTTCACCCTCAAATTCACTGCTAATCTTAGAGCTTCAGATACTTTTCCACTCACAGATATGTAATATTGGATATTTTCCCTCAATAAATAAATGACCAAGTATAATATTTTTGTTTCAGTTGTTTAACTGGGTTCTCCTTATCTGCTTTCAGGAATATGATGATGTTTATTTATGCAGAAATATAAAAAATTCTAAAGGGCTCACAAACTTTCACGCACCCCTGTAGCTTAAACCAGTAGCTTACAATCAGCTAATAAAGTTTTTTTTGTTCCACATAAGTTGCTCACTAAGTAAATTAAACCATACGTATGTTCTCTGAATGGTCCAAGCATATCACAAGGCATTTTAACATAAGACACCACTGTTGCCAACTCGTCTATTAAGAGCTCATAGAGGACATTGTTAAGCACTTTTTTCTAATGCAAACTGATCATCAGTCCTGTGTTGTGTCTTTTTCACTGTGTGTAGCTGGTGGTGATCATAGGTCTAACGCATGCTCTGGTGATCTGCCGTGTGGTGTCTGCCATGCGCATATCTGAGAGCCATTGGAAGCTTCTGAGCGATAATGCCAACATGATTGCAGTGACTCTGGGAGCAGTGCTGCACTACATCACTATACAGATTATGTCTCGGGTAAGAACCACTATCTGGCACCACATTTACAAAGTCTCAGACTAAGGTTCTGTTTAGAGCTGGTACTAACATCCATGGACAGTCTCAAGTTCAGGTGTGAATGAGGACAAATAGGTGACCAGGGATGTATATTTCCACATTTCTAGTGTGAACAATAAACATTCCAATTACATCCCAAACCACCAGACTAAAAATTGTCCTCAAGAAAAAGTATGATTACTTTCAAAATATTTTTTAAGCAAACTTAAAAGCTGTCATCCAAATAACAAACTAGGTCAGAGTACCATAGTGTGTTTTAATCTAATTTTTACTATCTTTATTTTACTCTCTAAATTTTGTCTGTATTTATTTGGTTTTATTCTGTTTTCTATTTTACTTTTCTTACTCTGTTCAGATGTGCTATATATGTGTTAAATGTGCTATATAATAAAATTTACTTACTTACCTATTTACTTAAGTATCTAAGTGCTCTAGCGTGTTACTCTCTACAAACGTTCATGGATTTTGCATAGCCAATCCACCTGTTCAGCATGTATTTTGAAAGTGGTTGGAAACATGGACAGTACCATAAAATCAGGGACCGTGTAGCTGTGATCTTTTTACGTAATAAAAATTCTTAGTAATTAAAAGTAGTTATTTTATAATCCATTCACAGAAAAAAAATGCAAACATATCTAAAAGAAAATAGCTGAATGTAACAAAGTAGAATTAAAACTGGTATTACCCAAAAGGCTAAATGTAGTTAGTATGTTACTACCTGCCTTTGCCAACAACACTGAAGGACCAGTTAGTTAGCGATATTTATGTCTCTCGTGATCTACTTGTGATCAGATCTTAATGCTAAGTCTGAACATGACTTAAGGAGTGTTAGATTTAGGATCAGCTAGGTCCTAGACCAATTGGTGTTATGACTAATGTAGTATTAATAAATACAGGCAACACTTATCTAATTACGGCGCAGTCTAACATAGTAGTTTCACAACAATTACAGTAATGCCTGTGGACCATAGTGACTGTCATGTGACTCTATTTTCATGACATCACCAGTGTAACTCACACACAGAGATTTAAATGCTGGGGTATTTCCCATCATTCACTAGAGCATATGAACTCTACAAATGGGATGAATACAAATATCTGTTGCCCTCCTGAACATATGTAAAAATTCTTATGAATATCTGAAACATGCAATGTGTTTGAACTTCAGAGAAACTGCTCTCACCAGTTGGTTCAGTTCATGTATTTTCTCATCGGATGCAGTCTTTGCAGTCTTGCTTATTTTTAAAATCTCTAACTAAAAAGAATTGAATGGTCAATGAATGGTGTCACAACTTTTGTTTCTTTGCAGGTGAACAGATTTGTGGCATTTAAGCTGTGTACATTAGGTAGGTATAGAAAGTCAAGCAATTGGTCATGTGTAACAGTTTGATTCTTCCACCTATTATGTGTTCAGTGGTGAAAAACACTGTAAATAGAGCCAAATGATTCATAGACACTGGTTGAACAGGTTTCCTCAGTGAGGTGTATCTAAACAGTGTTCATTGCTGAGTATTTCTTTACCTGTCCTCTTTGTACACTCATAGTTTGAAAGTTTTATCAAGCACAATATTTTCTTTCCAATTATAAAATAATTGTAGTGCATTTATTTTTTTCAACAAAACACTTGTTTCAAAACTATTGGCTATTGTCTTGGAAAGAAAAATAGGACTGAGTCTCTTCCTGAATTGTCTAACAAGTGTGTGTGAATAATACCATGCCTTTATACAGGAAATACAGCTCTTTTATATTCTAAGCTATATTCTAAGTTCCTGGATAATGTAAGAAATTAAAAAGTAGAATATATTCAAGGATTTGCAGTAGAGACAAAATGCTATGCTAAAGTGTTCTTATAAGAATAATGTCTGCTATGGAAATAGTGAAGGGTGCCAATAATTTTAGGGTTGACTATATGCAGCCAATCCATCTGGCATTGTGTATCCCTGCAGAAAATACTCGCTCATTTGCAGCCACAGAGAGGAGCTTTACTGTGAAAATGTTCACCTTCCAGTTCTTCACTCTCTTCTCCTCGCTAATATATGTGGCCTTTTTTCTGGGCAGGTAATGACTATACTTGCAGATTTGTCTTATATCTGATTTACAGATGTTTTTTTTTGTTGTTTTTTTTGGATATGGATTACAGAACCTTAAAACTAATATAAAAAACTATAAACTATCTTCTGTCTTACTGACAGTCAGTAGTATGTGTAGTACTAAATGATCACTTATACTTTGCTCAGGATTAATGGCCACCCAGGCAACTATGTACGAATAGCTGGACAATGGAGACTGGAGGAGGTAAGATTTATACATTTACAAATCCCATAATTTTACTTCAAAACTTACCATTTAGATTATAGTCACCAACAAACATACAAGAATAATATAAATAGCTGTGTGTAGCTGATGTCATGCATCCATTGCATTTAGTGCCACCCTAGTGGTTGCCTTACGGACCTCTTCATTCAGATGGCCATCATTCTCCTCCTCAAACAAACCATCAACAACATATTTGAGTTTACTGGGCCGTAAGTGATTTTATCTGAACTAGTAACTGCCCTACTTCTTAAAATTGATTATCTTATTAAGGTCACTTGTTTCCCTCTAGGTGGTTTAAGCTTCGTCTTAAACATCTAGCATTTAAAAAAGACCTGAAGAAGTGTGGGAGCTGCAAAACGCCATCATGTAAAGAAGATGGTCCTGGTATTGAGCTCTGTGACATCTGCAATCTCCAGGATTGGCTGAGAAACTACCATCTGAATACTGTCCATGCCTACAGTTTGTTTAATGAGCTCCTAGAAATGGGTAGGTGTGTTTGAACATAAACCAAAACAAAACAACAACAAACCAAAAAAAATCAGAAAAGCAATCACCATGTTGTCAGGAAATAAAAATCAAATCCTGATGATAGCAGAGCCATAAGGGAGCAAAATTGGCCATGGTCTCTGGGTGGGAGGGATGCATACTCTCATGTTGAAAAGATGTGGGTGGCTGACTTAACATGTCTCAAAGGAAGTATGAAGCCTTCACCTTCCCTGATTGGTAACTGTGGAATGATAATGGAGAGCTGGTGGGAATTAGCAGGTGACTAAATTAGGGAGAAAATGGGGGAAAGACGTGTCAATTCTCTCTATCATATTGCCTTTGTATCCTGAAAATGCCCTAGATATTACTCTCTCCATTAGGTCATGTGCACTGAGTCTCATTTCAATTGAACAATAATTTGCCATTCTCCCCTCTCTGTAGTTATCCAGTTCAGTTTCACAACCATCTTTGTAGCGGCATTTCCCCTGGCTCCGCTTCTTGCTCTCATCAACAACGTAATTGAGATCAGACTGGATGCCATAAAAATGTTGAACATGGAGCGCCGAACAGTGCCAATGAAGACAAATAACATTGGTGAGATGTGCTCACTTTCACCTGTGCATGTAATCATTGTAAAAAAAAAATTAATTCTCAGAATATCAAGGTTTGTAAATTTATTCCGACTGCCTTTTTACCTTGTTTGTTTTCCGTGTGCACGCAGGTGTGTGGACTGGAGTTTTAGAGGTAATCGGGGTAGCAGCAGTCATTGCCAATGGACTGGTAATCGGCATATCATCTGAATTTGTTCCTCGCCTGGTTTATCGCTATCGTTTCGGACCATGTTCCAATGGAACAGCCACAGACTTGCAGTCAGTATCAGTATCAGATCTGTCACCTTATATTTATGTCAGAATATGTGCAAAGTTTCACTAGATTTACAGCCCTGATGTGTAAAATAACAAATAATAAGATGCACTAAGCTGTGTTTAGGCTTTAGATATTACTAACAAAAAAGTACTAACAAAACTCTAGAAAAAGAGCTGAGAGCTATTTTTAAGTAAACTATTTGTGTTTATCAGGTGTATGGCAGGCTACACAGACTACACACTCGCCACTGCACACATGTCTGATGCAAATGTGCGTAAAGACTTCACCCCTTACCAGATGATGCAGAGTGGGGTAAATATCACTCAGTGCAGGTGAGGTTCTGTAAAACATTTACTTGCATTTGTTATGGCACAGACCAAAACATTATTGAACCCAGCAAATCACTGTATATATGGTAAATGCTGTAACATGGGTGAAAAATTGAAGTCAAAACGTCTCTGAGCCCCTCCCATGGCTAATTGCAGTAGAAATTTTAACCCCACCCATTCCCATGTGAGTGACTGGAACACAGGCCAAAATTACATTTATAGAAATAATTTTTGAGAATAGTGTACTGTCAGTTTTACAAGGACAGTTGACCCTGATATTTCCCCCCATATTTTTCCTCATGATAATGCATTTTCTTAATTTATAAAATTAATTTATAAAATTATAATTTATTAGTTATTTTATGATAAATAAAAGGATGTGGTTTGTGAGGTGATTGACAGTTCTGGACAGGTGAGCCTTATGAACATGCACACACTTTTCATGTGCACACAATGAGCATGAAGCAGGGGAGTGTCCATGGGCAGATGAGAGGCGGATGCACTGTCTGTCTGACCTACTGATCTACTGAGTATGCTCTGGCTCCAAATTCTGTACTGCTCGGGCTGCATCACCAGTTTTGACCTACTGTGCAAATTCAGTCAAGATGTTTCAATTCAATTAAATTTAATTTTTTTTTACGTTTATAACAATGACATATTTTAAGATACAGAATTTACGTGTGCAAATTTATCCCTATTGAGCAAGCCAATGGTGACTTTCAATTCTACCAAATTTAGGCTTCAAAACTGCACAATGGGAATAAATGTCACCTGAAGTGTTTTCCTCCTATATCACAGTAACTTGCCAAAGATTATATTTTATTATTCAATAAAGAACAACACATCATAGTTTTTTTTATGCATTTGTAGTTATGTTTAATGAGTTCACAGAACACGTTAGTGCACGTTAGAAGCTAATAAGATTCTTCTTCTTATTATTATTATTATTAATAATATTAATATTAATAATGTTATTGATAAAAATAATAATAATTGTTGTTGGTAATAATAATAATAATAATAATAATAATAATAATGATTTACTTTGTTGCTGAGAAACTGGAAAGCACATATTATGGTCAATTTAATGTTTCCGTACAGATAGTACTGTCAAAGATTACGCAATTTTATTTGTTAAATAAACAACACATTTTAGTCCATTTATAAATAGCCGACTATATTCACTGTCCTGGTGAATTATTTGCTATAGAAATGATATGGTAATGGTAATACAAGCACATTATTATAAACCTGTGATTTGCATTGAAGTCAGCACTATTGTCAGAGTTACTGTTATAGAAAATTCATCAACACCTTCTGACAACAGCAATGCTCTATAATTATTTATTAATTTTTTTAAAACAGCCTAAACTTTTTGTCAAATAAACTGAAGATGAGAAGTTGGTAAACTGATAAAAATAATAAAACTAGTGAAAAGCTTCACTAACATGTTTTTGTCATTCTCCAGCTACAAAGCTTACCGCAATGAAAATGACCATAGCTTCACCTCACACTACTGGCTCATACTCGCAGCCCGCTTTGCTTTTGTCCTCTTGTTTGAGGTATGATCATTAACCCTGTCTATCACTCTGCACATATTAGTATCTGTTTATTCCTTTATAATCTACTTTTGCTAAATGTGTCATAGAAATTTTATGTAATTTTTGTTTGCCTTTTGGCCAGTCTTAAAGAAATAAATACGCATAATAGCTAATAATAATGAGTTGGGATCATGGTAATTCAGATGGACTATGCTAGTTGATCTCTGCTAGCATCGATTGATAGACATCTTAGAATTTACTTTCAAATGATGGAGCTCTTTCCTTAAATTTGATACTACAGTAATCTAGGGCTTGCTTTGCTTCTCTTGTTTAGAGAAATATATTACATACAGTCACTGTAATTTCTGAATGTTCATGAATATTAGGTTCATGCTAGTTGAGACAGATGGCATCATGCTAAGTGATCTGTGCTGGCTTTTCAAATACAGATCAGAATTTATGCTCAAACAAAGGAAAACTTTCATGTAAACATTGTAATAGTTCACTGTGATCTTCCTCTTCTTCTCAATAGCATGTTTTAGTGGTGTGTAAGTTTATCCTTGCCTGGTTCGTGCCTGATAACCCCATGCGGGTGAAGAACAACAGACTACATGACAAACTGAGCAGGCTAAAACAGGAATTACAGTGAGTAATGTAGAGAGATCTTCTGACAATTCTTTCTTGTTCTTCGTTTGGTCATATCTGAGTTGCCTTTTCCCCTGTTTTATTGTCTTTAGGGAACTGAGTGCACAATACGACAACAGGACCACCGATGTTTAATTAACGAAGGTTTTTTTTTTTTTACTGATGGCTCTCTTGAAAATGTTCTTACAAGGACTATGTTTACATTGAGACTGCCTTACTGCCTTATATGTAAATGATAAGAAAAACAGATTTCAGCCACAATTTGCATTGTGACTGAAGGTTAGAACCACATTAGTCTTGTATATTAATTGTATCTCCATTTTTATAATAACCAAGACTCATATTTCATAAAAAATAAAAAAAAAATATTAATATTATTATACGTTTGAAAACTAAAATATTTGTTTTAGGGATAGACAGTGCAGGACAATCATTTTGGCAAGCTTAATACACCTGGTTAACATTTTAAAAGTAAGCTTAGGCAATAAAATTTGTGAGGTTTTAGAGGAGGGCAGGAAAAGGTACTCTTGGGAAAGGTGAACATATAAAACTTTTCTAAATATTTAAGGTACGTAAAGTATGGAATTACCTTTTAGGTGCACCTTTCAAGGTGAAGGATACACGCAAAAGGTGTAAGTTTTCAGAGTGCCCACCCAGCAACGAGGTGTTGTGTTTTTTTTCCCCCTAAGAACATAACCCATAGCTTGCAGTGTTTGTATATGATTATATATTGGATGATAATCACCCTCTCACAGTTCCATGCTATCCTAATTTGTATTGTTGCTATTGTATTTGTTAACCTTATCACAGGAGGTAAAATTATTCAACTTCATTTGTACTATAAAAACTCGTTAAGATCGGTTAATATTGCAGATCATATTGTCGCCACTTGATGGCAGTAGTGGCAAGGTTGGACATGAAACATGAAAAATATAGATGCTTTTAGCAAACACTTATTTTAGGCTACTTTTTTTTTTTTTTTAATGTTTACATACAGTGAGCAACAACATAACATTTTGTAGTTTGAGTTGTGTGTACGGTTTTATTTATTTATTATTTTTTACTTTTTTTTTTTTTTTTTTTTTTTTTTAACTATGTACCGGTGTTATATTCTATACATGCAGTATGAAGGGATACATTTTGGGTGATATGAGTTCAATTAAATTGTGGTTGTGTAGTTGTAATGTTGCACAAACACGAACTGTGAATGTATTAAACCCAAGCATCATATGGAATTCAGGTCTGAAATGTTTTAGATTATATTATATTATGAGGAGACCACATGGAAATGTATAGTTTTCCTTCATATGTTTGATACGTTTGTAAGAATGGAATGTATTTGTTTCATGTATTTTCCCCCCCAGTGATATCAGTTAGTAGTGTATCTAGATAAGATGATAGATGACAATAAGTTGTTAATCAAATATGTTTCATATTACATGAAAAAGGTCAAATTGCACTAATGTATATTATAATGACATGCTTTATCAGTACTCTTTTATCACTATTATAAGTTTGCTTGTTTCATAGTGATTGCACATTAAAGCCTGTGGACCTTCAGTTGAATTTACAGACTTTGACCTGAGGGAAAGGGTTGTGTTTCATGTTTAAGTAGTTGTACTTTTGTTTGAGGTAGGAAACATTCAGTGACCATTTACTCAGGTTAAAAACTACCATAAGGGCACTTTTTATGTATGTAATTAAGGCTGCTGTCTGTCTGTTACTTTGTACAATTTGCCCTCAACTCCATTTTTTACCAAACCCCAAAACGCTCTACTGTACACTGCACGATACATAATGCAGATGCAATAAAATATATTCATTGTGAAGCTTGCTTTACATCAGTGGGCTTTCATAATAAATTCAACAGCCCCTTCACTCTCGATTGTACACTAGGTGTCACTGTATTTCATCCAAAAGAGACATTAAGTTGTTGTGCTTCCCTGGTGATTTTCATAGTAACTGCTGTATAATTGGTTGCACTTTATTTACTTGAATAATTGTTCCTTTTAAAACACCGGAAGAAACAATGTAGCAGATCATCTTTTCATATTTATACATGATGCACAGGCTAATAAAGTTTGAATCTCTGTCATTTTTCCAGACAAATCTAGAGCATTGTCTTTCCAGAAGTTAACACAGATGCCAAGTGTACATTCTTATTAATATGCTTCCTCAGATGCATGCATGTGTCCTCCTATGCATCTTGCATTTGTGTGTATGCACATAGGTATCAGCATATACAGTGCATCCGGAAAGTATTCACAGCGCTTCACTTTTTCCACATTGTGTTATGTTACAGCCTTATTCCAAAATGGATTAAATTCATTATTTCCTCAAAATTCTACAAACAATACCCCATAATGACAACGTGAAATAGGTTTGTCTGAAATCTTTGAAAATTTATTTAAAAAAAACCACAACAACAACAAAAAGTATTCACAGCCTTTGCTTAATACTTTGTTGAAGAACCTTTGGCACCAATTACAGCCTCAAGTCTTTTTAAGAATGATGCTACAAGCTTGGCACACCTATTTTTGGGCAGTTTCTCCCATTCTTCTTTGCAGGACCTCTCAAGCTCGATCAGGTTGGATGGGGAGTGGTGCACAGTCTTTTTCAGATCTCTCCAGAGATGTTCAATCAGGTTCAAGTCTGAGCTCTGGCTGGGCCACTCAAGGACATTCACAGAGTTGTCCTGTAGCCACTGCTTTGTTATCTTGGCTGTGTGCTTAGGGTTGTTGTCTTGTTGAAAGATGAACCTTCACCCCAGTCTGGGGTACAGAGCACCCTGGAATCAAGATGACAAAGTAGTGGCTACATGACAACCCAGCCCAGACTTGTACCTGATTGAACATCTCTGGAGAGATCCGAAGCTCCCCATCCAACCTGATGGAGCTTGAGAGGTCCTGCAAAGAAGAATGGGAGAAACTACCCAAAATAGGTGTGCCAAGCTTGTAGCATCATTCTCAAAAAGACATGAGGCTAATTGGTGCCAAAGGTGCTTTAACAAAGTATTGAGCAAATACTAATGTACATGTGCTTTTTTGATTTTTATTTTCAATAAATTTGCAAAGATTTCAGACAAACTTCTTTCACATTGTCATTATGGGGTATTGTTTGTAGAATTGTGAGGAAAATAAATAGATTATTTTCCTCATTTTGGAATAAGGCTGTAACATAAAATGTGGAAAAAGTGAAGCGCTGTGAACACTTTCCGGATGCACTGTATGATATCATATTTAGCATGTATATTTTTATTAGGATTTTATATATTTTGTAAAAATCCACCAAAAATTTCATTATTTCTGCTCCAGTTTGTGTTTGATTGTGATGATACAAAAAAAAAAAAAAATAAAAAAATTTTTTTTTTTTTTTTTTTTTTTTTTTTTTTTTACCAGCTTTATACATACCTAGTCAACAACACACAAAAAATAAAGCTTAAAGGTTTTGTAATATTTCCCACCATTATGTGCTGTTTTCATTCAAATATGTGATTAGAAAAAAAACCCTTGCTCTTTGTAGTTAGGCTGTAAACGGAAGAAAGAAAAAAAAAACAATGGATGGACCACCAACACCCAACCAGTCAAGGGTCAACCGTTCACTTTTCATAAAGTTCCACCTCATAAACTAGCATTCAGGTGTTTTAGTCTTTGCATGTTTTGTGGGCATTTTTTTTTTACAGAACATTCAAGGGAAAGGTTTTTGTATTTGTTGAGGTTTTTTAGTTTTTAAGCAGCCATCAAAATAGATGACTGCACCTTTAATTCCACAATTAACCATGGTATCACTGCTCCTTTGCCCAGCAATAGAAAGGCATCCCATCCCTCTTTGCACACCATGTTCCCAGGATAAGCTCTGGACCTGGACATTTATCTTGTTTGTTTTGTTTTTTTGTTTGTTTATTTTTTTGTAATGAACTATTCCATAATCCAATTTTTACTTTTGCTAAATCTTTTCAAGTAATGCCATAACGTTTACTTAAATGGAGCAACTTGAAACCATATTTAAAAGCATCTATGCTTTAAACTGCATAACCTTGTCTATAATCAGTGGTGACCGATTGCATTTTAGTCTGACCTCTGAGCAAAAAAAAGGATATATTTACGATGCATTTTGTGAAGTAAATGTCCAATGTTTGAACCCGTTATTAAAGCACAGAGCAGCTATTTTAAGGAACTCAGAGACTCTGATGTTATTTTGACTTTTGTTGAACCGTGCATTTTCCAGTTTTATGATCTATTATAATCTTTCCAGTAAGTGCTTGTTGGAAAAAAAAACAAAAAAAACAAAACGCAGAACATGGTCAGTTCTGAAAAAAAAAAATGTATTTATTGCAATTAAAATTCATAGTAATGCGCTCAACGACATTCATTTATCTCAATATTTTACACATTGCAACTCCCTTTTCTTTTTCTGTTTCTACCCCTCACTGTCCCTTGTTCCCTCTCACTGGACTGCACAGTGAGAAGAAAACAATAAGCATTTGAGATAAGGTCAAGCCAAACCCCAAGGTCAGTATTTCTGGCTGAAGTCCATCAGCTTCCTGACATCTGTTTTTGATCTTTCCTTTTACATCTCTCAGTCTTCTGTTATTTCCCATGTTTTTTTCCAAAACACCCATTTCATACAGCTATTACCATTTGCACCCATACAACAGACAGACTGTGCAGAGGGCAGACGGTCTGGTCACTGCCTAGTGAGAGAAATGTGTATCCGGTCAACCTTTAAATCTTCCCATATGTTTGGAAAACATCACCCGGAACAATGTGCTCCTGATACACAGATGGATGCCAGAGAGAGCAAGACAAAGTTAAAGTTAAAACAAGAAAAGTTGGACATAGAACAATTTTAGTAAACACTACCAATGGAAGATTTTATTACCAGTACAAATGTAGTGAAGATTCATTTCTTCAGTTATCTTTATATGAGATGATCATGATGTTAATTATAGATGTCTGAAAACAATAGAGGTGTAATGTTTAAATTGGCAACGTGACGCCTAATTTTTGGTTAATGTGTTAAGATAAATATATTGTTGAGGTACCATTACAGTCTCTCATGTAATACTTTCATTTCGGTATTTAGGTCAGTCTGTTCTGCTACAGATGCTATACTAAAAGTGATTTGTTACTGTAATCTGAAATCCTTCTATGACAAAAATACATGAAAACTCAAATCTCTTAAACAGTAAAGCTTGGAGAGTGATCCAGAAAAAGCAACAGAAAAAGCTAAATGAATCAAGCATTAGAAGCAAATAAACTTGATTTATAATACCTTTTCTTTTGTTTCAAATCCAAGACCAAATTTTTGTAAGAGCATGTACTAGGCACTACATCCTTTAAAAAAAACAACACAAAAAAAACAAACAAAAAAACTCCATATACAGCACTGTTAAACACCTCAACATGCCTGGAAGAAACTGTTAATCATGTGACTAGTTGGATGGCCAAAAGTACATCACATCACTTCACAAAACAGAGCTACAGTACAAGCATAATATTAAATCCAAACCCAAATGAGACACAGCCTCTTGTACTGCTCAAGAGCACAACTGGGATTCAGTCCTAGTTTAAAATGCTAGAATACTTATTTCTGAATGTCCAGAAAACATATGAATTTACAGGGTTAAAAAAATAATAATAATAATAATAATAATAATACAACTCTAAAAATTCTAAAATAACGAGGGCACCAAAACAATTGAAAATGTTCATAACAGATAGTAGGGGAAAACATCTAGCATATTTCAACAATGAGTCATGTCTGCTGACAGATAAAAGCATTAAACAAAACCAAAAACACACACACATTCAAACACACTATGGGCTACTAGACATAGCATGACAATTCTTTTCCTGGTCAGTTTCTTCATCGTGATCATGGATGAGTGTACGCACATGCTGCTGAATTGAGTCAGCAAAAACAGTCCACAATGTTCATCATTACTTATATGAAATGGTGCTAATCCAAAATATCCATCCAGTTACAACCCACTCCATTAACGAAAAAAAAGTGTCATCTTCACAGAAATCCACAGCAAATCAAACTTGGTAGGAAAGAGGAAGCAAAACAAAAAGCACCCAAGCTCAGTCCAAACATTAGAGGGATGTCCTCAGGATGTTGAGCTTGGTGGAAGACTTGGTTATTCATGTTAATTTTAAGCTTCACACAGGTCCAGATGTTGAGGATTTCTAAGTATGATTCACTCAAATCGTATCAGTAAAGTCTCGTCTCATGAACCCCTTCTGCAAAATGGAAATAACAAAAAGAAGGTACAACAGTAAAAAACTGCTCACAGAAAACACTATTTTATTGTTTGTTCAGCTATTCATACTAATTATATATTAGTTACTTAAATATTAATATATATTAGTTACTGTGTGAAAATAAATATGGAGCTTAATACAGTTTTCTTTGTCAATCTGAAAAAAATCCTGGTGTTATTTTTGTATTTTCTGACAATGCCCTTTATATTTATGAATTTAAAGGTTCTCCATCATTAGCATGGGTATTCCAAAACACTCTACACAAATCACACTTTGGGTCTTCCAAAACTCTTACGAAATGTTCACTTCTTCAACTCTGTGAAATTTCAGTACTATCTGTAGTAGGTCTTCTGATAGCTGTTTTTATGACCCCATTGACACGACTGCTCACAGCTTACCGCTAGAGAGTAATCATCTGTTTGAACTTTCATGCCTTAAATACGACTTGATACAGTAAACGTATTGACTTTCATTTGCCTTAATAAGGCACATTCAAATAAATTAACTAAATTACGTCAAGAGGAATGCAAACATTTGCACTCAACTTTCAACAGTATCCATGTCAATTCTTCAAACTGGAATAAAACATTGGGACAAAATCAGTGGCAAACTTATTCATCCACACCCAGTGAAACCCCTATAGTATTGCAGGCAGATAGTACACAAGCTTGCAGTGAAAAGTGTTGGCTATTGTTGAATCATAAAGATTACTGCTTCAGCGCTAACAGATAGGCTACGATGACTGGGTGGAACCATGCTTTGTACATTCCTTTGTCACATTCCACACACCGCACTTATCTACCCAAAGCCATTATGAGTAAAAGCGCAGTATGTGGGAAATGTGCTCAGTGTAGTGTTGCTCAAAACAGTGGCAACTTCACAAATGTCTTTTGGAAGCACAAATTTGATCCTATTATGCTGTTCAAATACAACGAGCTCATATCAACCATGAAAAGACAGTTCCTTTGATTCAGTACGTTCTACTCAAAAAAGAAACAATGAATAGGACAAGTCTGTTCATTAACCCTACTATTATGTTTAAAAAAAAAAAAAAAAAGTACATCCTTTATGTTATAGGTCAGAATGACTTCCACAGTTTAAATACACACAAAAACAGCACTGAACAGCTTAAAACAGTAAACCTTTATTATGGATTGTCTCGGACAATCCATAAGAAGAAATATTTGCATACAAGTTCATGACCCTAATTGGAATTTTTTTTGACGTTCCTCAAAGAGAAAAAGACAGATTAAACAATATTTCAGACATCTCAAATGTGGAAATTGGTCAAAT
The DNA here is from genome assembly GCA_012411365.1 of Ameiurus melas. Classification (NCBI taxonomy): domain Eukaryota; kingdom Metazoa; phylum Chordata; class Actinopteri; order Siluriformes; family Ictaluridae; genus Ameiurus; species Ameiurus melas. Next base: position 6,810,311 of record CM022754.1, read on the forward strand.
TGACCCAAAACATAATAGCAGGGTTAAGTAAGCAATTAAAAAAAACCCTGTTATTTAAAAAAAAATTTCAATAATGCGCTAATGATCAACATTTTTAATTAAATAATGACGTGTACTTTTTATCTGTTTATAATTAATGTTGTGGAACATCTGCAAAACAAGTTCATCTGTTATCACTGTAGAAACAGCTATAAACAATTATTCCCTCACCAGCCTCCATTTTTTCCCTCTGTGCAAGTTAAGACAAAAAAATGCAACTTGTCATATTACAAAAAAAAAATTACACAAAGTGCAATACCATCGATCCTGAAGATATGATTCCAAATGTTTTAATCAGTTATGTGGAGTGTCTGCCAAACAAATCCTTGTGTTACGATTGTTGTTACTATAGGAACTATAACATTAGAACGAGCACATTAATATAAACCTGTGATTTGCCTTAAAGCCAAACTACTGTCAGAGCTGCTAGAAAATGAATCAATCATCTGATGAACCATTCAAGAATGCATGGGTACAAAATCTGCCATAGTAAAGAGAATAAAAAATAAAAAATTTTACCAGGGAGTTAATTATAGTATAATATACAGCAATAAAATAAGCTGTTGCACATCAAATGTGTCAAGAGTCATAAAAGTATGTGTATAAAGCTTCCTCTTTTAGTTTGTTTTGTACATTTGTAGAGGATATTTTAAAATGTTAATCAGTAACAGGTTTTGGGTAAATGGTCAATAAACCTGGTTACATAACTGCAGAAAAGACTGATAAGCCTTGTAGGATGAGCAACAGGGCAAAATAAACAACACCTGTGCAACATAAATATGACCATGTCCAGCAATACACCAGTCAAGATCTCTTAATGCACCGTCTGTTCTGTGGTCCTGCAGTTTCCACAAACCATTTGTATTTGAAAAAATAAAATAAAAAAATAAAATCTCTTTGAAACTGGAATATCAGTCTCACCTTCTTGTAGTCTTTATGGAGCTTGGTGTAATTAAACATGTTACACAGCACTGTGGAGGCGGCCTTAGCTGCCTTCACCTTCCCTGGACTGAGACACAGAAGGAAAGCAGAAACATGAGAACCACCCACTGGACAATACACAGGACAATTTTGCTAAATAATGAATAAGTCATATAACACGACAGTGCAGGAGTAGGAGTGGAGGAGAAAGGCTTGAACAGAGAGCAGCTGGAGGGTAAAATATATAGGAGTTATATTCTAGACAAAGTGAAATTTTAACATAGCAGGAAGGTATTTTTGTGTCTTGAAAGCATTTGCAGCATGGCTGATTGCTGAAACACTGCAAAGAAAGAACAGCTTGGCTATCATTATGCTAGGGAATAAACGTGTAGAATACTGTAATTGAACTCTTTCAATTTATTGTCATGCTCTTTGATTAAACATCATAACCTGGAACAGTGCTTCAGTAGGATCAATTCTGGCTTCAACAGGATCCTATTGCATATACAATCACACTTCATTGTAATGCAGCAAAGCTCAATGTTTTATTGGACAAATCAATAAAAATTATTATTTTATTTTTTTATGTACATTTTGTATCCAGGCAGCACTTGGACACAGTGCTTGAGTGGATGTCACTGAAGTCATCAATGAGTGCTTTTTCAATAAAAATGAAATTAATCATTCATCTCAACGTCTATTGGAGAGTAGATTTATTTTTGTTCCATCTGGAAGCACTATGATGTGTGAAAACTGCCAATAATTGAAACCGTTATGCACATGACTGACAACATTTCAGCATTAAAACCTCTATCTTGGTGATATGGTGTAATTAAATAATATTAACTTACACTATATAGACTCACAGATTTAGGTCTTCAACAAACTGTTGCCACAAAATTAGAAGCAAACAATTGTCTAAGTTGTCTTTGTACTCTGTAGTATTACAGTATCTCTTCACTGGAACTAACAGGCCTAAGCCAAACATTGAGTGTCCTGTCCTACTGAACACCTTTGGGATGAACCAACATCACTGCCTGACCTCACTATTTCTCTTGTGGTTGACTGGGAAAATTCTCACAGCCACACTCTAAAATCTGGTGGAAAGCCTGCTCAATGGGATGTTATATGTAAAATATTTATCTATTTTTTATATATATATATATATATATATATATATATATATATATATATATATATATATATATAAATATTTTTATTTTATATATATATATATATATATATATATATATATATATATATATATATATATATATATATATATACACACACACACACACATACATATACACACACACACACACATGGATGGGCAGGTGTTCTAAAACTTTTGGCCATATAGTCAAAGTACATACATTTTCTCCACAGTGATCTGTGCTAATACTTTAATACCGAGATTGAGTTCAGCCATTTGCTTTTTGTTTGCTACTATGTACTATTAGCAATAATTTATACCCTGCTAGCATCTTTTGGACGTCACCGTTAGCAGGTATTGTTGTCAAACTGGTTTTGTTGAAACCCTATGATTCTACTACTTAGGAGGAGAGACTCGAATTAAAACAGGAGAGCAGACTGACACCCACCCCTAACATAACCTTTAAAAAAAACAAACAAACAAACAAAAAAAAACAACCACACACACAATGAAAATTTCACCCTCTTCCTTTTTCCACTGAAAATACAACTGTTTAAAGCTTATTTTTTTTACTGATCAAATCTGTTTTTAAAGCTTGTTTTGCTGGTTTCATGCTTGTAACCAGTACACATTATGCTGGTCATGCTGGAAACCAGCTGTTATTTTAAGCTGGATTTTTTCCCCCTATTGTTTTTTCCCCTCTGCAGGACTGTTTACATCTAGGTTTATTATGTATTTATTTATTACCAGAAAGCAACCTTTCAGTGCATAACAGTGTATTTTTAAGTAAGGTTAGTTAGCCACATTACTTAGCCATGGACTATGCCTCTTACCAAATGAAATCACGGGGGTAAATGATGCATACCAGGTGAAAAAAAACACAAACGAGGAAACTTGTTTGGTCATAACTATCGCTTGAAGTTAACTTTGTAGCTGCAGCTAGTTGTTTTACAAATTTGTAGCCAGTTCTCATGTCTATTAACCATCCTAAATTTAAGAAAGTATGAATATTATGTTCATATAATCAATTAATTAGTTATTCATTATTAATATACATGTCCAATATTTTATCCTAAATGAGATAAACAGTTACATAGTTAAATGTATGTACTATATTCCCTTGCTGTACTAACTATAAACAATTTATTTTTGCCTGTTATGTTGTTTAGGTCATAACATGGAAAATTGACAAAACAGCAGCTCATCATCAGCTGGGTCATACCATCTGTCCACCATTTTCCACTAAAGCTTCCGTTGTTTTTTTTTCCTTTTTAGTACTTGCATATTTTCAACTCGATCGGCCAGCACTAGCTGTAGGCTATTTCATCACATTTGGCTTAGCATGGCGAAAGTAAACTATGTGTAGAAATTAGAGTTTACACATCAGTGTACCAAAAGTGCCAAATTTTACCCACAAGTGAGCATGTTTTAATTTCTGTAGTCCTGTACATGACTAAGATTCATATTTAATCTTATTTCAATCGGAGTATGCACTGAAAGGTAGACTAGCTTATCTTCTCTACCTGTTATCATGCGACGTCTTGATTCCAACCAGTTTGGGCAGGCCATCAAAATAAGTCACGTCTCTTGCAGCCAGTGAACTCCCCATAACCAGGTTATTGAGAATGCCACAGATGTTGATCACCACATCATTGGATGGCTCTTTCTGATACCCATCACTAGGCAGCTTGGGCACCAGGACATTCACCACTTTCGTAGCTACAGTAAGGGATAGAAAAAAGAAAAGATATCATGTTAGGTCAGTGGTGGTGACAGATGATGAAGGCATTCCAATGTTAAACTAGAAGAGTTTAACAGAATGAATGGGGAGAAAATAAACTGCAGCCAGACAGAAAGTATGGGTGGAGACACTCAACAAAAATGAGGCAAGTGAGACCTTGGGTAAAAGAACACAGAATTTAGACATGATAAGACAGAAAAGAGAGACATAGCATGACGTGGAGTGGAGTTGTAAAAGACAGTTTGGTGGAAAAAGTAGTCATTATGTTTGTGTAATAATGAGACAGGACAGGAGTTTAAAATCTCAAAAAGGCTTAATTCGAAGTGGTGGTTCTTTGCTTGTGCAATTCAAAATTTCCAGCATATGGTTTTGAGTAAAAAAAAAAAAAAGCCCATTTGGCTCTTTAAGCCCAGAGTTGTGTAATAAGCACATTGCAGAACTCTGAGTAAATACCCCAAAACACATCAAATAACAGTTAAACGAAAGAGTGGGAGAAAGAGTGAAAGAGAAAGAAAAAGAGAACATGGACAAAACAAAGCTGGTCTCATAATTGTAAAAAAAGGAGAAAGTGGTCATGGAGGATATTTTCTTTTGTACAACGATAGATTATTTAAGGTAAAGGAAAAGAACCAGTTTTACAAAGACATCTTTTATGATCCTTTTGAATATCTGTTGCAGCCAAGTGAAACGGAGCCAAGAAGTATCACAGATCTTTATCTCCTCAAGAATTAAGCACATCCACTCGTGCCTGGCACTGACCCATATCTGCCTTGTCCTTGGAGTGCCGAGACAGATTCCTCAACAGACCGGTGAGAGAACGCAGCTCAGCGTCGGTTGGGGTTCTCAACTGATCCAGAATCACAGGTAGCATCCGCTCCTGTTCCAGAGCTACAAGACTCAACACCAACGCCCACTGAGAGACAGAGATTGAGAGATGAGAGACAAGATCAGAAAGACAGTGTTAGGAGTGGGGTAATTCGGATAACTTTGTCAGAGGAGGAAGTTAAACAGATAAAGCAAATCTAGTGATAAGCCATTAAATAACTACACTGAATTGCAAGGAAGGAGGAATGCCAAAAATGTGTTTTGGGGTGTGGGGTGAAAGCAGGTAATACTCGCCTTTTGACTACTTTCAGGCCAAAGTTTCCATCAATAAAATCATGTCCTTGAAACATTGTCGAAACTTCCTCAAAAGTTACAAAAACTTTATTCTGTATGTAGAACGTCCTTTCTAGTATTCATGGAATGTTCCAAGAACGTCTTCTTGCTACTAGACACAGTACCACATGCGGCCTATTTTTTTCGACTAACATTACCCAGCTGATCTGATAATGTTATGGAGATAACCCTTGTCAGCATGGCACACTGTATTGCATCTGTAATTCAAAATGCATCGACAAATCTTCCACTACATAAATATTATCAACTTCTTCTATGGCAGTTTAAAGGGAAGTCTCCCAAGTTTACACAAAATGGTGCAAAAAACAAAAAACTTCCAAGGAGTTGCAGTTCTACCTTGATCTTGATGAAAGACATTAGACGAGACCGGAAAAATTGGTTTGAGCTAACAGAAAGACTATGATAGCTCTCAACCATTCTTTACAACTGTGTTGAGCAGAAAAGCATCTCAGGGGCTGTATATTCCCATGAAAATTTTGTAGTTGTACGCAATGTTGGTGTCACAGTGGGACAAGCATAATGGCATTGACGATATTAGAATGATATTTGAAGCTAATCTGTTTAAGCAGTGCACAGAGAAGGAGGTGAGAGAGCTAAAGTGCTGCTGCATCACTCTCTATACTTAGAGATGAAGCAAGGACTAATTCGCTCCTGCACTATTATCAGCAGGTAGTTGAGCAGCATTGTTTGTAATATAGGAAAGTGTTTACACGTTAATTATAAAGATTAATATGCAAGTTGCTCAGGGTTGACATTTCACATACATGACAGATTAGAGTGTTAAGTAGGAACAGGGAAGTGCAGACGTTTTCTAATTTTTTTTGATCACAAGATATTTCAGTGATTGTGGGAAAGCTGAGGAATGATGTCTGACCCGGCCTTCCCCTGCTGTGATGTTCTGTAAGGCCCCAGCTGCAGCCTCACGGGTAGTGTTGTTCATCTCGTAGTTTTGCAGCACTTGGTTATACAACCCAACTATCTGAGGATGCCAAAGCCACTCAGCCCCCCTTGGTACTCGAGCTACCTCGGACAATGTGGACAGCTCGTGGTTCCTCTTCTGCAAGGCAGAGACAACCATGACTTGCAAAAATGTTCAATGAACTTTAAAAAAAAAAAAAAAAAAAAACTTTTTTTGTATTTAAAAGCACTTTGCATTTAAGTGCTTATATAAAAACTTATATACATGAATATATACACATATAAGCAAAATCTAACATATCATTATGCAACATCTGTATTTTTTTCTTCTTTTTTCCCACATGGATGTCACTCACATCCTTCGTCTTCTGGCTCTGCAAAGTGAAGCAGCCGATGGCGTCTCCAGGTTTTGTGTCCCGAGCTCGTGTTGGACCCGCCAAACGCTGCTGCACTGATGTGGGGATCTCTGAGTACAGCTGGTAGGACAAGTTTCTCAGGACACACACACAGTTCTCTACACCCTGCATTTTGGGGGAGACCCAGATAGAAAGAGTTACTTAAAAGGCTTTTACTTTATTTATTTTTTTAAATTTTATTATTAGTTATATTATTCAGAGACTTCCATTCTCTTATAGATAGTAACTCAAGCACATTCAACACTTTAGTCATAGACTCTGATTCTCAGATCTGACCTTGTCCTGAACCTTGCCCTCCTGCAGAGAGTTCTGTATGTATCCAACGAGAGAGTCCACAAGGCAACGAGTGTCCCTCATCTGCTGCCTGGTCCTCCCATTCACTGAGCTCAGGTTTCTATTGAGGGGAGAAAGAAGACAGGATACTATATATGCGAATTCATACAGTAAATGCTTTGACTATGCAAATACAGAGGTGGTTGTGCTTTGCAAGTAATGCAATGCAGATAACTTACTAGATGTGAACTGAAAACATCAACATGGTTTGCTATATATGCGCACACACGCAGATGCAAGTGGATCTATAAAATACTGCCTAATCACGTGGGTGGTGAAGGTTGTAAATATTTACACACACACACACACAAACACACACACACACACACACACACACACAAAGTGCTCTGTGGCCTTTTGAGGTGAGGATGTCCTGTTTCTCTGGAAACTACGTGCAATACATCTAAAATTATTACACTGCAGTTAGCTCCTGGATTCTTCTTCAGATTTATACACAGTGGACTCAAAAGTTTAGTGAAAATGTATGCTTCAACTTCTAATTTAAGATAATCAGCTTAACAACTTAAGTGTTTACAATTCTGAATTTCAGAATTTCCTAATATTTTGTATGTGCCCCTTTTGCTTTAATGACTGCATGCACTTGAGCTGGCATGGACTCCACAAAATTGTGTAAAAACCTGATGATCCATGTTAGATTAAACCCATTGGAGTGCCATCTGAACACATATTTCAACAGAAGAGATACGACTCAAAGGAAAATCTGACCCTTTCTACAAAGTATCAGTATCACGTGATCAGTATCACAAATTTGAATAGTGACCTAGAAATGTCATTTGCACTCAGCTGTATACTGTGTTTGTACCTAAGACAGCCTGTAGTGTTGTAGAATATGTCTGTTTCAGACTTGCTCTGCTGGATAACTCCAGAGTCTCCACTTCCTGAGAGAGGAATCAGCACTCGCTCGGTCAGCTCGGCTAGACTCTCCCTCGCCAACTTCTCCTTCAAACTGTCTTTAGACGACAGGTTCCACAAAATACCTACAGAGGGAAAAGAAAAGAAAATCTAAATCCCATATTAAAGAACTACATCTGCCCATTACATTTATGTAAAACAATAAAGTACTGTAACTGTGCTGTATTCTTGCAACATCTATTTCTAATCATGGTAATCTTCATGGCAATAAGAGGATTTTCACGTATAACAGATAAAAGATCGGGACATAAAATACTGTGAAACCACCTGGCAACCAAGAACAGAGAAGCAAAGAATTTCAAGCCCTGTTTATTGTGTGTGGGGGTGGAATAAATGGGAGGGAGCGGTGACACCGGCACAAAGGAGACCTATGGGAGGAAAATGGCCACAAATCCCACAGGACTTCAGAGCTGGAACTTGTCCAGAGAACAGTCTAAGCATTTTCAATCTTTGCCTTTCTTTCTCACTGTGCCTCTCTCACCTCTGCCTTTCTCAGGATACACTCAGTGTTCTACTTACCCAAGGTTCACCTGTGGTTACTGCCAAAACTAAAAACAAATCCCTCTACCTAGCTGTAATTATTAGAACTTTTTCAGTACACCGTTTAAGTATTCCAAATACTTAAATTCTCAATTTGAGTGACAACAATTTATACTTTGAATAGTCGCAAGTAGCTGCATTAGGATTTGTCAGAAGTGACATAACGGATCATGAAGGAAGTTTGTGTTCGAGCTCATCCTCTCTGCAACAGTGAAAGCATATGTTAAAATTCTGCATGTCAGATATCCTAACAAAATGAAAATATCTTGAATATAGTTACATTTATCTAATATTTGCTACTATACGTAGTACTATCTACAGTAAACCAAATATGATTATTAAATTTGTTTCTACACATTTGTTACTAATTTCAAGCTTGAAATTGTCTTCTTTTGGCAGATTTTTATTTTCTAATCTTAAGCAAAAATATCTGCCAATAGAATAAGAATATATAAAGCTTGAAATGAGTAATAGTATCTAAAAACAGGTTAAATCTTATATTTGATTTATAACAATCATATAATAAGAAATATTACATATATTTGCCCATATTCAAGATATTTTCACTTTCTAAATATATAGTTTTTCTTGCGATGTACAAGACATTATACCTGTAATGTTCTTGCAAAGTTCATCATCTGGCTCTTTTAATGCAGAGACCAATTTGAGTATACCACCAGCTTCAATCAGCGCCATCTTGTTTTCCATGTTCTCGTAGATGAGGTTGCGTGTGGCTCCTGTAGCGTACCGTTGCACTTCCTGGTTCTCACTGCTGTATAGTTGCACCAGTGCAGGGATCCCCTTCAGATTTAGTACCTTTTCATGTGTAGAAGTGTACAGAGTTGCTTTAAATTGGACTTTTTCAAATTGATACAAGCTTAACATAATCAGAAGCATGAGTTTTCTCCCAAAGTCTACTGTACTAAAAGCTGTCTGCAAACGCTTCACTTCAAAATAACTGCTTTGCCAGTGTAGGACAACTCCAATGAAGTGCAGCCTAACATGGCAACCAAAGTGCCAAACATCTGCAGCTTAAAAAAAGATGAAAAGAAAGATTTGGCAAGATTTTATCATCATGTGGCCTCAGGCACGGAATGTTTTCCACCCTTAGGGCCTCTGGATTATGATTATGGACACACAAAGCATTCCATGCATTAGGTTTGAGTCTAAAGCTAAGCAATAGAACATATGTTAAAAAAAAAAAAAAAAAATTCTCGGAAGGAAAAGGGGGATGGTTGGTCCAGAAAGCATTCAAAATAAATCTAAAGTATTGAATTATGTTTCATGAAATTTTTACACAAAAATTGGATTTCTAATTAGATTAAATATCATCCCTGGAGGAAATTAAATTTTTGTTTTTAAAAAGGTGCAATAGTCAGAATTTTGTATTTATTACTAGTTGAAATACTGTAGAAATGTATGTAGAGATGATACAAAAAATAATAGTTTAAACCACTGCCTCAGAATAAGTGCATTAGGTAGCTAAAAAATAGTTTGGAAAGCTACCTTAAAGAATGTGGAATTTCTGGAATGTTTGTTTGCATTTGGATTGACCTCTTGTCAGTCAATTTTAAACATGCCTCCAATACCCACTGTATAACCTTATAAATCATTATAATGAGAAGTTGCATGTTTATAGAGTTGTAATTTGGCTTTCAAGCAGTTGAATTTACAAGTGAGCTTGAAAGTGATGTCATGAAAGGCCATGGTAATCATCACTCTAGATAGCCTGTTAACACTAGTTGAACCACCTTAAGTTTTGTGGGCAGAGATTTGTATTCATGAGTGGACATGGGGATGGGCTTCATGAGTGTAAAAAAAAAAAAAAAAAGAAAAAAAAATATCCGATCTTGTTCAAATGTACCCTGCTTCTCAATTTCTTTAGAGGTGTAGTTCCGTTCCTGTGAAACTAGAGAGGATGGGCCAACAATGAGCACCACTGTCTGGTATGGATCAATTCCGTTCACTTTTACACAACTGGAGAAAGAGGTAGTTTATCCTGCTGCCTGACGCTTTCTGTACAGGTTTCTTACTGATGTCTAGAGTGACAGTTTACACATTTCCAGTTGCTTGAGTGAAAAGTTTTATTTATTGTTTTTGACGTCTCTTTTATACAACAGTTTTTGCATTTTCTAATGAAAAGTGACATTCAATGTATCGTAACATGGCTCTAAAAGAGGTTTCCATATCAATATGGATACTGTATATCATGGAAAAGTGTCTATTGGTTTGCAGATAATAACTGTATGTTGTGATTTTTTATAATAAAGATTTGCTTACCAGATCCTTGGCGTCATTGCTATGGTAACACTGATGTTGAATGTAGGCAGCCCCAAGCATTTGCATGGCAACATCTGTTGAGCTCAGATAACTGACTGCAGTTGTCATGTCCAGGCTGTGGATTCTGACCATGTGACAAACACAGGAAGAGCAGGAAAAATATCATGGAAAGGTTCATGGGTAAATCACCATAGATCATCATTCCAGTTTCCATTATTAAATTTTTCCATTATTTAACAGTCAAGGGCCAAATAAGTAGGTAGCTATTTACAACATGACAATAACATGATTACTTGAACCAAACATTTGATAAAACTGAAAGCTAGTGGCCACCTATTATCATGAAATTTGTACAATGCTAATTAGAATACCGAATGCTTTCTTTCTTGGCAAGTTAGCATATAATCATTGTTATGCTAAAGCTTTAGTGCCTCACCCTCCAGAAATGTCTCTGCCATTGGCAATTGCGTCACACACATCCACCCCTCGACCCACGCTCTTCAAGCTGTGCAGTGATCCTGCTCGTCTCATCATACTAGGATACTGCCCTCCAGCCATCATGGTGCTGCCCCCAGAGGACGCCTGCTGCCACTGAATAGCGCTGTTGCCCATCCTCTGGTGCTGCGTCTGTCGGTTACTCATGCGCATCAGGGTGCGGTGGGCCGGGCCTTTGGACGAATACTGAGGAGCAAGATCTGCTTCCTTCCATCCTCTGCCAATACCATCATGCACTAGTGTACCACTGAGGCTGCGTCTCATAGGCGACACACTGGCGAATGGGCTATGGCCATAGTAGGAGCGATTCTCGGAGGAGGCCAGACCCTCCCGAGTTACCCAGTTGCCACTGGGAGAATGCCGCCCTTGCATTAATTGCAAACCTGCTTCCTGCTCCACTTGATTTACCTGGCCAATACGATGCCCTCCATTGTAGGTGTCATCATAAAATCTGTATGGGTTGCCCACAACAGCGGGCATGGGAGTGCCAATGCTGAGTTTGCGCTGCGTGCCCATTTCCACAGCTGAGCGCGAGCTGTACTCTCCAGCAACCTGATGCAAACGTGGCTTCTAGAGCAAGAGTAAGACCATTATAATGATGAGACAATGAACACTTTTCAGAGGAATACTCCTGAACTAAACTCCATCTACAACAACATCTGTAGCACAAGTGTGATTACCACATACAAGAAATTCAACAAGTCTCCCTGTAATGAGAAAAGACCAGACTACATGTTCATCTGAAACGTATTTATATTGTAAGTCTACGGACAGTTTGAGAGTCATTTCATAAAGGATTTATGGGAAAAGCATACTTCTGTGGTACAATGTAATGAATTTCTGAGTAAATTAACATCTAAATCTGTATGATGACTATTTTTTTTTCCTGAGTGAAGAATTTGTTTAACCATTTAGTTCAACCTAAATCCTTTAATGTTAAAATGCAACAGTTCTAGTTGTGAATTCACATTAAATAGCAGTGACTTCAAAATATTATTGACAACAACTGGCATTAGACTATGACTTTTCTCAAACTGGGAACAACATTTGACAAACTTGTCAAAAGTGTTGTGCACAATTAATTAGGTGAAAACTCCTTTAATACTCAAAAGAAAGACAAATAGATGATTTGAACTCTATGCTGGTGCATTCCTATTGTTTAAAAGCCATTAAGATCCATTCCCATGTACATACTTTACATTCCTGTACATTCTACCGATGTCCAAATAGCTTTAGATTAACAAGAATAAAGCTTCTAGAAAATGATTTTTCAAAACATTTGTAGTCTCAGTTTTGTTTCTGATTTATCTGGTAAAAGCACATACTTGGCACCTTCCCCTCATTTTCTGCTGTCACAGCCTTTTTTTTGGCCATTCAATTCATGAGATCATGAATTGGGAATGTTCTACATCCTCCCTGAACTCTGCATGTGAAAGAGCTGTACTTCACCTTCTAAACATGGCTTTGGCAGAAGAACGTCAAATACTACACCAGCATGTGGCAGATGTGTAGCCACAAAGTGTGTCACTGTGGAGATTGTCATGAGGCTAACAAATGCCCATTTGTAAATGAAACTTTTACCCTATGGCATGTGTTTGATTAGGAATTGGGTTTGCTTTTCAGACAGTTTTTTTTATCCTTTTTTTAAATATAACATGAACAGGAGATTATCTGCTAAACATTCCTTCTTAGCCCTTAATTGTATATCTTTTTAAATATCTTTTTAGGAATAGTGACACAAGACCTCAATTTTCCCCCTTGAATTTTTTTTCCTATTGGGCCCCTGCCTCTCTACTATTGTTCCAAGTCTTCAGCTCTGACAAAATGAACAATATCGACATTCCATATTGTTAAAAAAACCCAAAAATAAATAAATGTATAAAAACAACAAAAAAAACCCAAAATAAATTAATAAACCAAAAAGGCCAATTTTGTTTACATGGTTGATGGTTTACACATTGAAATTTGTATTGATAAGACATACGTGCTGTTTTTTTTCTAACTGACCTGTACGCAGAAATGCTTGGGAAACATGCATAAAAGGCTTAATATATTAGGAGTATAACTTTCCATGGTGTAACGTACAATAAAAAGTAAAAGAGAACTTTGTATCGATGTGATACATAACTTACTGTTATTCTGCTTCCATTGTTCATAAGTGTCTTAGAGATGATTCCAGTCCCCTGGCTGTTGTACCCCTTCATGGACATTCCACTATATTCTAAAACAGGGAAATATATATATAAAAAAATTATAAGTCCTTACTTCTAAATTCCAATTTGAAGTCTCCCCCCCAAAAAAAATAAAAAAATAAAAAAATAAAAATAACCATTCTAACTCTGAATGACATGACCCAAAAGGACACAGAACACGCGGTCATTAAGTCACTGCACTCATTCAAACAGATCAGGTTTTCAATTTAATCCAAGCATCTCTAAACCCCAACTATGCACATGACATCAGAGGTAAGACCCCAGGACACTAAAGAATTTTAACGAAGTGCTTGGAGAACAGGTCTGCTCATATTACAGACAGGAGGATTTAAATTATTTATCTTGGTTAATTTAGTTCTCTCTTACTTTGATAATAATCTCCGCATCTCCTTGCTTTACCGGGTCATACACACCTGCACACCAACACCCACCCACACTTACTTCCACACTTTACTCCTAATTCAACCATTAAAAAAAATTATAAATTCAGGAGGATGATTGGGTTTCAGAAAAGATTAAGTCAGTGAAGGAATGAAAGCCAGAGCTGAGTGTGTGGGAGGAAGACTTGTTTGTTTCAGAAGCTATAGCAACAATCCAATTTTGTATGCAACATTGTATGTAACATTCATTCCCAACAGTGCAAATCTATAATATAAATTTGAATTTCAAGAAGGAATGCAATAAATTATCACTGTATATGACTGTATATAAAAACACTAGAGTAAGCAATGCACCAGGCAGCAAATAAATGATTCTTTTTACCTACAAATTTACACTGTAAAACTGCATCTCTCAGTCAAGAAAGAAAAAAAAATAAAAAATCTGTGCTGCTCTAAAATGTGGAATTTCATCTAACCACTGGGAAGGCAGATTTAATGGCTTTAAACCAAAAATGAAAGAAAACTGTGTGACCGTTAAGAAACTATAAGCATCTCAATGCATTCACTGGTCTACTGTAAGAAAATAAACTAAACAATAGACAATGCTTTAAAAAAAATAAAAATCCAGCTTTGCACAAAAAATGGTTTTCCTACCAGAACAACTTGCACACACTGGGTACCAATAAATTCCAAAATGTTTGTAGACTAAAAAAATAAAATACAGTAAGAACAGAATGCATCAACCAAAAATAAATAAATAAATAAATAAAATCCACATTTGTGTCAGTCTTACATTTATAGCTTGAAACTGGTTAGCTGAAGACTGGAAAAAGCCAGGCAAGCCAATTTGCATATGCATAGTTTTTATGAGCCTGTGCCCACTGTAGCCTCAGACTTCTATTCTTGGCTGACAGGAGTGGAACTCTATGTGGTTTTTCTTCTCAGCACCGTTGTGAAGGATTTTCTGAGTTACGGAATAGAATTCCAGTCATCTCAAACCTGTCTGGCCATTTTTCTCTGATCTCGCTCATCAACAAGGTGTTCATATTAAAATGCCTGATGAGTGTATGTGAACCGTGTAGGTAGGTGGTAAATAAAATAGTTTTTTTTTTTTTTTAACTGTTAGGACAAATCACTAGCTATGGAAATACTTAATATTTTTATTAAACTATTCATTATACACTATATGATCAATACTGATCTGTCATTGCTAAATGTTTCGTCAAAGCAGGAGCATAGCTACTGAGTAAATAAATGATTTTTATGAAAAGTATCAAATTTACAACCTATTTGGAAATACAGAAAGACTTCACAAACCTTTAATCACAAATGTGTGGTCTTTTTTTTTCCAACCTACACAGCAATGATGAATAAATTACTTGTGGCTAAGCTAGACATATGTAAACAGCACACTGTGGTGGTCTTCGCTGAAGAGTTGTGTTTACATTGTTTTTTTTTGTTGTTTTTTTTGTTTTTTTAAATCAGATGTGTGCTTCTCAAATGCAGTTCATGAAGTGAGCCAAGCATGTGAAGCTGACTCTAATCTAAAATCCCTCCTACATTTCTCACAGAAAAATATGAAAAAAACTGTTTTCAGTACACGCTAATATAAACATCGTTATGCCTTATAAATGTAAACTGATACATATTTTTCAGCATCCCCCAAAGAGACTTACACTGTGAGTCAACCAAAAAGTTCCAAATATGTGTTTGAGTTGAATGCGCAATGACAAATATTTTTCATTTTTGTGGATATTTGGTTATTGTTGCTGCAAGAGGTTTATAGTTGGTTTGTGTATTTTGCATAAAGTTTCATACTGGGGCTGTAACATAATCGTAAGCAAGCAAGCACCCTGCTGTGATTTTCCTCAAATCAACTTTTTTGTATCAGAGTTTGATTCTACTATTGTACTCATGCTGTAATGCTAAAAAGAAAATCTCATCTGTATTTTGCTTGAATAGTCAAATAGAATTCAGGGGAAGAACAACAGGACTGGTAGGACAAACAGCTTATCTTGACGCAAATAAAAATGAAGGGGCTACAGATGGATCATTTATTGGACGCAAATAAAAATGAAGGGGCTACAGATGGATCATTTATTGAACGCAAATAAAAATGAAGGGGTTACTGATAGATCTTAATTTTTTAATTAAATGATGAAGCCTCGGGGCAAAGTCCTAAGCTTCTTGTCAGTCTAATCAGAGTTAGCTTTGTACTGAAATCGGAACATCTGGTCTTCTTCAAAATGTCTTGGCGTGACCAGGGCACAAAGATCTGAAGCTTACGAGCTGCTTGTCTCCAGTTTCTAGTGAAAGCCTTTCAGTCTAGAAATTGTTTCACTACAATCAGTATGTGGGAGTGTGTTCGTCACTCCCATTCTTAGTTATATTTCTGATAAAATGCATTCGCTGAGCTAATCGCATATAGTGATTATGCAACAACATGGTGAAGGGCATTTAAAACAGTGGAGTTGAAATGCAACTCACTTGCCAGGGATTCATTTAACAATGTTTCACACTCCATCAGTTAGACTTGATGGCCGTTTCCAGGCATCCATATGCTTTATTTCTGTCAAGCCCCTCTTCAACTCAGTAACATCGCATCCTGAGTCCTGAGTTCATGAACCGGAAATTCCTTACTGTAATTTGAAAAGAAGCAATCAAAATGAGCCTAGTTCTACTCACGAGCACCGCAATAAGGGAGGCTATTGTCTGGCAGCTGTACTGCTAAAGCTGGGGATGCAATCATAAATCCTATTGACAGCTAAATAATTAAGCGGGTGAAATTTTTTCCACCATCGTCTTAAAGTAACAGCAGCCTGATAAATGTTAAGGGGTATTACACCAAGCCTTGCTATAACGGTCAGCTATATTACACGGTGTTTATTCAGAGTTGAAGAAGTTCTACAGCAACACCACACAGCTTCCCACTCAATCAGCAGTCTAAAAACAGCAGAGTGTCACTGATAACATCATCCGAATAATAAGTCAGGAATGTCTCCTACACAGGAGTCACGGATTCAAGAGGGCTGACCACTGAACAGGTCATTCTGTGGCTGTCAGAGAGATCGTGACTAAATAAGAGTGCTGCATAAAGGAATATGCCAGTATTTCCAACCTAATGGCTATCCACGGTGTCTGTAGTGTATTTGCAATTATCACAAACACGAATTTCCCTGTATAGAGTAATAAACCATAAAACCTATTTAAAATAAACTTAAAACTACTTAGACATGACTGGTCTAGTCCAGTCTCCACCCCATTGTGTCGTTGCTTTGTTACTTAATTGTGTTTACCTATTCTGTGTTACTTCTTGATTAGTTTGTGTACAGTATGGTATGCATACCGTGCTATTACTTTGTAGCGTCAAACTGTCTTATCATGCATTACAGTAAAGTGAATTCTTAGATCATCCACTTTGAGTCAAAGTCTTGTTTTCAGTACAACAAATTTCTGTTATGACCCTGGTTCCCATTTCAGGTTTCTAGTTCCTTGATTTTCTGGTTCTGGTCCTAGTTTCCATTCTACATTTCTGATTATAGATCATCACTATCTAACTTTGTCTGCCTCACCCCAGACAAATTGGGCTCTGATTATGGATTTTTGCATTCGCCCCAACAAAGCTCATATCAAGTTTACACACTTGCATCCTGTCTCACGCGGCCTAGAACAGGTCTCTGCAATGTAACGCTTTTCCTCTTTCCTGTTCTTGTCTTGCAAAGGAGTTGAGGAAATCCATTCAAGGCCCTATGTATAGCTCTCTACTCCTTTGTGTCTTGGCAAATTCGTTATTGTTAAATCCGCATAATAAAAGGAGTGCGTGTTTTACTTATTACTATTCTCATGCCTGTTGACTCTGTCCTTAGAACAAAAACATACAGACACTGAGTAACTAAGTTCATAATTTTATAAATTCATAACCTATTGTGAATTGCCAACTTCTTGTAATACAGGGCTGAATAGAAAGCTGTTTGTTCTGGAGTTGAATGATGTACACTGGTCAATGCCCAAACTGACTGAAGCATCTTCATCAAAGCCTTAATTACGGCATAAGGCCAGTAAAGATTTAACTACTGCTGACTATTCATTACCCTTCCTTTGATGCTGCGTGGTCATTAAGCAAACAGAGACACAGCTGCAAAGCCCTCCATGAAGAAACCGGCAAAAGGCAAAAAGATGATGTGGCAGCAGGCATGAGCAAAATACAAAAGCAGCAGAGTTTTTGGGTCATATCCATCACACTGAACGCTACTGTAACCAAATGGTACAATATAGTACAAACATATTTCTTCTTCTTCTAATCGAATTAGAACATTTAAAAATAAACAGTTTAACATCTACACTCACTAGAATTTGATCCAACGGTAGAGTGCCATTCAGAATCTAAATAAACATGGACTAAATAATTTTTAGTAACCAATTTACTTGGGACAAACCTATATCTTTAACCAACATATTTTATTCAAACAAGACTTCCACAAGTCAGTGGATCCCCTGGACCTCTACTGGAACCCTGACCCAGGACAACTTCCCCGGTGACCTCAGGGCAGAACTTAACCATCAAAACCATAAACATTGCCTAATGACCCTGATGCTCATATAGAAGATCTTTTAAACACATACTGTTTGACTTTATAGCATACAGTTATGAAAGTGTAAAGACTCATAATTGCACTATCACCCAGAAGAGGATGGGTTCCCTTTTTAAGTCTGGTTCCTCTCAAGGTTTCTTCCTCATGTTATCTTAGTAAGTTTTTCCTTTGCACTGCTGCCTCTGGCTTTCTCATTAAGGATCTAAATTTAAATCTAGATCCATATTTCTGTAAAGCTACTTGTGTGACAATGTCCACTGTTAAAAGTGCTATATAAATAAACTAATAAATTGTCTTGAATTGAATTCATGGAAATGTATATTTTGGACATTGGCTCTCTTTAAACATAATGTTGTTCCCTATATCAAACTATATTACTGGTATTTTCTACCGTTCAAATGGCCAAAATGTATTGTTAATGTCATTACTTTCATGTCTTACTCATACCTTAAAAATATCTCAAACAAAAACTGACACAAACACCACAGTCCAGAAACCTCTGCATCAGATTAAAATATTTATGTAGTGAAGGGTCATCTAGGATAATAATCTTAATTGCTAATCATTTCTATCACAACACATCCACATGCTTCCCACACTGTCCTGGAAAAAGAATAATTGTTCCAATCTTTAATGTGCATAAACAGAAAAACATACAGTATTTCACAGAAGTGAGTACACCCCTCACATTTTTGTAAATATTTGATTATATCTTTTCATGTGACAACACTGAAGAAATGACACTTTGCTACAATGTAAAGAAGTGAGTGTACAGTTTGTGTAACAGTGTAAATTTGCTGTCCCCTCAAAATAACTCAACACACAGCCATTAATGTCTAAACCGCTGGCAACAAAAGTGAGTACACCCATAAGTGAAAATGTCCAAATTGGGCCTAATTAACCATTTTCCCACCCCGGTGTCATGTGACTTGTTAGTGTTACAAGGTCTCAGGTGTGAATGGGGAGCAGGTGTGATAATTTGGTGCCATCGCTCTCACACTCCCTCATACTGGTCGCTGGAAGTTCAACATGGCACCTCATGGCAAATAACTCTCTGAGGATCTGAAAAAAAGAATTGTTGCTCTACGTAAAGATGGCCTAGGCTATAAGAAGATTGTCAAGACCCTGACACTGAGCTGCAGCATGGTGGCCGAGACCATACAGCGGTTTAACAGGACAGGTTCCACTCAGAACAGGCCTCGCCATGGTCGACCAAAGAAGTGGAGTGCACATGCTCAGCATCATATCCAGAGGTTGTCTTTGGGAAACAGATGTACGAATACTGCCAGCATTGCTGCAGAGGTTGAAGGAGTGGGGGGGTGTCAGCCTGTCAGTGCTCAGACCCTGCATCAAATTGGTCTACATGGCTGTCGTCCCAGAAGGAAGCCTCTTTTAAAGATGATGCACAAGAAAGCCCGCAAACAGCTTGCTGAAGACAAGCAGAAGAATGGCGTGGATTCCAGTGGTCTCATCAGACCACTGGAACCATGTCCTGTGGTCTGATGAGACCAAGATAAACTTATTTCTTCAGATGGTGTCAAGCGTGTGTGGTGGCAACCAGGTGAGGAGTACAAAGACAAGTGTGTCTTGCCTTCAGTCAAGCATGGTGGTGGGAGTGTCATGGTCTGGGGCTGCATGAGTGCTGCTGGCACTGGGGAGCTACAGTTCATTGAGGGAACCATGAATGCCAACATGCACTGTGACATTCTGAAGCAGAGCATGATCCCCTCCCTTCGGAAACTGGGCTACAGGGCAGTGTTCCAGCATGATGACGACCCAAACACACCTCCAAGACTGAGGGTGAAGGTGATGGACTTGCCAAGCATGACTCCAAACATAAACCCTGTTGAGCATCTGTGGGGCATCCTCAAACAGACGGTGGAGAAGCACAAGGTCTCCAACATCCACCAGCGCCGTGATGTCGTCATGGAGGAGTGGAAGAGGACTCCAGTGGCAACCTGTGAAGCTCTGGTGAACTCCATGCCCAAGAGGGTTAAGGCAGTGCTGGAAAATAATGGTGGCCACACAAAATATTGACACTTTTTGCCCAATTTGGACATTTTCACTTAGGGGTGTACTCACTTTTGTTGCCAGTGGTTTAGACATTAATGGCTGTGTGTTGAGTTATTTTGAGGGGACAGCAAATTTACACTGTTACACAAGCTGTACACTCACTACTTTACATTGTAGCAAAGTGTCATTTCTTCAGTGTTGTCACATGAAAAGATACAATCAAATATTTACAAAAATATGAGGGGTGTACTCACTTTTGTGAGATACCGTAGCTTCATTAACTATTCACTATCTTCTACCCAACACAGTTAATTAAGTTCCTTACCCATTTCATGGTATAGTCGTCCAAGAGAGTGACTTGGTTATCCCACAATGTGTCTATTTACAATACACTTACACTACCGTCTATTGTGTGGATTTTAGAAAGGTAAGATCATCTCAAATATATCATTAGCAATTTTTTTTTACCAACCAGAAGTATAAGCTGCTTCCATACACACGTAATGCCACATGGCTAGCTTTAGCCTAATACCCAGAGTCACCGACACTGACTTTCTTCACTTTACTGTTACTGTCAGCTATATTTTATTCCAAACATGATCTCAGTCTCCAACAGACGGAGGCGACATCGTCACATGACTGAGGAAGAAAGTGTGTGACCTTTAAGTCTTCTAAGGCAGGGAAACATTTTATATTAAACACTGCCAAGAAGATCAAACTTTATAAAGTGGAGTTTGTGTAGCACGAGCATGACAGTGCAGCGGTCAGGAGTTGCTTAATTTCATTTTATTGTCATTATATGCTGTATTTGGGCGCTTGCAGTGTGACTTCTGTCATTTATTATAAAGGAAGTGATGTGTTAGTAACGAGGCCGCATTGCTAATCACACGCGAAGCAGACGTGGTGATACAGAGAGTAGCGCGAGTAAGATCAGTAATGTCTAATTAAAACATTATGATCAAAAGTAAACACAAGTAAAATAATATTCCTAAAGGCAGCAAGTAACAGAAACCACAAGGTGCAGTGAAAGGGAGTTTTTATTATTCATTTAGGATTGTAGTTTAATTCGGTGCTTTTTGTGCATTCATACAAATAATGCATATATACTATTATATTATATACAAATACATTTCTTATTTATTTAGTGTATATTTCTAAGTACTTATGCATTTTTTTATGGATTCACAAAAAGCACAGAATTAAACTACAGTCCTAAATTAATAATATATATTCTTGTGTGTGTGTATTCGGTTCTTTTCTGTTTTGGACAAACAGTTTTGTAGAGTTTTATTCTGAAGTTTATATTTGTAACACTCAGTTTGTACAGGCTGAAAAAGCTCTGGATGTAAATCCATATGGCATGCAGCTCAATTGAAAAGAGCTGCCACACTGGTACGCAAAGTGTACACTGCTATGTATTAAGGTTTAATCCCCAACACGGGGCACAGTTGCTCTTGGCTGTACCCAATGCAGGCCTAGTGGGTACACAAAAGCTACAGGCAACACCCCCAGCAATGATAGACATCTGTTAATACAGATGAGGAGATAAGTTGGCTGGTTCGCATGACATTGCTAATTCCTGGATTAAAAAAAAACCCAACAAAACACTCAATCAACTGCTGCTACTACTTGGACAGTTTTTTTGGTGTACAGGGCCATAAGGAACTAAATCATGACCTCCTTCAGTCAGAAAACATGGAGCAGACACTTTGAGCCCACCTTATATGCACCACTGTCTGGATTTCCTAGAGTTAAAATTAATGAGTCCCTTCAGTGACTTAGGTCATTTGAATCATTTCAGGCAAATGAATCACTCAACCCAACACCACTATTTTATGTATTTTTAAAAATTTATTTAATTAAAAAAAAAATTCCAACCTGGACTCATAAGACTCCAGACAGCAACTGATACTGTTTCACCTTAAAGAGTCATGAAACACTAAACTACATTTTTTGAGATTTTAACAGAGGTGTTTGTGTCGCACATCATACAAGGCAAGGGTAGCATCTGTAGAAAACTGGTTAATTTTGAGCCTTTTTCCACTATTTTCACCTTCTGGGTCTGAAATCTACATCGTGTCGACATCACAGGCAGTGGCGTAGCAACGTACTATAGTACTTCGATGACGCGTCAGTGTCTTATAATTATTCATGAGACTGCATGTTCTCATCTCTGACTTGCCCTGCCACGCCCAGGTAACCCCTCCTTTCTTCTCACAGCCATCCACAGCCATTTAAGTTGCATTTTTCAAAAAGATTGTGAGGTAGACATGAGCTGAAATAGAGGGGTTTCACAATCATTTAATGACACTAAAGACAGAGCCTTTTGTAATCAAAACACATCTAGTCCATCAACAGCACGATTTCTGAAAAATCTAATTTTAGAAAACACAGCAACTGCTGGATGGAATTATGCAGCACACAGCATAGCCCTGAAACACTAAAACACGTCTGTGCCAGATCATGTCATGGCCACTCTTCTCCCACGGAAATTCCTGAGGCATCTCAACATTGTATCTGAAAACTTTAGATCACTTAAAATGTTTCATCACCGACCACCAACAAATACTCAAAATATTTTGTAGTCCATCTTTCTGATTTTCTAATTCTCTATTTATTAGAAATCTGGAATCTATATCTGGTTGTGATCATAAACCAGAAACCTGCTATTGGTTAATAACTGAAAAAGAAACAAACAATCAGACAGGAAAGACAACTTCCCCGGAAGGAAAACAGCCTCATGGTCTTCCCCTTAGTCAAAGTTACGCACATAAACTTTATAAAAGGATGAATTGCACAGATTTAGAGCTGGCCCAACTTCCCATAAACTTTCGTTATAAGGGAATTTCCAGTCAGCAGTTTTCTGTTCCTTCCTCGGGACAGGGAAATGAGTCAAAATTCTTTCAGGGGAAATTATCCATACACTCCAAATAAATTAGATAGAGATTAGGTTTTTAAATAAAGTTGGCGTATTCTTGTAAATTATGCTTATGGACATAAATGTAAATCTGTAGCAAAGACTTGTGGGTTGGTCTTTCACAGTAGTAGGCGAAGGCATAAACATGGTGTTAACAGTATAGCTTCATTAAAGGCTCAGGAATGATACATGACCTAATTTCCAAACCTAGTTTGAGCCAAGAAAAGGTAAGTGATACCTGTGCATGTACACACACACAGACACACACACACACACACACACACACACACACAAACACACACATAAATAGACTGATGTGACCCATTTTAGAAATTTGCATTTGTAAAGCAACATGAACTCATGTCTGCCTCCTTCCCCCATAAACCATCATGACTTTTTTTGTGTGTCTTTTTTTGGTTCTAATCCTGTGGATAAGATGAGTCAGTATCCACTTAAACTGACTACCAGTCTTTAAAAACAAATACGCATTTACTTGAATGCATTGTGAACAATAGTAATAAATTACAGTAAATCGCCACACTCCTTCACATACAGGGCTTCTGAGGGAAGAAGAAATTGCAGAAAGTTCCCCTTTGTTGAAGCTTTGTGGCTTTTACATTAAAGCTACACCGAGATATACAAAAGATCTACATAAAACACGATGACAATTTTCCCACAGGATTTTCCATAATCATTGTTTGTTGACTGGAAGTCCAGCATTAGTCAAAACACTGCACAAACACAGAACCATGCGAAAACCCAGCAATTATCTTTCAAGTTTTTCATCATGACTATCAGCCGTGGCATCCTGAGCTCCTGATGATTACGAGTCCAGTTTGAAGATAAGCCCTGTGGAAAAACCTTCAGAGTTTCACAAAAAGATCCCCGTTTGTGGTTTTAATAACAGAAGCATTTAAACACAGTCATATCTGTATGACAGTATGATTAATTCAAATGGCTGGATATGGCAAAAAAAAAAAAAAGACCACAATATTCAGGGAAATGTAGTCAAACTACTAGGGAAGTTGGTTCAAGTTTTTTTTTTTTTTTCCTCTTAACACTGTCCAGTTTTTCTCGTAACTCAGGTTTGAAACTCAGGCAGATCTCAAATGTCTGGAGGGATAGCTGGCAGCTTTTCAGCATTCTCTTCTGTGCCTGTAGGTTTTCTCAAATATTTGAACAGCAAACCACGCAACCTGTAATACAATGCTGTTCAAGGTTACAGACATAGTAAAGGCTTATTGTGTGTATTCAGAAGGTAGAGACGCTACCTGTGTGTACTAATAATAGGCAAGCTATGCAGACAAGCAAACTAAGGAGTTAGTCTCATTATCTCATTATTATTAAAGGAGTTAATCTCATTATCCTACTGTTTGCGGCGTAATAGTAACCAAATGTATAAACAGTAGCTTTGACTTCCTGATAATACAATGATAGATAGAAAATGCATTATAATAAGAGGTAGTGAACTGATGAAGTGAGGAGAAACTACACAACTGGCCAGCATGACTTCCCACACTTGCATTTAGGACAATTCCATGAACCTAACCTTTATAGAAAGGTCACATGAACTTCACAGGGGATTAATCACCCAGTGAAACTGAAATGCGGTTTTTGGACACTTCACAGGCTGGGTTTTCATTTCCACGTGTGTTTTATTTATTTTATTCCCCCACATGTGATTGTTTATATGATTCTTTTATTTTAACGTTTTTTTTTTGTTGTTTTTGTTTTTTTTACACGACATAAAACGTATTTTCATTATGCTTAGTTTTCCGCTGTAGGTCATACATTTTCATTTTTCAGATGTGATTAGATTTTCTCCCACGAATAATTATTTCTCACGTGATCACATTGTTCGTATGACGTCACAGGTACTGTATCTACTTAATTGGGCGCACGTGTAATTTCAGGGTATAACACTGTGAAACGCACGTTCACGTATTCACCCCCATCTCACGTAATCATGTTATCACATACTCGGGGGGGTGGGGGGGGGACTTCATCTGAAATGTGAATTATTTTCCCATAGTTATTTTAATAAGTATATTCAATTTACCAAAAAAATAAATAAAATCTAACATGTGTTGTGTTTGTTTTGTTTATTTAAGACAAAATGAGTGGTCATGAATTAGACAAAAGTTGTCTCGTGCAGGTTTTCACTTCTCCGCGCGTCTCACCTGATGACGCTTTTTCCGCGAGCCGCTGCTGGACCTGCTGCTGCACGCGCTTCTCCTTCGCCTGCCGGTCCGTGGTGAGCTCGCGGTCATTCGGTACGGCGTATGTGCTCACAGCATTGTGTGGCTGCAAAGCCGAGCAAAACAGACCCTCACTGATGCTCATCCTGAAACTAATCCGGCAATGACAATGTCTTCCAGAAAAGTCTCTTTAAGAACGAGAAAATCCCAAATCTCCAAGAAAACCGTATCCGTGCAAGAAAAGTGGTTTAAACTTAAACAGAGCACTAAAACAAACCCTAACGACTGGTTCTGAACTACATTTGGAATTAAGCTTGACTCGTCTGTCGCCGTTCCACAGGGTAGCCTCCGTTTATTCCTGCTCAGGTTGCCAGATTTGACCCTATTGACTCTTTATACTCTATTGATCTTTGTGTTAAACCCCACCCCAAGCGACTTCAGTCCGTCCCATACCAGAACACGGTGTTATTATACCACGAGTTTATTTCCCAGCACAGCGTAACCAACCTTATTCAAAATAATGTGTAATTGAAAAAAATATCTGGCAACCCTGCCCTACGCGCCCCCAGCAGCAGTCCACCGGGACAGAGAGCTATGTAGAGGCGGGGGGTGTTAATGGATGGCTGGACAGGGGTTTAAAGAGATAAGCGGATGGATTCCTCCACAGTCTCAGTTCAACTTCACGACATATGCAGGAGGCAACGTGAACCACAAACAGTGTATCAGTATAATACAAATTGTATCATTAGCCTAACACACTTGCTTTTACGTTAAATATAGAACCTTTAAGGAATAAAAAAAAAAAACACCTTTGGGTGAACCCTTAACAGTTCCATGTGGAACCTTCTGCCTATTAGCTTAATTAAAGAGGTTTCCAAATACAACCCCATTAGTAAACAAAAAACCATTAACTATCCATCAACCTATCAGATAGCCCTTTTTATTTAAAGTATACTGTTTACTTTTATTTACCCAATTTTGTCAATAAGGGGGCCACCTTAGAAACAAAGAACAGAGAAACTAAACAGAAATAGGAGAAACATGAGTAAAGGAGCATGCTTTCAGTAACAATAGGCTCTTAAAACGTTCAATGGATAGATAAAAGGTTCTAGATAGAACTTTACAAAAGACTAAGCTATCATTTCATTCTTAGTTCTTTGGTTATTTCTTCTGCAGTTTCTCTGTTTAGTTTCTCTTTTCTTTGTTTCTAAGGTGGCTCCCTTATCAACGGGGTGAAGAGGTGATACTCAGCTATACCCACTCAGAAATAGATTACATCATCCCTCCCTTCTCCTCATTAAAAATATCAGAAATTGATGGCTGTGTGGGAGAGCAGTGGTTCTTCAGAAAGAGGAATGAAGCCAGGCAGAAACCCATTTCAATGTGGAGTTGAGGAAACCAGAGAATCAGGGGCGGGTTGCTAAAATTAAGATTTTGAAGGAGGCATTTCTCTAAAATGGTGTGAACCTTAATGTGAAACTTTTCTTTGTATATTTAAATATTTATCTACTTCTTGTAGAATCAGTTTCCCCCCTTGTAATTCTTTCTGTGTGAAAGGAGAACTAGGAGACCATTGTTCCTTAAATAAAAAAGGAGCCCAGTAACAAACAGCACTTGGCTGCTCAGTCAAATACACCCATCCCATAAATATGACAAGTCACGATATTGGGCTATGTCCAATGTTCCTTACAAAAGCCTCCCTCCTGAGAACCGTTTTTTTTTTTAATAAATAAAGGTTTCATCTTCTAAGTTAACTTTAGGGTAACACTTCTAGCTTTAAAACCCAACACCTCTTCTGGAATTGTAGAACAAGTAGGAGTGCAAATTAAACAGTTGAAATCAATGAATATACCAATAAATTAATGAATAGAATGAGTGAATATACACTTTAATTAAGAGGCCCAAACCGGTTCCAGCACAGCAGTTCCCCACACACAAATTGAGCCCCATGAAAACATGGTATACAAAGATTGGTTGTGCAAGAAATCAAATGGTTCACACAGAGCCCGGAGTTCAACCCCACTGAACACCTTTGAGATGAACTGGAATGCGGACAGTGCACCAGGCCTCCTCACCTAACCATCAGTTCCCAACTTCAATAATAACCCAAAATCTAGTGGAAAGCATTCCCAAAAGAGTGGAAGCTGTTATTACTGCAAAAAAGGGGCCAACATTGGACCAGGATGTTCAATAAACTCACATGGGTGTGATGGTCAGGTGTCCAGGTCAATACATTTGGCAGCATAGTGTATTTGTAGTCTGGATTTCACTTGAAACAAAGAAGACATGACAAACATTTTATTTGTAAAATACATTTAATCCCTAAGCATTTGGGCAACAAAAAAGAACCAAAAAATATTAATCAGGTGAACCAGGACAGAGATTGGAGTGAGAGTGGTCAGTGGGTCCTGCTGAATGGAAAAGTGAAATCATTCCAATTGTTTCTCTTCATGTAATTTCTAATCGTTTTTATCCAAATGATGTCTGACTCCTTC
The DNA here is from genome assembly GCA_012411365.1 of Ameiurus melas. NCBI lineage: Eukaryota > Metazoa > Chordata > Actinopteri > Siluriformes > Ictaluridae > Ameiurus > Ameiurus melas. Next base: position 6,838,070 of record CM022754.1, read on the forward strand.
TGTTGGCCTGAAAGTATCCCAAAGGCCTGGCTGGCTTTCACAGTAATCTCTGTCCTTTATTTGACAAAGTACCAGAAAAAAGATATCACAATGCCTTTACATAGTCATTAGTACAATAATATAGAGCTGTACATATTACAAGACATTTGATCAGCATATCAGCATAGGCATTAAGTATCAATTATAGATTGTATGTAGGAAACTATGTAAAGGGTGTGTGCATGTATGGGTTGGGTTAAAAGAAATGTAGATAACTGAAGGAGTGCATTATATTTATGTAGTGAATACGATGTAGGTGTATTTCCACAAGTAATATTAGCAGAAACAACCAAAGTGTCATTGGAAGCGTCTTAGAACAATAATGTTATTTGGGCGACACCTTGTGGAGAGAAGAGGAAGTACAGTAACTGCTGTTAATGGCAGCGGTAGTGAGGCCGACTCCTAAAAACTAGATTTTTCCCCACAGGATTTACTATCAACACATAAAACACACTCACACACCAGAGCCTTACAGTACACTCAGTAGACTTTTTTTATGCTATGACATTGTTAAGCAACTCCCAGTATTTCAGAAGATCCCAGCATGGCGGAACAAAACAATACTATCATCTTTTACTTTCTTTTAAAAGCACAGCATTCCATCAAATGGATTACAGAATATAGAGTACAATATACGAGTAAGAAATTCCACTAGGAATCAAGAGGACATACTAGATAATGCGGTCTCATTTTTTTTCTTTTTTGAAGGATAGGGCATTCAGTCAATAAGGCTGGGAGGTGTATACAAGAGCTTTGGCTTGGGTTAGTCGGAGCGTAAGGGTGGCCTAGGGTCAGAGGTCGGAGGAACTCCAGCAGTAGCTATGCGAAAGATTCTGCTGGTTTCCAACCTCCCTTAGTGACAACATGCGGGCAATCAATAGTCACAGCATAAGCATTAGAGGACATTTTATTTCTAAAAACTTGTTAGGATTTTAGAGCATCGTCATGCTTGCAACGGCTACATTTCTACAAGCTGGCTGGCCCACAATGTATGGCACAAAGAAGCCAAGGCTACATGGCATCACATACTTAGGCTACACCAAAGTACAAGAATGCATCTTTAATATGCATGTTTTAAGATCTGACCTTCTTTCTTTTCACTAATACTGTTTCTTAGTGGTTGACTTTATGAGAAAATGTACAAGCACATTCAGAAAAGAAGGTCCATAGGGCTGTTCAATTACAATATCCATGCTGGAAAGCCAATAGGCTGCAAATATATACAGTTTTTTTTGTACATACATAAGAAATGAATTAAGTCTTACGTACATAATAAAAGAATAAAAGAAACCAATAGCAATAGTAATTATCCTCACCGTTAACACTAATACAGAAAACAGAACGTAAATGGCCAATGTGTTTTACATATCCAATTTGTTTTTGTTTTTTTATTGTGTGTGTATGTGTGTGTAAAGCATTTAATAATTCTGTTCGAGTCTGCCACTGTGTACATGGTCAGTGTTGCCACAATAATGCACATGCAGCACAACAGCAGACCGTGACAATCAGAGTATCATATTAACACACCAGAGAATAAAATCATTTGTTCTTTAAGACAAACTGACTACATTAGGTAACTAGGGTAGATACAAAAATGAATCAGGAGAAAAAGTTTTCCTTCAATTTCATTGGCTGGTATCTCCAGATGTCACACACCCACAGCCTGGTTCGCCCAATCGTATCTCAGTATACAGGGCTGTTTCGGATTCCACAGCAGAGCACCATGCTGAAGATCATCTCGAAGATCTTTAAGATAAAAAAGGAACAAAAGTATAAAATTATAAGCAAAAGAAAATCGTATTCTCAATATAGCAAAAAACAAACAAACCCCGAACAACCCAAAGGCTCACAAAGGCAGAGTAAGACACAATTAGGTAATAAGAATTAAAATGGTAAAACTTTCCTTGTGGCTTATTAAAATTTACACTTAAACTAGATCTATGGAAGTCTTTTGTACATGTTAAACAACAGCCAGCATTCCACTATCATACGACAGCTACCAAAAGGGGAGTGTGAAGATTAACAGGTGCTTCCTCCAAGACACGTGAAGACATCCAGCGGCATCTTTTCAAACTGCTGTATCACAGTTCAGCGTATTACACTCGGAGGAAAATGTTAGCTTGTCTCTTCCATATACTCGAATTCACAGATGGCCACGATTGGCGAGTGTCACGTATGCCATCTCTCCCTCCCAGAGAGCACTGCAAATTTTGCTCCTGGCCATGGATGGCTGTGGCATCGTGGCATGATCTTTCAACTATAAGGTGAATGCCCACTAGGGAGCCCTCTCTTTCTTTCTTAATCTGATTTTAGACTGTGTGATTATAGCAGTCTTTCAAGACTGTTACTTGTTACACTGTAGGAGATGATCGCACTATAACCTTAGCCAAGTTCTAGAACATACTGTGTGATAACCTGTTCTCCATGTCAGATTAACCAGTGAAAATCCTTTACCGATACACCTCCCAGTAAAGAAAATGACCATGTTCTGTTTATTTCATCAATCAGAATGATCCGGGATCAAGCAGAAAATGAAGTTGCATAAACAGAAACTTTCTTCAAGTGAGTCTGAGGTAATAAGGATATTCGTTTATTAAACTATTATTTTAATAACATTATTATTTTATTTTTTTTGCATTTCAAAGGCTGCTCTTCTCAACTCACTACTAATGAATTCTTTTATGATATGTGATTTTTGTCTGCGACAGCAAAGTCGGGCCGAAAATCACTCACCATGATGACAGCAACGACTAAGGCAGCAATGCCAATCAGGTAGATCTTGTCATTGAAGAGCTCTTTGATTTTGGTGTGACAGTCCTGAGAAATAATATATTGGTTTGGTCAGACACATCCCAGTGTATGTGGTCAGAAGGGGGAAAAAATATATATATATAAATAAATAAATAAAGAAAGAAAGAAATACATTGCCCTCCACTAATGTATTGGCACCCTAGGTAAATATCAGCAAAGAAAGCTGTGAAAAATTGTCTTTATTGTTTAAACTTTTGAGGATTTGTTAAGAAAATTCACAAAAATACTCTCATGGATATCAAACAATTGCAAACAAAACACAAGTGTATCAAAAAAAAAACTCTGTTAAATAAAGGTGTGCAACAATTATTGGCACCCCAAAAATATATATAAATGAAGTATATTCCAACTGATGTTTTACATTTTTAGTACACCTGGGTGACAATATTAATGGAGAACACTGTAAACAAATACATTTTAAATAATTATCATGAAAGCAAAACAAATGCGAACTGAACAAGTTGAGGTACTTACAGAATGATCATTTTAAGAAAAGGCCCAAAGACTCAAGAATAAATAAAAATAAATGTTGTGTATGGATAGGGCTTACCTGATTGAACGACAGAATATCTGTTTTAGGACACAGAGGGGTCAACCAGGCAGTTGCAACTGAGGTGATTTGACCCTTGCCACAGCATTGCAGCTGAAAAGCACAGATGGAACATTTTATACAGAATATGGTGTCAAAAAACAACAACAATCAGGCCAAGTAAGGAGTGACCAGTTCAAGAATCTGACTCTGTAAAAGCTTTAGAATCTAATGTTTCAGACAAAAATAAAGTGATTCCTTTACTAGATAAGGGCATTTTTTAATAAAAACATTGTCTGAGTGTCCAGGTGCATTTCTGCAAATTCTGTGTGTTGAATACTGCTGGAAGTACGAGTACAACATCAAAACATTTTGTGTGCTGATTTTAGTTTTCTTCAAACCACCTAATGAAGCATGAGCAAGTTCAAAAAGTGGTCTGTGTCATATGACAAACACACTGCTTCTTGAAAATGACTCTTGATTATTTGAAATAATAAACAGCCCTAACAAATGTTCCTATGGCTGGGCGATAAGACGATATAATGTCAATATCATGATGAATGAGGTCACTGAGTCAAGATTTTCTGAGATACTATGATATCCATTGAGTGGAAGCAACTGATTTGATGTTAAAGTTTTGCACTTAAAATCTTGATGGATTTTAATCTTTTGGATTTATTAGTAAAGACATTTATTTTAATTACAGTTCTTACATTTAAAAATATTTAAATGCAACACTTTAAAATTTAAATGATATTTAAATGCAACACTACTGTTTTGCTGGCAAACTTGTATATTGTGATACATATATATCATCTTTATACTACCTCGAATACCAGCCTGGGCCCGGGCCGCGTTTAACGAGGTTCGGCGTCAACTTTGTGGTATTGAAGGCACTCGCTATGGAATACTTCATCTAGCTCGGCTTCGCATTACATACAACGGTGTTCAGAAGGACTTTATTTCAACGGAGGAAGCAGGAGACTACGTTAAACTCTTAATACCGGGGTGAACTGCATCACCTACATAGTGTAGCGTTCTTTCTTTCTTTCTTTATTAATTTGTTTATTTATCTATTTATTTATTTTATTTATTAATATATATATATTTTTATTGTTGTAATATTTAAACTCTTAATACCGGGGTGAACTGCATCACCTACATAGTTCTTTCTTTCTTTCCTTTACCTTTTTTTTCTTTTATTCTTTATTTGCACTCAGCCTTCCAGCTCTACAGAATTCGAATTCTTATTGAAGATATTGTCGGTGCATTATTACTTCATCTACAATTTGTGGACTCAATCCTTTTAAATCTACGTCTGTATTAATGTCCTTCTCTGTTTTGATGCTCTGACTGGGTTAGAGTTTATTTCATTTCATTAGTTTTTTTTATATTATTATTATTATTATTATTTTAATATGCTACACTGTGTAATATTATTAGTTATAAGTCTTTAAAAGGTAAGGACATTATATTTGTTAAAGTGCGCAGACTATTTATTCGATTTGAAGTCAGTAGGGGACTTTCCTCTTACTGGAATTTTTTTAGTTTAGGTGATTTTGTTTAGCTTATTCTAGGTCCACTTTGTGGACAACCCTAGGTGTGAAACACTGCTGTCTCCCTTGTTTTATGGAGACTTTCGGTGTGTGTCCCTCTTTGGCTCCAATTGGCTATATATATTCCTATGTTTACTTTAGTTAAATGGTTCTTGGGTTTTATAATTTTTATATAACCAGCAACAGCTATTGAGTAGCCATGATGACCTGGGGGAGGGCGACTTAATTTTTTATTTATTTTTTCTCTTCTCAATGAAATATTTGGGAAAGGGAAGGGAGGGGAGGAAAGGTAAATGAATCACATGAAAATGAATAAATAAACAAAGGCAAAAAGACAATTGTGCTTGAAAGTTTGTGAACCCTTCAGAATTTTCCATATTTCTGCACAAATATGACCTAAAACATCAGATGTTCAACAAAGTCCTAATTGTAGGCAAAGAGAACCCAATTAAACAAATTAGACAAAAATGCCATCACTGATGAAACAATGAATTCTGAATTATACCAGCGAATTCTAAAGGAATATCTGTCCATGAACTGAATCTTAACAGAAAGTGGGTCAATGCAGCAAGTCAATGATCCTAAGCACACAAGTCGTTCTACCAAATGGTTGAAAAAGAATAAAGTTAACCTTAACCCGATAGAAATGTTGTGGAAGGACCTAAAAAGCAAGCAGTTCATGTGAGGAAACCCACCAACATCCCAGAGTTGAAGCTGTTCTGTACTGAGGAACGGGCTAAAATTCCTCCAAGCCGATGTGCAGGACTGATCAACAGTTACCGGAAATATTTAGTTGCAGTTATTGCTGCACAAGGGGGTCACACCTCAATAAATAAATGACCACGATGAATATTTTTGTCTCATTTGTTCAATTGGGTTCTCTTTATCTACTTTTAGGACTTGATGTTGCTGATATGATGATTTTTTTAGGTCATATTTATGCAGAAATGTAAACATTCTAAAGGGTTCACAAACTTTCAAGCACCACTGTATGAGAGAGGTTAGGTGAACTCATAACTCTTACATGGTAGCACTACTTGTATTGTTCTCCGCTTGATATGGCTTGATATGTATTTCCTCATTTGCAAGTCGCTTCGGATAAAAGCGTCTGCTAAATGAATAAATGAAAATGTAACTCACAGACTCGTGGAAGACCTTCAGTACAGCAGCCGCAGCCTCTTTCTTGTCTGAGAGTGTTTCATGTATGCCTCGGTCATACACAGTGTCATAGAAGCCGATCACATCTTTAGAAATCTGAAAGCAATGAAGAGCATCATGATAGTTCATCGTACTTGCTGGAAGCTGCTGTCTATGTGTGTAAATAAAAGGTGGCATGGATATACATTATAACTAGTGTGTGGAATCATGTTCGAGTCTATCCATGTCCATAATGGAGAACGTGATTAATGTCTTTTGTGAATATGTGAGAACATTTCTCCCCCTCACCTGGTCCTTGTGAATATATCCCCAGATACCAGCAGCAACCTCACATGCAAACAGGATGACCAGGCAGGCAAAGAACTGGGAAGGAAAAAAAAATCAGAGTGATAATGTATTCTCTACTCTTTCCATCAAACAGAATGTAAACTGTGTGTTTATTGCATGTTGCATATTATGTGGTAAAGAAATAGATTTTAATTTGAACACCAAGAGTTCTATATATGTTATTATAACATGCCAGGGGGGGACAAATAAAATAGACAAAGGCACTCAAATAAAAAGTCACTTGACTGCAGTGCTGGTATATCTGGGCATCAAAGATGGTCTTTTCATGACCGTCAGCCAACAGTAGCATGGGGTTAAAGGTAATATATTAAGAAGAAATGTGGTTAAGTGATAACCAACAATGGCTGCAGAATAAAGCCAGGTAACACACTGATGCAGCAGGTAGCGCTGCTGCCTCACAGCCCCAGGACCCCAGTTTTCAACCGGGTTCTCCGGTTTCCTCACAACGTCCAAAAACATGAAGGTATGTGAATTGCCTATGCTAAATTAGATGTGAATTTCCTACCCTAGATGTGAATGAGTGCGTGCACTATGATGAATGTGTCTGCCTTGTGCCCAGTGTTCCCAATATAAGTTCTGGATTAGGACCCTAACCGGAATAAAGCGGTTACTAAAGGTGAATAAATGCTCAAAAATAAAGCTGTGCACTTGTTTGCAGGACATGTTCAAATTAACTGTAATATTTATTACCGAACGGTCACAGCTGTGAATTAAAATAAATAAATAAATAAATAAGTGATTAAACTTTGCACTAAAAAGTGAAAGCAGTTTGGTCTCTCTGAGGTAGATGACTGAGGGAGACGACAAATGTGCTGACTGGATAATGAGTGACTCACAGTTCCCAGCAGGCACTGAGATTCCTGGATGGCACCATAGCAACCGAGGAACCCAACAAACATCATCACAGCGCCGACAGCAATCAGGATGTAGACACCTACAGGAGGGAAAGACAGCAGGTCAATACTAGAGATTTTTTACTATTTGCCAGTTTGACTATTTGCCAGTGAACATGAGCTAGTATTGAATTTTTGATTGGGGGGTGTTTCCATTTCCTTGCAAATTCAAAGTCATACTCCAGCATTCCAGTCGGTGACTTTGAAATGATCATTTAACATTTGTTCAGGCTCTGTAGACTGTAAGTTCTTGCTTCCCTAAAGGTCACTGTAACCAAATGTTAAATGTAGATTAAGGCTCATGTTCCAGTGGTATTTAAGTTTCTAGTGACTGGACTTCAATCAAAAGTAGCAAGACAAAATATACACAGGTCTGTACAAAAAAATATGCATTTGCTTAATCGTAGATCATCTAAATATACCCTTTTGAAATTAACTGCTGTCTCTCTCGAGCATTTGTGCTCAGCATCACAATAAATAGTGTTGAGAGTGTAGTACTCCATTATGACCACCAAGTGTCATGTGGGAGCAATTTTATTTACACACTAGTCCCACCCAGTCAAGTGAATGTGACTTTTTGCAAGCATTAACCTTAACCTTAGCACTTTCTTCACTTTTATTTTCCATTGCAACAACTATAAAAAAACAAAAAGACAATAAAAACAAACAGTTTTATTTATATTTTTGATATATTTATATCACATATTAGTGGGAAACCAGCAGATGTCCAAAAGAATGTCCAAAATTACCAAAAGAAAAAAAAAGAAAGTGAGAGAAAAAAATAGACATGAAACCGCGTTTCCAACATTTCAGTCTGTTTACAGAGGTCTGGCACTTGCACTAGTGCTGTACCCATGGCAACCATGCCCAGACATAGGAGAACAGAGACTGAGCAAGACTAGAAAAATACCGTTATTACATAACACTGCAAATCATTTGACCTAGTAAACGACAGCATAAATATGTAAAAACAAGAGCCTAAATGTGTGCTTCTTGTAAGTCATTTAAGAAGCAGATATACAGTCAACCAACATCCTCCATCTTGTACTCGGTTTCTTTAACAAATATAGCCCAAACTGCAAATGTGCCTTTTATTTATAAGCCAAAAATATTCCAGCCTTTTATAGAGGAATAAAGGATAAAGGATCCTGTAATGGGAATGAGAACATGACCCGCTCTCTGCTCTTTTCCTTCTTCAAATCCACACCCTAAAAGCATCAAATTACATCAGAGCCCAGTGTGGGAAAATAATTACCTAAACATATTCAGACAAGTGGTTGACAGTTGACAATTTCGCTTGTGCTGGAGCTCCTTGTAGCCCTCCTTTCTTGTTTTTCCTGGTCTCATGTCATCCATTACTATCCTCCAACCCCAATTTTCACAGGAACAATATATAATAACAGGAACAAGACACAGGCAGTGGGTGGGGTGGGAGAAAGGTTAACATCTTTATACTACCTCGAACTTTCAGTCGACTCCAGGGGATAATTTGATTTTGGATTCCTAGGTTTAATAAAGGGTCTGCGTAACATCTCGATGGTTGGTGCATAGAGACATTTAGAGAAATTGATGGAGGGATGGGGGATGGTAGCTTAATTGTGTTGGGTATCTGGCACAGAGAACAGTCAGTCATCAGCCTACAGCTCGTTGAGACACACTCAGGGCGAGTGCTGCGTGACTGGCATGCTGATCAGCTGGACAATGCAGACCAATCTCCCTCTCTCTCTCTCTATGCATCCACCCTGTTTTGCTCAGCTTCTTTCCTGTTGCACTTTCCCTTTCTTGCTCACATTCATTGGAGACAGTGTTCCGTTTGTGTCAGCATCAAGCTGCTCGCAAGGCAAAAAGCTCACTATTGACTTACTTACTTGTTTCAGTTAATCAAAAATCGATGCAAAAGTTTAAATACTTTCAAATGAGAGTGCACGATAAAGCAAATCAGGGTGTGCTTCCCATAAAACACACTAGACCTATTCGTGATGCACTTGTGATACATAACCACTGTTCATTTTTCTTAAAGTAAATTTGATCAGAGTTTTAGAATGAACAGTGGTCATATTCTAGTCACTGAGATTTAGTCTAGAATTAGCTGATAAAAAACTAAAGCAATTTTAGTGAATTGAAAGTGAACAGTTTTAGTCACTAACTATGTTTACATGCATCTCCTTTCAGTGGATTTTTTTTCCCAAATAAGGTGTTTACATGCAACAAATTTCTGATTAAACATTCATATTCCAGGAGTGGGAATCAGAAGCTGATAGTCTTAATCTGAATCGAGCAATCGGACTGCTTTGGACTGCACTGTTTACATGACTCGAGACTAATTAGAATATTTCCAAGTTCAGGAATTTTCATGTGCATGTAAACGTAGTCATTGAAACTAAAGGTTTTGGTCTTGGTGTTAGTCCAACAGGTTCAATTATTACACAGCAAACACAATTAATTTTGCTTAGATAAATGGCAGTTGATTTTTTATGGGCTTTTTTTCACCTTAGTTTTCATGGAAAAAAAAAAAAAAAAAAAAAACAGTCCATCCTCCCTATTTTGGCCTTGAAAGGTCTCTGTGTGAGTGGGCATGTTGAAGTCCTTTTAAGAACCAAATGTTCCCATAATGATTAAAACTCATAAGAATTTGCCGAATGTTGGGGCATTTGCCTGAAAGTCAATAAACGGCCCTCACAAAGATAGTAAAAACAAATTGTTTGTGCAGCATGGAGGGGTGGGGGTGGATTGGGGTGCTGAGGAACGTTTTTTGTTTGTTTGTTTTTTAGTCCAAAAACAAAAACATGCACAAAAAAAGAAAAAAGAAAGAAAAGATATGCGCCGTGCCAAATGCAGCTGCTATTCTCTTTGAATTCTTAAAGCAACTGCCTGGCCCCCTGCCACAAAGAAAGGGAAAGAAAGAGAAAAAGAAAATGATGGAATCTCTCACAGATTAAAAAGTCACACATTACAACGCTGTTCAATCAGCCAGTCAGGGACAGTGAATCAGCAGTGAAAGAGGGAAAGGGACAAAGCAAAAGAGGGAGAGAGCAGGGTGTGGCATGTAGCGGGAATACCCAAGACAAACAAAGTATGAAAAAATGGAGACTAAAGAAATAAAAGCCAGAATCACCATTAGCTATGAAGAACGAGGATGCCGGAAAAGTAATGGGGAATGGAAAAAAAAGAAAGAAAAAATAAATAAATAAATAAAAAAAGAGGAAGCAAGAAAGAGTGTAAAAAAGCCAAAACAAGTGGCACAAGGTCCCTAAAAAGGAAAAGAAAGAACAGACTGTGTACACTCTACTGACTTTAAACACAAACAGATGGGCTGTAGCACAACCTCAGTGGAAAGGGATGATGTGAAGCAGAGAGAGAGAGGGAGAGAGCGAAACTTGGAGACTTATTTTAGACAGAGAAGAGGGGCCATTACTGGGGGCTGGAAGGAATTTTCCTCTTGCCTTTTTTAACACCAGAGCTTGGGTTTTATGTTTTTCTTCTGTGACATGAAGTACAGTACCATACCTTAACTACAGTTAATCTACAACCACAAACAATTACTATAATTACAGCAGCTATAGCAGTAGTGTCAGCTGTAATTAAAATGAATTTGAACATTAACATTCACTGGTACTTGTATGAGACATGCTACATAATCATTTCCATGGTGATGTTTGCTGTAAGAACACATTGTTCTAACATTTATGGCAGGAGTCTTCAGTGTCAGCGCTTTATAAATGTACAGTAAGTTTTCCATTCTGTCTAACTGACTTCAAGAATAATAAGAAAAAAAGGGGGGGCTGGCAAATCACTGTGACATAAAGGAAGAAAACACTTCTAGATGTGCTGTTTTTAGAAAACCTCAGGGTGGGCATTGTTCAAGACTACTCATTCCACATCAATAGGATTCCTGCCTATGGAGACGATCCCTTTAGAAATGTTTATTTATTTATTTTTATTTATTTTTAAAGAGTCAGGCTGTACCCTCTCCTTCAGGAGTCCAGCCCTACAGACCTTGGCCTTGCAGGGTATAATTTCAGGCATAATGACATATTTCCCCTTCCTGTTTTTTCGCTGTCCTCTCTTAAACAAAACAGTTACTCTCCAAAGCTTCCACTGATTATAGACATCTCACTGGTAATATAATATGTCAGTACATGTAGGTGTTCCCTTTTTGATTGAGTCAAGATCCAAATATAACCAAGTTGTTATTACATGAACAAAAACCTTCACCCTTTTGGTCCATTTACAATCCAGTCTGAAACAAGTAGAACAGCAAGGCAAATTCTATTGTTTTTGCTATAAATCGAAGACATTTGGGTTTAGAGCTGCAACAACGAATCAATAACAATCGATTATGAAAATTGTCAACGAATTTATTGACTGATACCCCCCCCCCAATAAGGCCCCAAAAATAAACTTGGGAGTGTCCGCTGGTGTTTCATTGCAATTAGAATACTAGACACAAAAAACTACTAATTAAATTATGTTGATACAATGTAACATTGTTTATAATTCCCCCTAAGTTTCATAAGTAATCCCAAATTATTTGTAAGTTTTTTTTCCTGTCTGAAAGCTTTAAACATGCTCGATTGCGCCACACGCTGTTTTCCGAAGGAATTAATAGACAGCAACTGAGCGACACTGGCAGAGTAATAATTAATGATAATCTAATAATTCTTCGTTTTATTATTGTTGAATCCGGTACACATTATTTATTTTTTTTACTAATTTAATAATTATTTTGTATCTTTTATATCTAATACTGTTCGCATAACTTACAATTATCGATGTATGCATTTATGTGTTTTTTTTTTATAAATAATTACTAATGTAATTTCCATTACATTACTGGAGGGGACTGTATATGAGTGGTTTATGTATGTCCTGATAAATAGAAGTGAAAGATTTTTTAGGGAAAACGTTCCTTTCCAAAGTGTATACACACACTTCCCTTGGTTCAACTGCTGATTGAGTCTGTACATAAATTTAGAGAAGCTGACTTCCTTTGAAAAGAATTTAGGGAGGATGTGCGTGCTTATGTCTGCACTCTAGTGTTCGAGATAACCTGTCTCAACCCTTGCTCCCAGACGCTAATAATTTGCCATTCTCGTTCTCATTCAGCTATATTTTTTCTAGCAGCATCACATGCTCATAATGATGAGCACGCATTACAGTAGATAATCTCTGAGAACAGCACTTCTTTTCTACTGGTCAATCCTGGTTGAAATATGCAGGTTTGGTGCTTGCTAGGTCTTACATCCAACAAGTGACCTGCTACAAATACAGATAAATCGAAATAAATTAAATCAACATAACGTGCTATAGACAGCCGCTTATTAAGATTGATCATATTTGGGAGTTTTCAAACAGGTGTGGTCTTTCTGCCCACTTGGCGGCCAGCCACAAATGCACTTTTCCTTTCACCTCCCTTAAAAGCGAACTCTTACTTGAGCCTTTCCCTTCTCAGACTCAATTAAAGCAATATAATGACTATGTCCTGCCTGGCTTGCAAAGATGCACTTTAAAAATGCTCAAGATTAAATATGTTACACAAGATGTCGTTCTGTAGGAGAGGTTTTCCGTTCAACAGACATTCAAAACCCTGACATCAGCTTAACACAATACACATATCACCATTTGATGAGCTGAGACCACTCATTTGAAGTGTTTAAATGTGCTCACTATAAAACTTTCATTTTGTATTGTTTAGATTTTCTTTTAAACTTGAGGGTTTTTTTAAACAAATAAAATAAAAATTAAACATGTACTTCACATTTTGTCTTACAATTCATGTAATTCTCAAATGCTGTTTCAGTTAGTATAATGTGAGGAAATAAGTGAGGAAAACAATAAGTGGTCTGTGTGTTTTATGCATGGAAGCAGAACTATTTACCATTTACCATAACTATTAGATTGGTATCAGTCTGTATTTTTTATAGTTAGAAATGTGATTTGTACCTGTGAAATGCTGCTGAAATCATGAAATCATTCCTATTCACAATATTATTTTGTCATCATCATACCAGTCACTGACTGTATGCTTCTATTTATATTCTTGGGGGTTTCCTGTCGGTAAAGTCTCACCCTACTGACCAATATGGGGAGTTCCAGCACTGTCAACTAGAAACCCACAGGTCCCTTATCTGGCATCATGGAGACCAAAAACGTCTAGTACCAGGAAGTAGTTTGATCATGGACAAACAGAACTTTCTTATTTTTAATGTATTCAGATGGAGTTCAAAAATATGTATTTAGGAGTTTTTATGTTTTTATTTTTATGTATTTAGGAGGAGTTGGATTATGCAAATCATTAATACCAGGAGACTCACGCACATGTACACAATGTGAGGAAGAGTGGCACAAGAAGTGACGACATAGTGTCTTTTTTTTTTTTTGCTTAAACAGGAAACTTAAGGGAAGGATATAATGTGAACAAAGTGTACAAGGCCTATAATATATGTATGCAAAACTCTACAACCACCAACTTATGGCTTATAGTGTGGCTTACAGGAACTGACCAACAGGGAAAAAAATTATTCATGTTTTTTCTTCCAGGCAGACTGTACTGAAGGATAAATTGAATCAGACAGAATAATAAAAAAAAAAAAAAACAGACCATGCTTAAATGGCAATTATTAAAAAAGTGAAATTTATTTTAACTCTAGAAGAGTAGTTCATACATGTAAATGTTCAGATAAGATCAAACACTGATCACGTAATATATTTAACAATTCTGGATCATTTTAACTATATTAGACTGTAAATTATTTTCTTTTTTTTTTTTTATTATGCTTATCCATTTCTAGTTCAGTCCTACTGAAAGTAGATGGCATTACTTCACAAAACTTAAAAAGATAAAACCAATCAAGATAACCATGACCAGATTCTACATGCTAATAAGTGTTCTTGCAAGACTGAGCAGACTTCAAACTGTCAAAATACATTTGTCTCATTTTGACATTAGTATGAAAATTGCAGTTTGCTACTGCAGAGGCTTGGGAAACACAATAGGTCCACACCCGTACTTTAAGACAGTCATTGTGGGTCCTACTAATGCTTTTCTAGAATAATTCCGGGTTAAGTTAATTCTCTTCCTTAATCCAGTTGATTTGGAATGCTGTTATTATAAGATCTCTCTTGGCATAAATTTGCGACTAATTAAGGAGTATTTTCAGCAGAGAGTTAGAAGTAATTAAAGTTCAAATCTGCAAGATTTCTCACAACGAAATCAGTCTGTGTCTTCAAAATTCATCATTTATTTTTCGAGGAGGATAACAGGTTGCTCTCGCTTTAATAACATGCCACTATTCCTACCATTACAGATAATATGGAGAAAAAAAACTTAGACCATGAAGTTAGCAGTCCTGGCATAGTGGTGAACGTTCTCACTGGAATGTTGAGTTCCCAAATCCCAGGATTGATATAAAGACACTGTCAGAACAGACACATCACACCAAGCAGGAGCAGATCTACCTTTTGAAAAATGCCTAGGAACAGCTAAGCTCAAGAATGTTTAGTTTCTATATTTAGAAAAATAAAAAAAAGAAGACAAAAAGAAAAAAAACAATTAAATGCATAATTTGCTAACAACCAATCAGCCACTTCTTGTTGTGCAGCTTTTCATTGTAAGGTATAATTTCTAGTTTAAATGCTCTCTTGGTAATGTATATTAGAGCTGGATAATAAGACAATCTTATATAGTTATGATATATTACAACATAATACACTTTTCTGAGATATCACAGTTATTTTTAATACAAGCTATTATATTATTACTTACATGTAGTTCAAATAAATGTTAAAATATTTTGATACTGCATGTTTCATGTTAAATTATTCAGACATTAAGTAAAAGCACAATTCAGCTAGCAGATTTTCATAGGTTTTTTCACTGTGGCTCAGGGAAATTTCTTAATTTGTTGTGATATAATATTAGATAGAGTTTAGATTGTGCTGTGTACATAATATTAAATAAGATTGGCTCTTAAAGGATTTGTGAAAGCAAAATTTCACAAAGATTTATGAACGGAGAAAGTACGGGAAAACTCACGCCTAATGCCCAAGAAGCCCATTAGTCTGATGCATAATTCTGCCTCCAAAAGCCTCTCGTCCATGCTGGACTCAGACATTAACAAAGCAGAAGCCCTCAAGTAATTCGGTTTCTATGGATATATCACTCTCCTCCCATTAGGGATAATTGAGTCACCCCATCCAGGCTCGGTTCCTCTAGCACTTTGTTCTGTGCATTCGCCATGCAAGGTTAACCACACACAACACTGAGCTGATGTGTTTTTCCTTAGCAAAATCAGTGTTTTGAGGAGTACAGTGGAGAAAAAGACTAGGGGGATTAAAAAAAAAGAAAAAAAAAAAAAAAAAAGTGTATGGTGCTCAACGCTCTTTATTTAGTTTTGCACAGAGCTCACGCTCACGTTATATACCCTAATGAACAGAGTTGGGTGTGTTCCCTTGTCCATTTCTCTGCATGACACTGAAGATGATCGCAATATTTACAATAAGATCTCATGGATTTCTCTAATCTATGAGGAAGAGGTGCGATCACATAATGCATCAGTACAACTAAAATCTCAAATGCATCTTCATTTTTAAAAACACATGTAACTAGAGCTGCAACAACCAACTGCTAAAATAGATAATAATTGATTATGAAAATCATTGTCAATAAGTCTCATTATTGATTAGTTGGTGTGAACACGGCACAGGGTACGTTTACTCACCATATTACTTCTGTTGATAAAACACACGTTGGAAAAATGGCAGAGAGCACAGACCAAGTAACAGAAGAAAAACAAATGTGTGACCCAAATCCTCTAAGGCATCTGAGAATTTTATATTAAATGCTGCAAAGAAGGGCATGTCCTGAAAACTTTGCAACGTGTAGCTTGTGTAGCACAGAAGCACAATGGATGGCAAGTTATATTTACATCCAAAATGCTCCATTGTGTGCAAGGGGTTGGGAAAATTTGGGCAAACTGCTTAAAATGTTTAATTTAATTTGAGTTTATAGTCATTATATGCTGTATTTGCATGCTCACAGTGTAAATTCTGCCTTTTATTATAATGGGAGCAATTTGTAATGAGTGCCTCACTCGCAATGTAGTGTAGCGCTGATAAAAACTGGTAGTGCAAATAAGATCTATAATGTCAAATTAAAAATGTACGATCAAAGTAAACGCAAGTAAAACAATATGCATAAAGGCAGTGAGTAACAGAAACCATAAGGTGCAGTGAAAAGTGATTAAAATTTTTTTTTATTAATTTATTTTAAAGCAGTGCTTTTTTCGTGCATCCACAAAAATATATAGTGTATCATTATACTATCATTATTACTATACTATTAAATTATTTTAAAAAAAAGGTATAAACATAGTATATTTGTAAGTGTTTATGGTTCAAAATCTCTCCTCATAATTCACATCCTCAGTAATAAATAGAAATCTTTTGGTAAAATTTATCCAAATATTGCACCATGAGTGAGAAAAAAAATCCCCGTGCACTCCACAACAGGGAGCAGTTGAAACTGACGCCATTTTGAAAAGGCTGGTAACTGACATTTGGCCACTGTCAGTAGTTGAAGACCAAGGTTTCAAAAGCGTGGTCAGTGTACTCAACCCAGGATGCACTCTTCACTCAAGAACCCATTTTATAAAATTGATAGAGAGGAAGTACCAGGAAGCATTTCAGAAGGTCAAGGGTGCCATCCACAATACTAAGAGCAGAACTGCTTTAACTGCAGATATATGGATAAGTATAGCCACTGAAACCTTCCTTGGCATTACATGCCATTATATATGGGATGAGTGGATGATGATGTCTGTCTGCCTTACTACCATTCCACTCAAAATACAGCAGTAAACATCACGCTGATAAACTCACTGCCATTGTACACGACAATGGTGCCATTGTACACGACAATGGTGCCAATATTGTGACTGCTGCAACCTTACCGGAGGAGAAGCATGAGTGGACCAGTAACCAGTGGAGTCTGCTTGAAGAGCTTTCCACTGCTCTTAAGCCTTTCAAATGTGCCACTGTGTTTATGAGCAGGCAAGGATATATATCACAGTCTCTTCAGTGCCTGCACTTGCGAAGGGGCTGTTGAGGTCCACTGAGGGTGCTGCCTTCGAGTCATCGCCACTGAAGTCTTTCTAAGTCACTGCAACAGAGCAGCTTCAAAGCCGATGGAACACATTGGTTCTCTTCTCTGGCCTGGACCCAGGGTTAGAAAGCTGATATTTCTGACAGCAGAACAAATTATAAATGTGCAAGAAAAAGTGCAAACAAGGCACTTGCAGTAAGAAAGGAGTCTGTGCAACAGCAGCAGGAAAACAACCACCTCAACCATAACTACAGCTACTGAACCTTCAACGTCCGTCTCTTTGCTGGACTCACTCCTTGAGTCTGGAGGCAGCAGCAGTTAGGAAGAGAATAAAAGGGCAACACAGGGCTGGTGTCGTTTATAAGATATTGAAGAGCTCTTTTAATCGAACATCGTTGTGTGACCATATAACGTATAAAGTGTGCTCATCATTGCATTCTGGGGCTATCTGGCTATCTGTCACTTCACAAGTGCAGATGATTCCCAGTAATGGCGGATGCTCTCCACGAAAGAACATCATGTGACCTGAATGCGCTCTGTAAATAATAACTGTATTGGATGTGCAGATTGGGATTACTAGTGTTCAAACAGTGCAACTGCATTAGATGCATTGTTAATAGAATGCTGATAGTACACATTTTTGCACCCCAATGCATTGTTACACCCCCATTAAATGGCCAAATAACTGAGCAAATGAATTAGTGATCATTTCCCAACCAATGTTTGTCAATGATGAGGCTCGTGTTTAAATTCTGCGAATGATTTTTATTTTGATGAGACAGAGAGTGATGTGGATGATGTTGGCAATTAAATGAGAACTTATTTGGCAATAAAATTTATAAGTCTTTAACATTATGAAGTGATCTTGGTTTTCCAGATGTAGATTAGGTTAGAAATGTAGAAATAAGTGGGGTATCTTTCAGTGGAATTGGAAGAAATCTTCATATGCAATTTTCTTCCTTTTCACTTTTGGGGGTAACCAGAATTTAAAATGCTAGAACGTTACTTGTGGTTGGACATATGGGCAAAAGAGATATTTTAGTTTAGGAAAACTTGTAATTTTCAAAACTTCAGAAAGGGTTGTCCCAGGCCACCACATACATTTGGTTGAACTACAATTAGCTCTGCATTCCCACCCATTCCTCTAGTGTGTGATCTGCAGCTGTTCCCAGACATTAGCACAGTCAACTGCAGAGTTTCACAATGGGCGATGTCTCTCCATAGGCACACTATAGCTTAAAGGCTACAAGGTCAAGGCCTGGTTAAACTATTTTGCAGATATTAGGGTTATGAATGTGATGCTGTTTCACTAGCTTAGTCACTGTTAGTAGTGTGAACTTTGCTTAGCACCAGCACTTCTAAACATCCCTTTCAAAGAACATGTACCACACCCATGACTTCATGAGTCGCCTCCTACACTAGTGAGATTATCTTTCATTTGCTCATATACCAATGTGCAGAAGTGAACATACAAACGCACAGTGAGTCACATTTTTAAACAGGGCTTAAATGTTCAGGAAATACGTTGACTGACTCACTGGGGAATTTAACATTTTCCAACAACTCAGACAAGTCCCTGTTTCTCAGCTCCCCCTTTCAGCAAACAGAGCTCCACAATAGAGACAATTCAGGATGCTGAAAATAGAAGGGTTCAGTTTTCAACCAAGCCTCTTTATTCCCAATAAAGAGAGGAAACTAAACAGGGAGAAAAACACACAGATCCTCTTTGCTTAAGGCTCGTGGTCAGGTCCTTCCTTGTCACCACTAGCAGCATGCTCTTTCAGCTACAAGGCTAAAATTAAGAAGACTTGGGCTTGTGTGTGGATTTGTGAGGAATGGAGTTTTCCATAAGACAGGAAATGTAGTCACACTGGAAAACACTGGAAACTGGTCCAAGATTCCTCCAAAGCACAGCAATAAAAGAAAAGAGTAGGACAAAGTGTGTGAGGGGGAAAAAAGTGAATGAAAGTGCTTCAGAGTTCTTCAGAAATGTGGTGTAACTATGAAAAAGCTGATGTCTGTTGAAATATTTCATCAGTCTGGAAAAAAACCAGTCATGGGAGGTGGTGAGTGAGTTTACTGAAAGGTTCATGTGACGAAAACATGAAAAAAAAAACCCATCTGTATTTATTTTTAATGATAAAATAAATTAGTGAGATCATTACATCTCTTTTGCACACCAGGCACATGATCATAAAAATAATATACCACCAGCATTAGTATTAGTGTCCCCTGACTGCAAAAGTACACTGATAAGCGGAAACAAAATGTCAGACAGAAATATTGCTTCAACTGAGGAATATGTTTACAAAGTTTAGGTGAACTGTCTAAATTAAGCTAGCTAATATAAAGTAATGCATTACTAGCATTACTTAACTGCCTATGTAGCTAAGCCTATTTAAAACGCTTGCTTTTAGGTGGTTAATATAAAGTCATGTATATGGGGGTGTATGTAACCTGTTAGCTAGCACTTATTAACTACCTATTTAGCTAATGCTATTTGAAAAGCAACTAATATAAAGGATGTGTAAAGGGGAGGGTATGTAACTTGTTATCCATCAAAAGCTAACTACTTTTATTTAAAAATACTTTTAGCTAGCTAAAATAATGTAATGATAGTTTGTGTGTAACTTGTTAGCCAAGTTAATGGCTATAAATTTGATAGCTAGCTTATATAATGTGATTTATGATATACATGTAAATTCCTAGCTAACTTTACTTATTTAGCTTCAGTACTTGGACTAATGCTGTTTAAACCTCCAAGCTGTGTTTTTTTTCCGAGCTGAATGCCAGTACAAAGCAAGATATTTTCAGAAAATAATCTGAGAAAAAAAATTAATGATTCAAGATAGATGATTATGCAATGATTGATGCAAAGTTAACCAACAGCCTCATCTAAAACCCACCACGAAACAGTCTGGAGTGGAACTCAAGGTTTAGAAGATAACCTGATGAAGGATCAACATCAGCTACAGCAATTATATTATGCAGAAGTGAACAGCCTTAGTCACAGCCTTATCAGATTCTTGTTAATTAACTCTTTTCCGAAACAAAAATGGATAAACAAAGCTAGTAATAATAACAATCATCTCAGTAATGTTTTCATTTGGAGATGCAGGGATCAGATTAAACAGTTCTGTTTACAAATTCCTCTTTTCTTTGGAATGTTGTGCAACAGTGCTAATGTTGTGTAACAAAATATCTCCACGTAAATAAGTATGTGTAGAGTCTTTAATAATTATTTTCAGAATCGACTAGTTGGTGGGTCTGAACTACTAGTCAATTAGTCAAAGACCTGTTTAGCCTTACATAATTAGAACTGGCCTAAGCACAGGAGTCCATTTGACAGTAATCTAATTCTTCACCACCACACAAATGAGGTGTATTCTTTATTTAGGACAAATATGAATTTCTGTACTACTTGAAAATATAAAGATAAAAATAAATTTTTTAAAACAAAATATAATTTTATTCCTAAATAAATTACATGAGTGTCGCGAGACAGAAATGATCATACTCCTAGGCCTTCACTTTTTGATATTTTTTTATCCTCTCGCTGAATGTTGTGCTGAATGTTAATTTGTAAGATGTTGGAAGACTTGCTTGGCTGCATTTAGAGTCACAAACCTTACGTTATGCAAATGCAATTCACATAGGACTCGCTAGGGCTTGACAATATAATATCAATATTGTGATAAACGATAGACGCAATACTCTTTACAATACGATATCATTGGTATGGTGATTTAAAAAAAACAACATTTTTAATAACTACAAATTAAATGGTACTGAATGGATGCTGTTGAGTTAACGTTTTTTTGTTTTTTTATTGAATTTTATTGGTCTTTGTAGGCAAACTACTCTTTTGCCGACAGTTTGTTAGCTAACTATAGATTGTGATGCACATTGTGTATGGTAGAAATGTCCTCAAGTATCACGATATGATATTTGTCATATCGCCCGACTCTAGGAATCGCTTTAAAATACTAGATTAAAAACTTAGTCAGCCACAAAAACCAACCAACAGCTGGAACGATCATCTACCTGACAAGTCATCATTCCAACACATCATAAACTATTATACAGCAGTCATGATATGAAAGGTTCATATCAGCACATTTTACTGGGTAGTCAAGACACAGCCGTCATACTGACACGATAGTTTAAACCTTGTTGAAACACAAGGTGCTGAGTTTCATTTCCTCGTCAGGAATGTTACGGTTACCTCGCTGGCATGCTGTTTTGCTCATTTGTTACTCCCTGCCGTTAAGCAGATGTAGGGTGCTCCTGAATAAACAAATATTTTCCCACAGAGAATGAAACGGAGTGTGGTGGGACAGTCCACCTGTGGACAAGTCACTAACTGAAATTTCCTTCTGATGTCTAGTCTTTCTGGCTGAAAATACAGAGAATGTGAACACAAATCCGGTGTTGAATAAAGCAAAGCAGTCGTATTGGGACAAAGAAATGTGCAATGGTTACGATTATGCCTGTCTGCACAGGTTTCTGGTGTAATCTCTTTTGAAACTACAAAAGCAGTCTGTTGGACAAAGTCTCTAACAAAACGCATGGTTTAAATGAATCAGGAACCTTCTGCGATCTCTGACTTTTAAAAGTAACATGAATTGGTTGGACATTTAAAATGCGAATCCAGTATAAGTTGTGTAACACAATGAAGTGCCTTAATGTCACTGCCAGATGAACCGCTGCACTGTGCCTGAACAAGTACACTCTTGGCTGCATGTGAAAAAGTGTGTAAGTGTTTTTGGTTTCTCACTGAATGGTCTTAGGATCTTAGTTTGAACTGTACTCAACTTTGGCATTCAAATAAACTCTCAAGTACAAGTACAGTTTAGTACCTTTATTTCTGTCACTGGGGTAGTACTATCAATGGTAGATATATAGCTTTAATAGGTATATTTTACACTGAACCAGGAATATACACTAACACACCTTTAATAGGTGTACACACCTACACAATCATGCAATTATCCAATCAGCCAATCACATGGCAGTATCACAGTCATAAAATCATGCAGAATCAGGTTAAGGGCTTCAGGTAATGCTCACTACAGCACAAAGGGGAAACAACGTGATCTCAGTAACTTTGACTGTTGCATGGCTGTTGGTGCCAGACAGGCTGGTTTGAGTATTTCAGAAACAAGCAAAATCCTGGGATTCGCATTTTTCTGCTTACACAGAATGGTGTGAAAAACAAACAAACAAAAACATCCAATGATGTTAGGATAAATTATTGTATAAGCAGGGGTACAGGTGTTCCTTTTAAAGTGGGAGGTGATTGTGTACCTTTAAAAATAATTGAAGGTACATAATTTGAGGACCACTTATGTAACGCAAGACTACAGGAACAGTTTAGTACCTTTATTTCAGAGCGTCTAAATGGAGGACTGGTCGTTTCTAGAGAAAATGTGGAGACATATGCTTCAAAGAAGTAACAAAAATTGCAGGTCAATATCACAGAATTCCCTGCAAAGTGAACCGTGGAGCTATAAAATATAAAATGTTGATGTTATGCACATCTCTAGGACCAGTAACTATAATAAATGTGTTCAGTAGAAAATGGATGGAAAAACCAGAGGGGAGGGGAGGAGGAGGAGGAGGAGGAGTCAAGAGTATTAAGATTTCTGATTAAGGTGATAGTGATATAGCGAAAATATGAGACTCCTTACTGATGTAGAATGTGTTGGGTGCCTCTGTGCCTTCAAACTTCAGGGCCAATAGGCTGCTGGTTTTTTCGTCATGACGGAGCCACAGAGAGACGCCCAGGATTACACATCCAGCCAGCTAGGGAAAGAGAGAGAGAGGGGTTATGAGTTTTCCGGCCATTCTTTGTCAAAGTGATCCCTTGAAAGTAGGCTCGAGTCAAAGTTCAAAGTTCAGCTTGCCTATAAGAGTGGAACCAGCAACGTTGGCAAATTCTAAACATGAACTTTGCCAGACCTTTCCCAGATTTCTTCCTGAAAATACTGTTTTGTTGGTATCTTTCTCTCAGCAGGTTTGAGTGACCCACTGATCCCCATGTTCTGTTATCTCCCCGTTATCTTCCTTGCAATTTGGAGTCTTGCAGAACTTCATATAAACAAGGAAAAAACATCTGTGCACAAACTGATGAACCTGAACACACACGTCAAGCGCTCTACATTCCTCTTCAGTTTAAGATCTCTGCCTTTTAAAGAGCAAAACGGAAAATTCTGCTCAGAGCCAAAGAAGCACAAAATGGCCAACACTGAAGGTGGGACACCCTTATTTATGGCAGAAAAAAGGAAGGTCAAATGCTCTCCGTCAGATAATTTTAAAAGTTTCACTACAATGAGTGGTATTGTATGGGTGAGGGCTATTAGAAGCGGGAGAGGGGCCCCTGTTTCCAAATAAATCACCGTCACATCGAGTCAGGGCTGCGCACTACTGGGGCAGCTGGACCTCGTCAAGAGCATACAGACACTGGAGGAATGTAGGACACAAATAAAGGGAATCAGAGACAGTCCAGACCCCAGCGGGTGCTCACTAGCTGAGTGAGTGAGGGGAGATCCAAGCACACCATTCTCAGCAGAGAACTGGGAATGAGAGGAGTGGCAGTTTACAGCAGGAATTCCCGGAGAGTTCAGGCACTTCGGAGCCATTTACACGACAACGTTTTCAACTAAAAACTTTGTGTTTTGGTTGTTCGATTACACGACAACAGCGTTTTGGGGCCTGAAAAACTTTTGAAAATGGCTTTCAAAGTTCATGTTTTTGAAAACGATGCCATTATAGTCTCCGTGTAAACGTACAAAAACGAGAATTTGTGAAAACGATGACGTGTATTGTGTGTTCAGTCTATATGCACGCGAATACTTCAACACGCGAGACATTCAAAACTACAGGATGGTGTTTGTGCTTCTCCAGCAAAGTGTACATTTACTGCATCACTACTACGACCAGCGGAGACGCATTTGTTACATACGCCAAATTATTAACCCACATCGACGACGACACGGGGTACTCAAAATCTTATAATTATCTTTGCAATAGTCTGTTTGAGTATATCTATATCTTTTTATTGCTAATAAAATACAGAACGCAGACTGTCTGCCAGTGTCTCACTATTTGATTTGTATTTGCTGATTTTTTTTCATTTTGGTACAGTGATGGTCAGTTAGTACTTTTTACAGTATTTAAAAATGAACGAGCTTTGTTAACAGAATTCTGACCTGGAGCACAAGAAAAGCTAAATGATTTGGTTGAAGACATAAAAATCCATTTACACATTTCCTGTAAATTAAAATTATATTACATTAGGGACGTCTCAGCATTTATTAAACCAAAAAAAATAAATCTGTGATTGACAAGCACGAGTTTTCAAAATTCCTTATGACAATGAATAACTCATAAAATAATTTTACAAGTCTAACTATCGAGATTCTAAGTAACTGGAGACAGAATTTTTTTTTTGTAGAATTTTTTTTGAAAAATGTCAACGTTATTGTGCTTTTTATCCAGAAAAAAAGCAGCTTCCCCATTTACTTGTATTTTTTTTATAGGGCAGTCTTGCCCGGATCAATATGGCAGACATGATGACGTATCACAGCAACGAGCCAATGTGGCACCTATGTACCGCTCTGTGGAAGAATGCTTGCACATCGCCAACTACTGGCTTGGCATGCATAATACAGCGTTTTTAGTTGTTTACTTGGTTCCCTGTGAACAGGTATTGTTTTGGCAACGTTGCCGTCTGTACACGAAACTTTTCAAAAAGGCAAAGGAAAAACTTTTCCGTTTTTAGTAAATCGTTGTCGTGTAAACATATCCTTAGCGAATAGCTCAGAAAACAAAGAGCTGCCCCCCCCTAATGTTCTCTTGTGTTCTGCCCACCTCATTATAGGATCCAGTAAGTACCCCCTACCCCCAATCACCAACCCCATCCTCCCCTCGCTCTCTCACGCACACATCTGTGAACAGCTGCACAATGAAAGTTATCCACCCACAGGTCCAATCTGAAGGGATTTTCCCGCTCTTATGCACCATATGAACCGAGAAACATGGTGGGAAGACAAGACTTTTCCCCTCCCAGGGTTTTAATGTTAATCCTAGTGTTAGCATGTTGCAACCAAAATAAAAGGAGTTTACATGTTTAGACAGTTTCAATCCCCCCCCCTATGTTTACAACACGCTCTGAACTGCCAGCACAAGTATGGCTATGAGAAATGCTTTCCCTTTAGAGGAATGATAAAACTTTAGTGTTTCTCTGGAAAAAGGGAAAGAATCAGAGCAAATGCAAGGGATTCATTCCTGTAATATGAACTGTTGCCATGCCAGATTGCTGTCCCGGGAGAGGGATAAAGTTCAACCACTTATCTAAGGGTTTGAGGCCATCTCAGTAAGTGTCTGTGGGACTGATATAGAGACTCTCTTATCCCGCTCCTCCCCCGCTTGCTAGCTCTCCATTTTGGTCCATACCAGAGCTCAGGCAACCCGTTGCTCAGTGACCGGGTAAACAAGGACTACCGGGAACTACAATTATCTTTAGCAACACAATCATTTAACCCATGTTCAGTCATGTTCTGATTTTACATTGATACCTACACTGAAGGGGTTTCCAGTGTGTGTTTCATCGTTCGTCACAACAAGACTCAAATCCATGAGGATCTAGCCAGTGTGTTAATAGGAAGCTGAAAATAAAATATAAATCAGAGGAAAATCTTGCTATATGAGGAGCAATCGAGAGCTACATTTCTGGAATATTCTGCTATAACACTCTAGCTGTCTCTTTGGGGTGCTTTCACAGGCTCTGGATTTTCCAATGTACGCTTTACATTATGGATTCCCATAATTCACACAAACACACACCACCTAATAAGCGCCTGCTGCCCAACTGTAACTGTAGCCCAAGGCGTAATTTTACATACCCAGCAAGCCTTAATAACAGCTGTGGAGGAAATGGCAAATGGCCGAGTTATGCTCTTACACAGACCATGTCATGTGACAGAGCAAGAACTTTTTGGTTCTACCTTCATCTCTGAAAGCTCAAATTATCTAAGGACATCATTATTTGTAAACTTTTTAACTCTAATCACCATTTTCAATATTTCCACCACCCCCCTACCCCCTCAGGTATGTGTATACCTCTTGTAGGATCATGTAAATATTTTTGAATTTGTCTCCTGCATTTTCAGATATTATGATATTTTCGGTTGCACCAAAACGCATAAATGTTTAAAACGATTATATGAATTTAACTCAAGGGTGAATGAATTTGGAAGATAAGGTATGAATGTCCATAATATTCATAACAAGTGGTATAAACTGCAGCTGTGTAATGCTTTAAAAACTGAATGGAAAACTCTTCCCAATCTACATCTTATAAGTTCTCAAATTTCCATTCAATATTACTTATTTGCTTAATGTGCTCAAGAGAATTAAGATGTGAAATACACTGACTGACTGACACATCATACTGTCAGCTAAATAGGTTAGCATTACACTTAATTTATAACCAACAATGCAAGCTGTGTTTGGACTGAAAGCGAAAGCTCAGGAGAGGTGGAGAAAGCAAGTGAAACTGTAGGCCTGCATGATGGCCTGAAAAATAAATCCAAACCAACTACAAACCCATCTGACACGTTGACTAATTTAACACAACTCTGGAAACTTAACATTTTTCCCCCATTAATGTGTCAATCTCCATCTATACCGCTCTGATGCAATAAAATTAAGTGCACCACCATGATCAAAGAGTTCTTAAGAATTTTATCACTGACTGCACTTTTATATCAGGATCATATAGAAGTGTGCAATAAAAGTGCAGCAACTACACTACGCGTCCATTACACACCCAGGGAAGCCGTGGATGGATGTGTGGCTTTTTCAATGTCTTGGTCAATACAGATGGGTCATTAATGGTAAACAGTGAGATAATGACTTTACTCATGCATTATTTATTTCAGTACGTCTACTGAGATTAAAACCTCTTCTACAAGGTGAAAGCTGGATGAAAGATGGCTGTATAATACGAGATGATACGATCAGGTATTTAGACGATTGACCTCTAAGTGGAGGAAACAAAATGGACAGACACTAATTTTTCCAGCTAAGTGTGCACATAGATCTCAACGTCTGAACAAGATGGCGGAAACATTTCTTTAGCCTGACACTTAAAATATCTCCAAGACCATAATATTCCCATCTCGTTTTAACCTGCCTCATAGTGTACATTTAACCCAGAGAGGATCCTGCTCTTAAGCAGTAAATTATATACTAGTAATAACATCCCATTACCACACACTCGCAGCAACACCCGAGGGATGCAAAGTGGCCAGAAGTCAGTCGTAGAGTAAACATGACTCGAAGCAGGTGGTGGACAACAACGTCAAAAAGGCAGAAATGAGAGGCATTCAATTATAGACACTACTAGTAGTAGAAAGTGGTACACTCCTTCATTCCCCTACTGTGAAACTTTTTTTGCTTCCTAGCTCCTAGTCAAGACTTTCCAAGCTGCTAAAGGATTGTCTCAAAAGGATTCAACCAAATTACAAATCGACTTTTTTGTTTGTTTTTGCAATTTATACACAAGCAATTTCTCTAACAATTTCTATTTTAGCACGTTTGATTTATAGTGAAAATGGGCAAGACGTCTCATTTTTAGCAGTAAGCCATCTAATTTGTGGTCAAGTGGGTGGTCTTGTAGCAAGCAAGGTCACTTATCTGACCATACCACACCAAACCACAGCCTAGTAATGAAACCATGGAAACAACAGCAAAATTAAAGAAAGGCAACGCCCATACAGCGTATATACTTGAGCAACAGATTGGTGTTGCATGTCTGCTCTTTTTTAAAAAAAATTTTTTTTACATTTTTATTTATTTATGCATGCTCTTGGGCGTTTTTCAATCGAGTACGTACTTTTTTTAATTAACGTATTACATAGTGGTTCTTTACTTTTAATCGACACTGGGTTCAGACGCAGACTTTTGGTTAAAGCTAAATTACAGCATTTATATGAGTTTTAGCCACTTGCATTTGAATGCCTTCTTTAGCCTATATTTATAGAAGGCGTGTAGTTGTAGTTAGCACAGTCTCTCTGCTAACCACAACTCCTTCCTCACATTTTACAATTTAAAAGAGGAAGTGACTGGACAAGTCCAACCAAACAGTGTGGTCCACACCTGAGCTCAAGTAAAGCAAACCCACTGCTTTTATGTGGCACGGAGGTTTCCCGGCCTCTAAACCAGCTCAAGTTTAAAAAATAAATAAATACTAAAATCAACTGTAAGCTAAAACTCACACACAGTTGTGTGTCAGTCTCAGTCCTATAGTGTCATTTGCTTGTTCTAATATGCTAGGGGAAGCCTGATATCCTATCTCTGCTCAGAGACGGATGCAACGCCATTAGGCAATCACCAGATTTAATGCGATAGGATGAGAAGCAGGAACCTCTAGCTTAAACAAACTGAATTCTCCATTAGAATCAACAGAAGTTAAAAGGCTAAATCAAATCATCACTATTCCCTGTTAAACCCAAGCCAACATGCTCTTTTTCCAGAAAATAAGGGCATAGCAATCATCAAGATAAACGTGCATGTCTATCCATGCTTTTGTAGAATAAATATTAAAACAGCCTTGAGCTGGCACAAACCATTTTCATCAGATGTAGGGAGGGCCTACACCTACACAAAGTGCAGGACATCCTGTTGCAATGTTTTCTTGGATACCCAGTTCATTCTGGGAAGTGCCATCTATAATGAATTTGATGAGACTTAGACATTCCCCTCCTGGACTTCTCCTAGTCCCTGCCAGGGTCATAGTGGAGGCTATTTCTATCCTGTGACTCACTGATAGGGGTTTGTAAAATCTCTGGCATGCCAATGCTAGAGCCCAAAGCACTATGACCACAATTCCGATCAGACCACACCTCAAAAATACTCTTTCAGTTTCAAGCTTGAGAACCGGACCTTGACTTTAACATTATGGTTCTATAATGTTCTGAATTCCCCCGATGAATGTTTCTGTTGCTTAAAGATGTCCAAGTAGGTTCTTTTTAAATGGAATATATAGGACATGGATCATAAATTATGTTTTAGTGTACACATCCACTAGAAAAACTTGTTGTGCATTTGAGATGAGAGATCAATCAAATCTTCCTAGCCACAACCAGTCTCATGTTTCCCTCAGGGAGAAAGTATAGATAAAAGATAAATGAATGAAATCCATCATCGTGTAGACTGATGGACACAATTATATACTGTAATGCACTGTAGTGATCATCTATCTCCGAGAGAGGTGCCAATACCACAAGGCTTTCTTGTCTCTTCTGACCTGTTTTCCAACTGTGGACATGGTTGCATAAAGGAAAAAAGTCTGTTTGTGTGTGTGGTTTACTCTCAGCTAACTCCTCTCCGATGTTTGGGAAGACCCTGCGTTTTTCTTCCAGTAAGCGCGTTCATGCCACAGATTAAGTCTAGTCATAGAGTAAAGAATCTCCAAAAAAACAGTGCCGTTCAGCTGGACGCTCGATCCGGGGCTAAATCTGTGTGCGGAAAAACAGCCTCACACTCCGAGGTCTTTTTCATGTGTTTGGTTATTTTCCACAGTCCCACTGATGACTCATGTGACTCTTTAGACAGAACATCTGGCCACAATCAGTCGTTTTATTACGAATTAAGAAGTACGTGCTGAAACTGGTTGATTCTTAAGACGTGTTCAGGCCACACATACAACAGCATTTGGGCATCATTTCATTTCTAGACAAATTGAAAAAGATTACTGGTTTCAGGCGTTCGCCTGCACAAAAGATGGTGCCTAAGGGAAACAAATGTTCCAACATGGTCTCATAATAGCAAATCCGAAACAACGTATCACATGACTCGTGTTTCACGAGTTCATTCAAATGAAAAGAAATGAAATGAAGTGTAATCCAACCTCTCTCTTAGCCTGGAAGTTCTGATGCAGCTTCACATGACATGATACCCAACCCTTTTTTTTTCTTCGGTTTGTTCTTACAGTGTGTGTGTGTGTGTGTGGGGGTGGTGTTATAACCACAAACTCACACACCCCTTACATTTATTCATCATGCAGCAACATATAAACACCACTGCTTTTTGTGTAACATGCAAAAAATAATAATAAACCCCTCCCCATGTTTACTGTAAAACCATCTCTGTTTTCTATCCTGTCAAGCCCCAGTCTGAAGGCTGAGTCAGCTTATTTAATAAATAAATAAATAAACAAACAAACAAAAACATTTTAAGGAATTATTCTACATGAACGGACAGCAATCTCACCATTGTCACACATAGGTGTATATATAGAACAACTAAACCCATTATTTCCATTCGTCTAGTCTCTAGACTCTTCAAACCTTGGCAACATCATCGCCCTTAATCCAGCTGGTTCTAACCGTCTCACTCGGGCTGTTTGATAAGCTGCTATCTGTGTAAATAACGCCGGTAACGTTATGGGCTTTCCATAATTCCGCTTATTGTCGCTGTTTACACGTATTCTATTTTTTATTATTTTTTTGAGCCGTTTGTCATCATCACCAGAGACGGCGTGGCTCTAACGGCTAAGGCGAGACAACGGATACACACACGAATCCGTTCTAAACATCTAACAGGCACTCACCCAGAAAATAAAGTTGAAGAAGAACAGCATGTATTTGATGCATTTCGTGCAGCCTTCCACTCCCATGGTCGCGGAGTTGTCTTAATGCGTCGGTTCTCCTTTATACAGCGAGGAAAGTGTGAATCTGGAGTGTGTATCGACCAGACAGATGAGAGCAAGTGAAAACTCAGACTCGTGGGCGGCCCAGTGTGTACGTGTGTGCGCGCGCCTCCGGAGAAAAGAGCAGGCAACACCTATCACCCCCTCCTCCGGCGGAAAGTGGGACAGTCCAAAAATCATGGCGTTCGCATGCTCAAGCCCTCCATTACCCTCTAGATTCTGCTTATTGTTAGGGTCTTCTCTCAGACTGTCTGGACAAGACCAGATCAGTGATGCACAGTTCAACGTGTTTGGGCCGTACACATCCTGCAAAACAGAAATCATTAGACGTGGGGTGTTTGGGAACTATTTCCCTTTGTTTACGGTCTGTGTGAGCTCCACGTTTTCGAATGAGACCTGGCACAATTATTGGGAATGCTTATAAAAGAGGAGCCTTAAAGGAAAAGTCCACCTTAGAAAACATTACACATGTTTATACGGGAAATATTGTGATGTGCTTAGCGATTCTGGTGCTAATCTACTGGATGGTATTGTATTGTTGTCGTTTCCATGACGAGTTCGGTTGTATGCCGCGATGACGTCACAAGGGGACGTTGTATTTAGAATAGGGATCACAATGGTGAAATAAAGATTTCAGACATGGGTGCTAACCACTGATCTATTAACTATCAGATTTAGCTGTTTAGCTCAAAAAAATCTCTCAATCTCAATTCTCACAATCTTCAGCAATAAGGAATAACACAGGACAGACTGCACTAGTATACGAAAATAATACATGCTGCACCCATCCCTCAGACATTTTAACAGTTCAACGGTTAGCTTTAAAGTTGTGTAACGTCCGGTTAATTTTCTCACGTGTTATAGAGGTGATAAGCAGTCATTCTTTGTCTGTCTGTCTGTCTGTCTGTCTCTCACTCTCTCTCACTTTCACTCACTCACACACACCACACACTCAAAGTGCAGTCTGTCATTTTACAGAGAAAATGGAAAGCGGAACTGAAACTCTTTGCATACATGTTAAATAAACATTTACTAAAAAAACCCACAAAACGTCATCAGATGAATTATAAATATTACATTGTTAAACAACAACCTTTCCTAATCTGTTTATTATTAGTCTTAGATTATTTGGAGTGTCTGCCATGCAAGTCTCCTTGTATGAGCTGTTACTACAGAAACAATAATGCATTAAAATGAGTGCATTACTATTAACCTGTCATTCATGTTATTTATGGTGAACTACCTGTGCTGTTATACAAAAATAATGCACACCTAACCAATCAGATTCTAGCATTGTGGTAAACTGAATTGTGGTATAGTAAGAAATCAAACATAGTATTAGTAGGATATTCACTAGAACTGTTAGAGACAGACTCAGCTAGTTAGTAATAGTTAGCAAAGGGTTCTTTGGTTTGTCTCCCTAGAGAAGGTTTTGTGAAAACATACAATTGGGTGTTTTCCTTTCTGTGGGGATGCCATGTTGAGTCTAAAAACTTTTCAATTATCACACTGAAGCTGCCTATACTCAAATCTTAGGTTTACAGGTTAGGGTTTAATGCTAAAAGTGCTTGTAAAGCTTGTGGAAAGATTGAAATAATTATATATGACAGCACAAATGTGTCTTTTAATCTATATTTGATAAAATCTACAAAAAGCTTAAGGAAAACCACAGAATATCTTGACATACAACATGCAAAATTGGCATTTTACACAGGATATGCTTTTATTTTACAAATACACATTAACACTGTCTTATTAAGCTGAATAATTTAGCAAAGGCCTATTCCATAATATATCATAATACATGCTTTAATTCCACACCCTTATTTAAAATTTGTAGTAGAACACAATGCAGTTGATGCATGGTATATACTGTATATCATCTGTGCATAAAAACCAAGGATTAAAAGATGAAATTTTAAAACAGATGTGTTCTGAATAATATTCAGCATCCTTATTTTGACTTTATTGAGATATTTCTGCGAAATGTGAATTATTAGTATGCTAAAGGAGTGTGAAAAGGGTGAATTTTTTTTTTTTTATTCGTAACTAGTCCATGGCTCCCTCTAGTGGCTACCAGTTAGGAGGACATTAGAGAAGAGCCTCAATGTTCTACACACACACACACACACACACGCACACACACACACACACACACACACACACACACACACACACACACACACACACACACACACACACACAACACACACTACTACATACCACTACCACTTACACACACAACTACAGCCGCGGTGGATTTAGTGATTTGGGGGCCCTAGCCAAAATGTACGCATGGGGCCCTCATTTCAGTGTTTTAACATAATAAATACATAAATAAAATTTCCACATGTGAACGAGGCCAGAAACAAATCTATCTATCTATCTATCTATCTATCTATCTATCTATCTATCTATCTATCTATCTATCTATCTATCTATCTATATATATATATATATATATATATATATATATATTTTTTTTTTTTTTTCTCTTCTCAATGAAATATTTGGGAAAGGGAAGGGAGGGGAGAAAAGGTAAATGAATCACATGTAAATGAATCACATGCATGAATATGAATCACATGAAAATGAATCATATGTAAATGAGTCACATGTAAATAAATCATATGAAAATGAATAAACAAAGGCAACAAAAAAATTAAAATCAAATTAAGCATTCTGTGATTTTTATTAAGCTTGTTTAGCTTATTATTATTGTATTTTTTTTTTAGTTTTTGTTTTTTTGTTTTTTAGAAAAAAGAAACATAATTCATTAACAAAAAGTAAAAATAAAACTTTCCATAAGTTTATGCAGCGTTTTGGTAGCTCGGGGCCCAAGAAAATAGCCGACCTTTACCTAATGATAAGTCCGTTCCTGACCACAACACACACACACACACACACACACACACACACACACACACACACACACACACACACACCAGACTTTGATAGATCCCAGTTCTGTAAATAAAACAGGGAGTTCACTCACACCCGATTGTCATCCCATTGATTAAAAACTCCTTCAAATTAAACTGCTAATTTTAGAGGTTTTTAGACATTTGCCACTCACAGCTGTGCAATATTGGATCATTTCCCTCAATAAATAAATGACCAAGTATATATATATATATATATTTATATATTTCTCATTTGTTTAACTGGGTTCTCCTTATCTACATCTAGGACTTGTGTGAAAATCGCAGGCATATTTTAAATTCATAGGGGTTCACAAACTTTCATGCATCACTGCATACAAAGTCTTAAAGCATTTAAGGCCGCATTTACACTACATGGTTCATGTGACCCGATTCCGATGTTTTCCTCCCATGTGGCACAGATCAGATATGACCCATGAACGTGTAAGTAGGGGAAAAAAGCACATTCTCAGATCCGTTTCACATGTGGAAATAAATCTGAAGCGAATCGGATACGTGTATTTGCGTCTACCATGGAAGCGTGCAGCTCGGATATTCCCCCGTCAATGCGAGTCGCACGTCATTAAATAAGCGACGACGGCGAATGACGTCAATTCCGGAGGACACCAACCGCGAAAACCTATCTCTCAACAAGGGCTCTCTAAAATATAATACAAGCTTTTGCGTGTATTATATTTGATATGTTATAAAGCTGGATTATAATTTCGTTTTTACTTCCTTTTTCGGCCCAAGCTTCCGGTGACGTCTATTTTGGGTCGTTTCACGAAGTATCTAGTGGTCTAGTGTCAATGCAGATATCAGATATGGGTCACTTTTAAAAGAAGATGTATGCGAGTCGTCAAAAAAACAAACAAACAAAAAAAAACATTCGGATATGGTCAACAAATCGGAATTGGGCATCAAGACCTGCAGTGTGAATACAGCCTTTATGATGGACATTATTCACTTTGCTCTGGGCATCAATCAATAATAGAAAACATGTATGTTTCTATCCACCAGTAATATAATAACCTTATCAGCCAGTATGAATGTAAAAACCTAAAAAAAAAAAAAAAAACTGAGAGAGATATCAGTTAAATCTTAGGACAAGTCAAGATGGACTGTGTCAAGTATCACTTAATATCCGGTGTGTGCACAAATCATGCACATGCTCAAATTGTGAATGCTTTTACTTAACACAAAAATACACATTTAAATTACATGTTTGATAGGGAAAAAATGCTTATGTCAATCACTAAGGTGAAATCTAGCTGTTGAAGCCTCATTACTAGCAAAGCTCTATTTGAGCAATAAGCCCCTGGCCACAAGTGTGAACTAACTTAGGTCTGGAAATAATTCAATAACAACCAGTGTTTCTATTAACAGTACTTTTTTTTTTTTTTGCAAGCTTTATTAACCGTCAAGGTCACAGTGGATATGGAGCTTATCCGAGGAACAATGGATGGTGGGAATACACCCTGGATGGGTTGCCAGTCCATCACAGGGCAGCATGTACAAACATTCATACACTAATTCAGTGTATTAGTGGGCAGTGGTGGCTTAGCGGTTAAGGAAGGTTTGGAAGGTTGGATGTTCAAGCCCCAGCACTGCCAAGCTGCCACTGTTGGGTCCTTGAGCAAGTCCCTTATTCCTCTCTGCTCCAGGAGCGCTGTATCATGGCTGACCCTGCACTCTGACCCCAACTTCCTAACATGCTGGGCTATGTGAACAAAATAATTTCACTGTGCTGTAATGTATGTGTGACTAATGAAGACTAAATTCATAGCAAGCACAATTTAGCATAGTCAGTCAACCTAAATGGCACATTTTAAATAGGTGGGAGGACAACCCAGAGGAAACCCACGTATACACAGGGAGAATTTTCGAAACTCCACACAGACACTAAACAATCTGCTGTTCCACTGTGTAAAGACTGCTTGTGCATCATTTAATTTTCTGCATTCATCTACCAACTAAAACATGTAGAATGCGTGAAGAAAATGTGTTTTTAAGGCCGGGTGTACAGTCCAGCCTAACAACAAATCCATTCTAGCATTTATCAGAATACAGAAGAGTAGAGTGATATTTGCACTTTATTCTTAAGACCACTAGATGGCGGAGATGCTTCTAGTGCTGTAGTCTGTAATGATGCTTCATTTTTTTTACCATCACTAGCACCATCTAAGCTGTCACCGTCTAATTCTAGGTGGAATTAGCATAAATGATCATTTGTGTTTTCTAAAGTCTATATCAGATAAACAAACAATAGGCCTATAACAATCAAAATGATTAAATTATATTTAAATTAGAACCTATGAGCATATAAATGGCTAATCATATACTACGTTGTGCCCATTCTAAAAAAAATTTGTCCATTTATTTTAGATTAGAATAAATATGAAAATTAAAATAAACAAAAATTCGGGTTTTCTGCAGTTCCTCACTGACCAGCAGATGACGCTAATTTGTGCAGTTTCGACTCAAACACTGAAACTTATTTATTAATTTTGGAAGAGATTGGGCTTAGTGGTTAGCACGTTCGCCTCACACGTTCGCCTCACACCTTCAGGGTCCGGGGTTCGTTTCCCTCCGGGGCCATGTGTGTGCGGAGGCTGCTGCGGGGGTTTCCTCCGGGTACTCCGGTTAGTCCAAAGACATGCATGGTAGGTTGGTAAATTGTCCATAGTGTATGAATGGGTGTGCGAGTGTGTATGTGATTCTGCCCCGCGATGGACTGGCACCAGGTCCAGGGTGTACTCTGCCCTGTGCCTGATGCTTCCTGGGATAGGCTCCAGGTTCCCCGCGACCCTGAAGAAGGAATAAGTGGTTGAAGATGGATGGAAGAGATTGGTTCAGTTTGTTCAGAAAGCTTCTATCACTACAGAATACCTTTTTTTCTTTAAATAAAATTCTACTTGTTCAAAAGGTCAATATGTATGTCGCTCAATATGAGGGGAAACTAGACAAACTTTATACCACAGTGGATTTATCTCAGCTTTTTGTAGCATTGCATCCATTTTAAGCTGTCAGTTTGTTTCTGAGCTCATGGCTGTAGTGCCAAGTTGTAGGATTGCTTTCGAGGATTCTTGGCATGTGTGTACTATCTTCTTCTTCATTGTTGTCTTCATGATCATCATCAACATCATCATCATTATTATTATTATTATTATGCACACTCATTGTCTTTCTCACTCGATCCCTGCCTTTGTGTGTCTTTAGGATAAGGAGCTAGTTTGTCTTGTAATTGCCTTGGGGAATCACAGAAGTCGGATCAGTTCTTTTCCTCAGACTTAATGATTTTCTGACAGTGAAACATGAGCTCAGGATTTGACAAACTTAACCCTTCGAGAGCCCTAACCACTTTAATAAGAGAAATTAACCAACCCTCTAATAAGAGGTGCGCGCTATATATATATATATATATATATATATATATATATATATATATATATATATATATATATATATATATATATATATATATATATATATATATATATGTGTGTGTGTGTGTGTGTGTGTGTGTGTGTGTGTGTATATATTTGTGTATATAAATATATATATATATATATATATATATATATATATATATATATATATATAAATAAATAGAGAGAGAGAGAGAGAGAGAGAGAGAGAGAGAGAGTTAATGAGTCTTTATTGGTCACACATACATTAATCTATGCATATAGATAGATAGATAAATAGATGGATAGACAGACATGCATCTATAGGTGTAACCCACACACACACACACACACACACACACACACACACACACACACACACACACACACACACACACACACACACACACACACACACACACCTGTCATTCCTAGTGATCTCCAGAGGGTTGAAATTAAGTTTCTCGTCGTTAAGCAATTGCGCATGCGCACTGGCCAACCGAAATTAACTGATGCTGCTCCCTGTCACTTTTTTTTCTTTGAGGCGCGCACTGCAGCGACACAGAGAAACACAGAAAAAACACAGGGACGAGGCGTAGGAGAAGAATTGAAGGATTCTCATGATGTTCCGATTCTAATATTATTAGAAGATGTAAAAACACATCCTTAACGTCTCTTAACAATCCAAGACCAGTTGTCGGATGACATTGCATTGGAACTCGCAGATATGACAGGTATGATCCACACGGATTTGTGCTTATCACAGACATCCCACCAAGCCTGAGGAGGAAACCTTTCTACATACTGGGCTACGACAGGAGAGGAGAGATCATCAGAGACTATAAACAGGGTGTGAGGAAAGGGAAAGAAGAGGAAGAGCGCTTGGTTAGACTGGAGCTGTCCGTTCTGTACCAAGACGTATTCAGCGTCGCCTTTTGCTGAATGCCTCCAGTGCCACTGTTCAGTGGTTGCACATCTGTATAGGATATTTCAGTGAAGAGCATTATGATGTTGGAGTGCATGCTTTTTGGAGAATCGGTTCACGTGCTCGTGGGAGCTTCTTCTTCGGCACCGCGTGTTTTGTTTTCCTAATCGCTATGATATCTTTCTCGACAAAGCTATTTACTTAAGCTATGCGTAATTGGAGACACGTTTTAGAGTTACACGACCACCACTGATCGCGTGCTTAACCTTTTCGATTCAGTGCAACCTCTCATTAACCGGTTCACCCATTGCGCGCATGTTTCCCCCGGGTCGGTGCGCGGTGCCTCGCACGAGCTTTAGGATGTAACACCCGGCCCTCGCTCGCGACATGCCCGAGCGACGCGATGGTCCAAGGCGACGAGAAAGACCGAGTTGTGATTAACGTCGGGGGGATCCGGCACCAGACCTATCGCAGCACCCTGCGCACTCTGCCGGGGACACGCTTGGCCTGGCTCGCCGAGCCCGACGCCCACAGTCACTTCGACTACGACGCCCATGGCGACGAGTTTTTCTTCGATCGACACCCGGGCGTCTTCTCGCACATCCTTAACTACTACCGCACAGGAAAGCTGCACTGCCCGGCGGACGTGTGCGGCCCGCTTTATGAGGAGGAGCTCGCTTTCTGGGGCATCGACGAAACGGACGTGGAGCCGTGCTGTTGGATGACTTATCGACAACACCGTGAAGCTGAGGAAGCCCTAGACAGTTTCGGCGGCGGGCCCGCCGACATGGGCAGCGACGAGGTGGATGGAGACGGTCTGGGCGAACCCGGGGACGGCGACGACGAGTTGGAAATGACTAAGAGGCTCGCGCTCGGGGACACGACCGATGCCAAAACGGCTGGACTGTGGCAGCGATGGCAACGTCGCGTCTGGGCGCTCTTCGAGGACCCTTACTCTTCTAAATATGCAAGGGTGAGTGATGTGAAATGTCACATCATGAGTAAAAATGATCTCAGTTTCAATCATGGTCTTTATTTAAATTTTTTTAATGACTTTTGAAAGCTTCCTGTTTTCCATGAAACAGTAGAGCAGTGGTGCACAGTCCTAGTTCTGACCATATGTAAGTCTGATTTTCCTGATTTAACTAAATAATGAATATGCAGATTTAAAGGGAGTATCAGTGCAGGGGGTCACACCACATTCACATTCTCAGTACTGACTGCAGAACAGTTGAAGTGTACATACGAAAGTATATAAATGTTAATGCCAACTCATTATTTCTTCATAGACATAAGAATCACATCATATATAATTGCATAAAGAGTCCTTGAGTATATATATATATATATATATATATATATATATATATATAATATATAAATAATTACTCAATACTGTGCACATGTAGTTGGTTATAAGTAGCTTCTCTAAGAAAGAAAACATAAAAATTCTGTAGCAGCAACAATTTAAATACTGTCCCGCTGGACTAACAAAACCTTCTTGCAAGGAGGCAGGCCTCCATTGCAATTATTTTGTGAACTGGAAGCAAAGTGCTAGCTTTATGGAGCAGAAGATAACCATATGATTTGGGTGGAGTCACTGATCATATGGAAGAAATGGCAAAGAGGGATATTGTTTCCAAAAGCTTCGGTTCCAGAAAAACACTGCCTTGAAGAGCGGGTGGTAAACAAACCTGGGTGATTTGAAATGTTTGAAAAGAAAGAAAGTGTTCTCTGCTTCTGTTAGTAGATAATTATATTTGTATGGAAGGTTCTGATGTAATTTGCTGCCCTCCAAAAATTTAACAGTTTAAAGTACATGGCATAATTATCTAGAGAAAAATCAATGCTTAGATATCTGTAGAGAGCTTGCACAATCTCAGGGTTTTGTTCCTGCTAAGCAGGTGCACACACTCTACAAACTTGATCAGTGTAGGCAGTGCAGAATTCCTAGATCTGGAATCAGGTCTGTTATTGCTTGTGTGGAATAATAGTCTGTACCCACACAGCCACTTTCTGGGCCATGATGCTTCATTTTGATACAATGGGCTTTGATGAGGTGGCTAAGTTTGGTGGAATTAAGCAAGATTGCCAATATTACTTACGACAGCAAGGACTTAAGGACACTAATTATGCTAATTATAATGAAGGATGAGCAGGGAAATCAGCAAACTGTGCTGACCAAGGAAGGGTTATGTTTATTTGATGTAGAGAATACCTCTCTGCTGTAGTGGGATTATGAAATAGCTCTTTATTTAGTGATTCTTATTATAATCTATACAGAAACACATAGTTCATGCTCAACTGGTTGTTTCCTGTAAAGTTTTTTCAGATTACAATTTGTAACCTATACATCAGCAGTCTAACGATTACAGGCATTCAGCAAGGGGAAAATGAGCAGTCTGCCTGGGCGTCATGTTGTACTGATCGACAGCTTCCCTCGCCTACAATAATACTGCTGTGCGACGTGCCGTGAGCTCGCTCTCTGACAAATAAATCTCTATGGGAGTTAGATTAAAGAGAATGCATCACAAGCCAGAGGGTTTTCGGTATACATGTTCCCATGCTGCTTTGAGCTGCATATCAGGGGGAGCTGATGCATCATTAACAGCACAAACATGCCTCTCATTCTGAACAGCTGGATTGAGGGCTGCAGTTGAGATTTTTGTTAATAATGATAATGAGTCTTTATTGGTCACATATACATATGCACAGTGAAATTAATTTCTTCGCATACCCCAGCATGTCAGGAAGCTGGGGTCAGAGCTCAGGGTCAGACCTAGAGATGGTTAAGGGCTTTGAGCCTTGCTCAGTGGCCCAACAGTGGCAGTGGCTGTGCTGGGGCTTGAACCCCTGACCTTCTGATCAGTAACCCAGAGCCTTAAGCCACCAATGCCCCATAATAACTGTTTATAGGGATTCTTATAAGAGATAATGCTAAATAAAGTAGGCTATGTTGTTTGATTTTGGTTCTCACTAATGGAGGCAGAAAAAAAGTAAAGTAATATCTCTTCAGTAGCTCAATGTACAATAAATATCAAAATTCTTTCATGTTCTTTTACACAGAGGTGAAAGAACAGATCCAGGATTTGGTATTTGGACTGGAAATATAACCTCATCTTATGTGAGTTCAAATGAAAGAGGACAACATGGTTGGATATTATGTGATTTAATATTAGGCACATTCACTAACTCCTAAATTTGCAAGTGTGAAAAACTGGTAAACATTTATTATTAATAAATTAATGTATAAATCCATTACAGAAAAAAGCACCTTTCGTTTGTTTGTCACTACAGGAAAATATAAAATTTCTGTAGAACCCTTTAATACAGAGTTTCCATAGCAGGGTATTTTGAGCACATATAAAGTTTAAATACCATATTTTACAGTTATCATTGTTGAGCAATGATTAATAAACTGACCTATGAAAATGAAATCATGAAAATAAAATAAAAGTCCCAAGAACTATGAATAGGCTAGGCAAAATGTAAATGTTTTTAATAAAGATAAAAAAAAAACACATATTAAATATTAACCTTAACCTTTAAAAAGGTTAAATATAGAAACCTTAAGTTCTTTAGGGGAACCCATCTATCCATCCATCCATCCATCCATCCATTTTCCATACCACTTATCCTAGGGTCGCAGAGAGCCTGAAGACTATCCCAGGGCACAACTTGTGGCATAAGGCAGGGGACATCCAGGATGGGGTGCCAACCCATCGCAGGGCACAATTGTACACACACTCACTCACATATTCACACACTGTGGACAATTTAGAGACGTCAATCATATCTTTGGACTGGGAGAGGAAATCGGAGTACCCGGAGGAAACCTCCGAAACATGGGGGGAACATGCAAACTCTGCACACACAGGACAGAGGCGGGAATTAAACTGCCAACCCTGGAGGTGAGAGGCAATTATGCTAAACTACTAAGCCATTAGGGGAACCCAAGAACTCTTAAAAAAAACCCTTGAAGAATCTCTTCAAGATTGCAAATCTTCCACTTCTATTGCTCTCTGAATCACTATCAAATGAACAGATAACTATGAAGTCATCACATTTTTTGTGTGTGTGTGTGTGTGAAAGTATGAGAAGAGGTGCTGCCCAATTTGAGGTGTTTGTTGGGTGAAGGACTACAACATGAATATTTAATTCCTCTTTAAAAATTGGGCCACCACATTGCAATGAATGCAGAATACTGTACCGTTAGCGTATTTTAGCTGACAAAGGTCTGGAAAAAGCCACAGAATGTTCCTGCAGACAGCTAATGGAGAATTGTAATGCTGTGTTTACCAGAAATTATGAAATTGAGGAGGTCGGAAATGCAGTAATGCAGGGTGTTAATAGATTGTAATGGCATGTTGGCTGATGATTTAGGTGTAGAGAGCATGGTGAGGGATAATGTGGTGCAGAAAATGAGTCAAAATTTGATAAAGAAGATCGATAGAGCTGGATAAAACCCTTTCATTACAGCTACAATTTTCAGTATGGGCAGGATTAAACTGTTACTGGGAATTTGCCTGGTAACTAACAAACTGGGAACTTGTCTGGTAAACCACATCTGTAAGACCTACATACTACTGGGAAAATGGTTTTTTTTTTAAAGCACCGAAGTTCAGGCTTTCTTTGAGATATCATATTGTCTAGATATGGAAACTGCATGCTCACTGATTTTTCTTTCTGGGCCCTTGTATGATTTAAAGCCATGTCCCTTGTTGGACACAAAAGGCAAAAATAGCCCGCTGTGATTGAAATAAATTTACGACACACTTGCAGTCATGTTTTGCATGATCAGCATGCCGCTCTTGAATCAGATTTGCGCAAATTATATTTAGAGTTCTCATTATCAGTGAATCAGATCAGCGGCTGGTGTGTTGTTCCTTGCATCAAAATGTGAGTCATATGACTGTATGAATCTTAAAACTAAACTCTGTAGCCATGTCTATAGTATTCCATGCACAGGGAAAATTTAGAGAGTGCTCATAAAGTGCTCATCTACCAGCTGTTTGTGCTGCTGTCCCACAGGCACCTGATATATTCATGTCCTTGGCAGATGAGATCCTGCTTTTTTCCCCTCATGTAAGTCTTG
The DNA here is from genome assembly GCA_012411365.1 of Ameiurus melas. NCBI lineage: Eukaryota > Metazoa > Chordata > Actinopteri > Siluriformes > Ictaluridae > Ameiurus > Ameiurus melas. The sequence continues at coordinate 6,881,571 of CM022754.1, forward strand.
GGAATATGCTGCCATGGCAACAGGTTCAGAGCGCAAATGAAACTGATTAATGCTGCTCTTTCTCATGAGGTGCCAGAGAACGTGACAAACTTCGCTGGAGCTTTCTGTGTCATGTGACAATGTGGCCGCAGCAAGTGAGTCATTTTTACTTCCACTGCATCTCATGTCTCATTGAAAACCACTAATTAACCAGACGTCCAATCATCAAGTTAAAATGCCATCCAGCTGTCATCAAACCCTTTGTTGTTAACAGTCTATCTGTGTTTCAGGGAAATTAATGCATATTAATTATGCCTTTTTGCACTTGATGGCCTAAAATGCGTTAAATCTATTGATAGCTTGTTAAGGTATAATGTAGAAACAGGAGAGAAGTGTTAGTCTTCAATTGTAGCCTGTCATGGATTCAGCAAAAGCCATTCTTGAAAGATCGTTGTGCTCATCTGCATCATCATTTGTGACATGTCAATCATAGGAGCATTTAGATGAGTCATTGTTGATGCTTCAGTATTAATGCTTCTGTACTGATTTTATTTTACCTTTGTAGTAAAAGCTCTGTTTGATTTATATCATTATGGACCATTTTAACTAAACAATATAGTGTCTAGTTCAACGATCCAATAATTCTTTCTACTTATTTAGTACTAACATCATTTGAAAATTTTCCATCAATGCCTTTCCTGTTTCTGTAAAATCTGATTTTCACATATTGTACCCCAATCCAATATTGGCCCTTGAACTATTACATACACCAGTAAGTTTTTCCCTGCACCAGTATTGTAAAACTGTTTGTTATTCATGCCGATATATAACAACACCTGCCTACTTGTCCATGTGTGACTAAATGGGTGCATTTACAAACTCAATACCTCCCAGCTCCCATAAGTCACTCCTACTGCTTTGAGCTTTTCATGACTGGGAAGATTCACAAAAGTGACATACACATCCCTGCATTTCAAAACTTTTAATTTTTTGGTCATGTTCTGATGCAATCTCCTTGCGGTAAATCTGTTAGAATGGCAGCATAGAGTCTTTAAGAAGAGGTTTACTCTCCTCTCACACTTTCTTCAATAATTGACTTCATTAATTTCTTCATTAATTAATTTCATTCATATTTCAGTAACAAATATGGAACATACATCCTAATCGCACACACTGTAATATAAAAGTAGCTGGCATAGTTTGGGTAACTGCAAATTAATACAAAGTTCTTCAGAGTGATCATCTTTCTTCTATGAGGAAACATTTCTGTCTTGATGCTAGTGGTCTCTTCTAGGATGACTCCGTCCCTATCCACAGAGCACAAGGGCTCACTCACTGAATGCTTTGATGAGGATGAAAATCATGTAAATCATGCGGCCTTTGGTTAAGTGATTAGCACGTTTGCCTCACACCTCCAGTATTGGGAGCTTGATTCCCACCTCCCAATTTCCTCCCCAGACTAAAGAGATGTATTGTAGGCTGATTGGCATTTCCAAATTCCTTTTGTTTGTGATTGTGCATGCGAATGTGCCTTGTGATGGGTTGGCACCCTATCCAGGATAAGCGGTGCAGAAAATGGATGGATTGATATGACCATTGGCCTTCACAGTCGCCAGATTTCAACCTAGGGGAGGAATTTTTAACCGATAGTGTTTCCCATCACCATCATCAAAACACCAACTGAGGAATACTTTGTGGGAATGGTTCTTATCCCTCCAGTACAGTTCCAAAGACTTGTAGAGTCGATGCCAAGAAACACTGACTTGTGGTGGCCTAAAACCTTACCAAGGCACTTCATTTTGTTTTTACCTGTCAAGGTCAGGTTACCAAAAAAAAAAACAACAACAACCTTATAGCTAAAAATGAAACATTTAATTTTGGTTATGTTTTGTTTTACACAAAATATGGCAAAATATTCAAACAATTACTCATTTAATAACCTACAACTTTGGGAGCACTTTGCTTGCACAGTTTATGAAGGATTAGTCCTATATATTGTATGTACATTTCTTATGATTATTATGTTATTTAAAAAAGAAAATACTTCAGTATGGCTGTTCACTATAATTTTTCAGCCTGTAAAGTTTCACCCTGTAAAATATGACCAATCAGGAATGACATCCAACCATGGATTTGGATACAACATACAGAGGTAATGGTTAATCTTCTCTCATTTTTTAAATTTAATGTCTTAATGTGTCATTGTTGCCAGTGTTTGTTTTTATGTTGCTGTAGACAGAACTGTCAACTGCTCCCCTCTGGTAGAATCTGTTTTTGTGCCTTTGGAGAGTGAGAATTCACACATTATCTCCTATGTCCTCAGTGGATCTTCATTTTCTTGAGCTTGGACTATTTTACTCGTTGTTTCCCTGTGGGGATTAGAGAGTGTGCACTCAATCACGCACTGAACAGCAGAGTTGCTCTCAAAGCAACCAACGAACACATCCAGTAAATAGACCAATTAACAAGTGGAGCTTGAGATAGTACACAAGACCACATGAGATAGCCAAACTTTTCTAATAGAATATAGAATCATTGTTAAAAATGACATATGTCATGTCTCCAGCCTAAGTAACATACACAACACATTAAAAACATCAACTTAGTGTAACTTGAGATCATGTTGCATGCTCATACCATGTTCCAAGGAGTGATAAAAATAAAGATTTAGACAGTGAGTATAAGTAAGTATAAAAATGTAAGAATGGACATGATGATGATAGACAGAGAGTATGTTTAAACCAAAGGCTTAAGACATGAATACACAGCACGTTGAGAGATAGTACATGAAACTAAAATGTGAATGGTAGCCAAAACTGAAGGATGCTCCTACGGCCCAGGCTCATCAGATTGCTCTTTGTTACCATGGTGACTACGGTGGAGGTTGAGAAGCTCTGGAGAGGAGGAGACCCATCACTGCAGAAATGACAAATAAACCAAACCGCACAAAGAGCTGATCACGAATACATTTACAAGGTATAAAAACAATAAAGAATGTGCATGATTTACAGTGAAGTCTGACGCAGGATTTTATAGAAGATAGAAGCGATAGAAAAATCTAGATAGAAGATCCGAAATATGTAGAAAACACTATAAACCCCTTAAACTCCCATTCTTCATTACTAAATACTTAAAAAAATACCTTGCCTATTAGTTTCACAGTAGGTAATGAATAAGTCATAGTAGTAAATGATAAACTGTAATAATAAGTGATCAATAACAATAGTAAGCAACAACTTCAAGTGATCTAATTTAGGAAGAAATCTAAATCTAATATTTAATATTGAATTATATATTTTTGGCATTACTGAAATATACTTAATACTAAAGCAAAAGTCTTAAAAAAAATGTAACCATAAGAGCGACAGATTAAACTGGTGGAGAAAAGCATTTTGTGCTATGATTTATATTTATTTTATCGAGCATTTTTTCCATTAACTTATCTTGCGACCATCTGCTTGGTATCCTCGTTTCCATTTTCTTTCTGTGTTTCTCTTTCTTGCCATAATTCTTTTTTTCTTCTATGCCGGTTTCGCTCGTGCATGATTATTAAGCTGTCTGCAGTGTCTAGATTTCTGCTGCTAGCAGGCTCAATTTAGTTCAGAGCAAGCGATCACGTGTTGACAGTGTTCGTGACTGAAAAAGAAGGTGCAGCACGAAATAATTGATGGCTACAGTTAATTGTTTATCCTTAATGCCTCATGGCTAAGCTATTCATGTTCTGTAGTTAACGAAATGCATGTGGCTGCATAAAATGTAGTTTGCACAGAATATGAGGGCTTTTTCATGAATACTGAACAGAGATCCTCCCTGGAGGAAGCTTGGAGTGATTAGCATTAATTAGAGTGCAATGGCAGAACAAAGCCCAGGCCCTGTTAATTACTGCAGGAAGATAGGGAGGAGTTGCATTACTCCAACATGTGATTTCACTCACATTAACTGTTTGCAAAATGCACACACATAACGTGTACTAGATTATCTCTTGTATATGATATGGTATATTGGCACACAGACAAAGTAAAATCGTACAAAGATCATTTAGATCCATTATTTTATGAAATTCATTTGTAGATGACTAAAGTTTTGATTGCACATGTCCACATAATCACATAAACACATTAATTTATTGAAAACAAAGACCTGCTCTGTTCTACAGCCCACTCATCAACTATGTATATTATGCATGCCTACATAAACCTACACACCATACTTCACTACGTTTTTCCCCTTCTCCTTGACCTTTACTCGAAACACAGTTTCTAAAATCCAAAGCAGAGCGGACAGATTCCCGTCCGTTTTCCCGAGCGACCCATGTTCCTCCCTAATCATGTCACCTTGCTCCCTCATCTCCCCCAGTTCTGTCTTGGAGCATTAAGTGGAGCAGGACATCCCTTTAAAAAGCACCAGAGCAGTGCCTCTGGAGAAAAAGCAACTGTTAATAGTCTTGGCAAAACTCAACTAAGAGCCACGAAGTCAGATGCCCAAACTAGGGCACCCATAGAGGCTAAGATTTTCGGTTCCTGGCTTTGTTTAAAGGTTATCACCTGGGTGACTGGCTTTAGGATGGGATAGAAATCTCCATGGACCAGCAACTAGTGAAGCTTTAAGCTGCTTTGTAGTGTTAATTCTGGTTCAATATGCAAACACCACCACATACCATATCACATACTGATTAAAGGCCATGGAAAAAGTCTTTAGACTAAAAAAAAAACTAGAGGAATAATCCAACTCTGTTATGCTAAAAAGTGAGTAAGTTTGCTCAGACATTTAAACAACTGCAAAATTGAATTTTGACAGGAAGTTATATTCAAAGAAAAATATAATTTCTCAGAATAGAAGAATACACATGGTTCTTAAAATTAAGTATAATTTGAATGCTGGAAGCAAGCAGAGAGTAATGAAAAAGAGACTGTGCATGCAAATTCATTACTCCCAATATACAGTAGATCATCCCATGAAAACAAGAAAAAAAGACTGGATTTATCTATCAGGTAAACTTTAGCGTATGATGACTATGCAACATGCCTCATTCAGACGCTTGACTGGATTTGTTGCTATGTGTGTGTAGTCATGGTAACTCTGGTTTCTGGTCTTCTGGCCAGGAGAAAACAAATGAGGTAACATGATGCCAGACTCAATCAGTCACACAGGTATTAGTAAGTAATTAAATGCAAATATGCTACGTCATGCACAAATATTTGTCTGGATCAATGCATGAAGCAAAACCAAAAAGGATGGATCACTGCGGCATAATACATGGATTATGTAAATAATCACAGCAATATTAAATAGCTGTTTTTTTTTAAATTACTTGTTCTGTTTAAATGTCACTAATGCTGCATGTATGCAGAAAGAAACAGACAAGATCTTTACCACTGGATGTGAAGAAGAGTTTTGTAGTATTGTTGGTGTGCAAGTATTTGTGTAGGTGCTGTGTATATTCTAAATATATTGGCAGGATTAGTAAGCTTATAGGTACAATGTAAAAGTAATAAGAACTACTGAGCTTAATTTGAAGGAGGTATCAAGGAACCTAGTTATCATCAACAGTAACGAAACCTAGCAATCCTTCAGGGTAATTCTATATGTGGTCCAGCGTTTTCCCTTTGAAATACTGAAATATGTTTTTAACTATGCAATGAGGAAACTGAGGTCTAGAAATGTTATTTATTTCTTTATTTACCTCCTACATAGCAATGCCAGTTCAAATGCAATGGAAACAGTGCTGTCCCAATTATGTGCTGGCAAAATGTAGTCTATGATGTGGAAAAACGTGTGTCAAGACTGCCCAATTAGCAGCGCTGATTCTCCACTGACTTCAGAGCAGCTGAGTACGACATTTTTGTTTAAAGAAATTTCTCTCGTTATATTTGGCTCTCATGGGGTGCTAGACCTACCAGATTGTAACTATTTGGTAAGAGGTGTGCAAGACATATATGTGTTAACATCTGATATAAATGTGAGTGCTTCTGAGAGCAACTGGGGGTTTATAAAATGCAAACCTTATTTATTTATTTTTGTAACATTCTGGTCAAATCAGCTTGCTAGTGGCAGTAATGTTAGCTAAATTGGGTTAGGTTACAAGCTCCTTAGGCTGTACCGCTTAATGTTAGTTTAATGTTGTTTAAGTTCATTGTAAAGTTTTGCATTGATGGCATTGTATCATCATTCAGAAATGAACAGAAATTAACATTTACTATGACTCAAATCTTGGTTATGGCCCTGCTTTCATACTATCCCAATCAAGCCAAAAAAGCTGTTTTTATAAGTAAAATAAGCTGCACATGGTGGCTGGGTTTGTATCTCCATTGCCTTGTGTGTTGTAGAGATCTTTGGAGGAGAATCTCCAGTGGTGTCACCATTTGGGACAATTGAAATCTCTAGCATCCTGTTCTCACGCAAGTTGTGATTTGACATGTGGCTGTTTGGATCCCTTGACGATGGTGTATAAGGGGTCTGTTGTGAATAGTATGGAAACATCCATCTAGGAACAATGTGTGTAGAGAAAAATTCATCTAGGAACAGTGTATATATATATATACATGTTTGTGTAAGTTTGGCATTTGGCCAGCCCCTGTGATGAAAAATGTTGAAATTATGGTTTAGGGTTAGGATTAGGCATAGACCTAGATTTATTTAACTTCCAAATATAGCACTAGAACACTGTAAGATGACGCAGATGCTACAATATCGGTGTGGGTGGAGGAGGCGAGGGTGGCAGAAAGGTCCCTGCTGGTCCACAGTGGGCGTGGAAGTGTTGCACATGGACAAAGCAACTGGTCCACGCAGGTCTATGCCAGACCTCTGGGGCTTTGGGCGTGAAAGCCAAGATCATGTGATAGTGGTGTCCCACATTGCCTTGGGCCTGCCACAGGTCTCATTTATGATGGTTATAGAAGTGCCTTTGTCTGATCAGATTTTAAAATGATTTATATTTAAAATGGTTCTAGTCTGTCAAAGTTGGCTTATATATCCAGGTTAATTTGATATAAAATTTTATTGTAGCTCACACTTCTACATTTACTCTTCTCAAGGCAAATCATTACATGAAGAAACCAGTGTTGGCCATGTCAATCATTTTTCAGATTTTTGTATAAATTGCATCTACGACATATTTCACTGTTTTGTCCACTCGTGACTTAGCAAGAGTTAAGTTCCACTAAATCGATATGATATATGAGCCATTATGATATACAGTACATGTCAATTTCCTTTATAATCCTTATAAACCCCACTGAATGCATGGGAAAAACATTAAACCATGTTGTATTTTTAAAAACTCAAAATCACGTTTTTCCCATATTCAGAACCAAAAAACTCTGTTTCTAGATAACTCTTCTTCAAGTTAGTTTATTGCTTGTTTAGTTTGCTAGAAATTCTTTACTTTCCTTCAGTCTCCATTGATCATCACATCTTCTCATCTCCCTGTGAATATGAGTTTTCCAGTATTGTAGGTGTGCTAATATTGGATTTGTGTAGGTGCTGTGTACATTCCAAATATACTGGAAGAATAAGTAAGCCCATAGGTTCAGTACGATGTAGTAGAGGTGAGAAAGACCTTTAGCCCTGAAGTTCACACAGACAGCACAGCTGTGTACCTAAAATGTGAAGCAGACATTAATGAGGTCACACTGTTTCACCAATCAAACATTGACAGCTACAGTATGTGTAGAGGAAAACAATGACTCAGTGGAGACGAGGCGTATTGAAGCATACTGAAGAATTATTTTCTCTCTGGACTGTCAAAAGTATTGGCTATGTAATGCACTGCCTAGTTTGCACCCTGAAATCTATGGACACTTCAGCATGTTGTTGGACAAGAAAGCTATGGACAAGAATGTTGTTGTTGTTGTTGCATCAGTGTTAATGTTAATATCTGGCATTAGCCAAGTCATGTAGCTAGTATGCTATGCATAATGTTGATGATAATGTTAATAAGATGAGGTAAAGGTAAAATAAGACTAATTTTACATGTAGCATTATCTATGTTGGTGCAGTGGTTAGTGATGCCGCCTCAAAGGTTTGATCCTGAACTCAAGTCATTATTATTGTTTGTGGAATTTTGCATGTTCTCTGTATGTCTGCAAGGGTTTCTGCTGGGTTCTCCAGTTTCCTCCCATGCCCCATAAACATGCCAGGGGATTGGCTACTTTAACCTTGCCTATAGGTTTGAATGTGTGTGTGTTTGTGTTTATGATGCCCTGTGATGGACTGGCATCCCACCAAGAGTGCATTCCCACCTCACACCCAATATTCTTGTGATAGGCTCTGGATCTGCAATGACCTGACCAGAATAAAGCACTCTCTGAATGTGAATGAATTAATGAATGAATTATGTGTCATGATGTGGCCATGATGTGGCCAGTTAATTCCTTTATTTAATCTCTATGAAAAAGCATCCCTCAAGGCTTCTTTTAATGGTTGATTGTTCTAGCTTTTCTAAGTAGTTTTAGCTTTCAAAAGACCCATCAGGATGTACGATGGAACTTTTTTTTTTTTTGGAATGTACTTATTCATTTATTTGAGGAGTCCAAAACCTTGTTATCAAGGGCAATGTTCAAGCAACGAGCTTGGAAATGTCCAGCACTTAATCAGTTCATGAACAACTACTAATTCAGTTATAATTGAGTGGTGGAAAAAGCACAGTGTTGAGCTTGTAACTGGGTAGTGTGGACAACTCATGCTGTGACTAGAACCGCATGATTTTCACATCTCCCTCACTGGCAGCCATAAAGGTCCTTCATGGATGCCAGGATGTCATGTTTGCTCACAAGTGGATTTCATCTTTCAGGCAGTACTGTCCACACACACATAGAGAGCATGAAGCTGACCTTTATAGAGCTTTATGAATGTACTGTATGAAGCAGTGATGTAGAGAGAAGTGAACTAAATGGAGAAGCTGGACTGCATGTCAAAAAGTGTATGACGGTTCCAGACTCAACAAATATTGATAATAAATATTGAGTGTTTATCCTAAACAAAGGAGTCAAAGTAATCAAAGCAAAGCAAATATTACAATATGAATTACAATATGTTTATGGGGTGCATTTAGACTGTCTGTGGTAACGTTCACACCACAGTGCTGCAGTTTTCCTCTGTTCATCTCTCTGTATACAGCATTTATCACTGCCACAGGCTTATTCAACTTTTTGAGACTGCTCTCCATCCTCTACCCATTAATTTTCTGTCAGGAGAAGAGATGTCTACTTGGACAAGAGGAAAATACCAATGATGTGTAATGCACAGATGCATTATGGACCTCCTTTTGGTATACATAACAGGCCAGGTAGTGTAATCCAAGGGTAGAGTGGAATAGATTTAGGAACTATTGCATACTAATAGGGCGCACGGTGGCTTAGTGTTTAGCACGTTCGCCTCACACCTCCAGGGTCCCGCCGGGGCCATGTGTGTGCGCATGTTCTCCCCGTGTTGCGGGGGTTTCCTCCGGGTACTCCGGTTTCCTCCCCCAGTCCAAAGACATGCATGGTAGGTTGATTGGCAGCTTGGTAAATTGTCCGTAGTATATGAATGGGTGTGTGAGTATGCATGTGATTGTGCCCTGCGATGGACTGGCACCCTGTCCAGGGTGTACCCCGCCTTGTGCCCGATGCTTCCTGGGATAGGCTCCAGGTTCCCCGCGACCCTGAAGCAGGAATAAGCGGTTGAAGATGGATGGATGGATGCATACTAATACAATTTGGATTCCGTAGATACAATTTGTGTGGATTCCGTAGGCTTTAACTAAAAGACTGCAAGAAAGTCATTAAAATATTTTTTTGTGTGGTGATTTTACCAATTTCCATCCACTAGCTAGCTCTTCCCATCACATGACATGACAGCTAGTACATGGTTACATGCTACATCACGTGAAAGTTGAAAACATTTGATTCCCAGTGACACAGCTATCCTGTCAAGCTGGCTTCTGCTTATATAGCCAGTTTGGAGCGATAAAATATGTAACACAGTATAACAATTCAGTCTTCAAGAAGTCAGACACACATATTGCTTCATTCAATATTTCAGTATACAGCACCTTCCCCAGTGAACTAGCTTATTAACATTGCAGTTACTACAGATACAAATAGAATGCTGAATCTTCAAAATGGATTGTATTTTTACATGTTCTGTATATTAAATGCATAGTGTGTTTGTCTACCGCATATGGTTAATGCTTTTGCAAGAAAAAGCACAAAGAAGGTGGCAGATTGGATTTTTTTTTGGATGAAACAAGGAAAGCCAAATGGAAATATTCTGCTGCTTTTTCAAATTATGATATCCAAGTACTTTTAATACTTAAGTACAAATAATATACACTTTAAAGTATCTACTTGAGAAGTTATTTCCCAGTAAAGTATAGTAACATTTAAGTAAGTATGACCTCTGTGTACATTAGACAACAATGCATACAGAGCATTGCAATACAATGAACATTGTACAGCATGACAGTTCAATTTGGTTTTCTTTGTTTCATCAAAAAAGCCAATAAAACCACTAAGTTCAAGCACTGTGCTGTATATAGATAAACACAAAGCTATTCTGCAGTAAGCAGCATTTACATTTCATTCAGGTTTGACTGCACTCTCAAACCCCTATCAATCTAACTTCATCACCCCATTCTCACTGCTCTCCAATGAAATTCATGAACTTTGACATTTATTAAAAGGGCACCAGTGGTCTCCAGTGGCTGAATCTCTGACCCTTTAGTCCAGGGACATTGGCTTATGTTTGGTGGATTCCCACTGAGTCAGCCTGATAGAGTGTTAACACTGAAGGTCATGCCTAAAGGTCAGGCGTCAAATGTCCAGCTCGTCTAGGCATGGTCAGTATTTTTTCACAGCCCCGGCACTTTGATGCCATCAGGCCCCTTTCAGTCACTCTAAAATACACAGAAAAGCAGACAGAATTTAGAATGTGGGTGCAAGGCAGCACTGGGTTACATAAGAGAACGTGACAGGCTTTTATCTTCAGGAAGCAAGGTAGAACAAGAGAAAGAGGTAGAGACAGAGAGAGGTGATGTAAGGGGGAGGGGGAGGCTGCCATGCTATTTTTGAGACTCTTGATCAAGGCTCTTCCCTTCTCTCTCTCTCTCTCTCTCTCTCTCTCTCTCTCTCTGCAGTTTCTACAATAACAGAGAAGCTTAGGAATAGAAGCCAGTTAACTCTGTGCACTAGTGAACACTCAGCTATTTTTTTCTCTGTTGGGACCATTTTTAAAAGAACCGATTCTCTTATATTGCAATTTTGCACGCACCCTCCAGTGTGCATAGTGCAATTATAGTTTTAGTACCAACACACAGGTAGTTGTTGCACCTATCACATTTATTATGTGCAGTAAATTTTTGATGCAGGTATGTGTGTCAATAGCATTGATCATGATACCAAGATATTAATGCCTAATTTACTAATGCTTTTGAACATCTGTGTAAAGCCAGAATCCTAAGTGGTTGAAATTATAGAGGGTACACATGAATGCAATGCTAATCATCTAAATCTCTGCTTTTAGAAAAAAAAAAAAAAACAATCCATAAATGCATCAGGTCTAATTTTTTTCTCAGCTACTATTATCTCTGATCATCAGAATCAACGTGAAACAGATACTGTGTCTCAATTCACCTACTTACAATGCACTAAAAGTATGTACTCTTTTTGTGAAGAAAAAGTACATACGTTTGAGTGTGTAACAAAAGAGTATGCAAGTACTGGAACATACTAACACATCATGTAATGAAAGAAACATTGTTGACTATTTACACACACTGTTACCGTAAACACACTCATCAGTGCATTTAAGCTTTTATTCATTAAATATTTCTTATATAATGTATATTATATATTTTAACTGCCCACTTTAATTCAATAAATAAGTGAAACTGTTTGAGTTCAAGTGGAGGCCCAGGGGATCCACTAACATGGACTAACATGTAATATGGAATGAAATTGATTCAGGTGCAGAAAATTGAGGTTGTAGATGTTAAAACATGAAAGAGAACTCTCTACAATTCCTGAATGATTTGTTTTTTTAAAACACGAGAATCAACCCTATTTCCAATAAGATCTATTTAATATAATGTTTTGTTAAAAAACAAACAAACAAACAAAAAAAAAAAAAAAAAACTGTGATGGTGCACAAATACAGCCTCAAATTAAATGACATCAACGTTTAAGACAAAAAATATTGGTTACTTTTTATATAAAGTCATAAATATCATTCATTTATAGCTTGGAAATTACAATCAATTTAATACAGCTTCAAGCTGCATATAACTGTATATATATATATATATATATATATATATATATATATATATATATATATATATATATATATATATATATATATATATATATATATATATAAAATATATATATTTATATATATATATATATATATATATATATATATTTATTTTTTTTTATTTTTTTTTTTTTTTATTTTTTTTTTTTTTTATATATATATATTTTTTTTTTTTTTTTCAGTGCTATTAATGGTGCATTGCCTATACACCCCACACTTTTAAAATAAATGTTTCATTAACAACTGACTTTCCTGGGTAACTTAAAAGTGATTTAAGAGCTTTTTTTATATCCACACAGAAGTCAAATAAATTCTAGCTTATTGTGAGGATGTTTTTTCCCCCAACTTTACACAGTTAAAGTTGCACAAACACCTTGTGATTGGAAGAAGCAAAATATGAATGCAGCATTATTTTGTCAATCATTTACAGACAATGATGTGTGAGATAGAGATGATTCTGCCCAGAATCTTGCAAAATAAAAGAACTAGTAATATTAAGACAGCAAAATGTTCTTGCACTCTTGAGTCACTGAGTAAAGCCTAAATTATTAATTCAAAGTCAGAGCTCTTGGGTCAGATTTGGTGCAACTGTGTTACCGAAAGTTATTCTATGCATTGCTTGCAATAACATATTTCTACCAGAGAGGTCACCAAATTAACTTATTATTACAAAAAATTACTTACACTTAAAGTAATGACAGAACATAAACCTTAAACATTATGTTTATTATGTAATTTGTTTGAAAAACAAAATAGTTTTTTAGATCATATGTACACATATTTGTTTTTTTAAATACCAAATTAGTTTAGTTTTGAAACAAACTGAGTGGAAAAAGCAAGTCAGTAGGTGATATTATTTGGGGGGCTCGTTTAAAAACAGCCCACAGCAACCAAAATCTTGTTTCACATTACAAATAATTTAAATAAAATCTAATCATTAGAGTTTTTTTCTGATATACCATCAGAGTATGGAAGAAAGATGGCAAATATTGGGATTATGAGTATTATGGAGTGTATTATGGCCATATCAGGCAATGATAAAAAGGCGTATTGCAGATACTCAAAGTCAGAAATGCGTGTGCACCATGGTGACCTTGTTTCCCACGCGAAGACTAAGAAACACAAAAAAAGCTCCATTTTCCAACATCTGAACTTTTTGGGCTAGTTTCAGGTCTTTTGGTGTTCTTTTTGAGAGATAATTGGGCTGAACATTTTGCTGAGACTTGGCATCCTTGCTTGTGCATAACGAGATGAGAGACCAACTGTGGGATCACAATAGTAATCTCTTTGAGCTTTCTGGATTTACTTACCAGTTACCTGTCAGTAAAATATGATTCATGTTGTCATTTTGCATTTGGTCCATATTAGATATAATCATATCTAAAATGCATGACTGGTACTGTTGAAACAAGTATAGTGTAGTCAGGAAGGTGGTAATGGGTGATCTGTGGTCTTGCTGCACTGAGTTTAGCCTGAGAGGTTGGAGCAGTATGTAGTGGCTTGTCTTGCTGTAAGTTTCCATGCGTGGGACTCAGTGTAGGAGGTTTGCACAAGGCCTGTACTCTCTTCACCTGTAAAGCAAGCAAGGACACACTAAGGAAAATGAACAAAAATGTTATGCAGAATGAAAAAGATGTGGAAATGTACTGTATACAGTGCTGTGAAAAAGTGTTTTTTTCTTCTGTTTCTGTGAATATCAAATGAAAACAAAATCTAAGATAAAACATGGGCAACCAATGTTAATACCAACTGTGCCTGTGTGAAAATGTATTTGCCCATGTAGTTACTAATTGACCAAATGTATGCAACTAGGCCTGATTACTGCAAATCCTGTTCAATCAAATAAAACTTTTTCAACAGCACGAAGTTGGTTAAAAGGTCTTACCCAGTAACACACTATGCTAAAGTTGAAAGAAATTCCAGAAATGATGAGGAATTATGATTGAAATACATCAGTCTGGGAAGGGGTACAAAGCTATTTCAAAGGCTCTGGGACTCCAAAGAACCACAGTGAGAGCCATTATTTCCAAATGGGAAGACTCCAAGAGCACAGCAACGACTCATCCAGCAAGTCACAAAAGAGCCAAGGACAACATCAAAGGACCTACACACCTCTCTTACATCAATAAAGATCACTATCAGAAAGACACAGAACAAAAATGGCATTCATGAAAGATTGGTGAGGTGAATACCACTGCTAACCCAGAAGAACATTAAGACTCATCTGAATTTTGCCAAAACACACCATGATGATCCTCAAACCTTTTGGGAGAATCTTCTGTGGACTGATGAGTCAAAAGTGGAACTGTTTGGAAGACAGGGGTCTCGTTATATCTGCCGTACACCAAACAGAATTCCACAAAAAGAACACCATACCTACGGTCAAGCATGGTGGTGACAGTGTGATGGTGCGGGGATGCTTTACTGCTTCAGAGCCTGGGCAACTTGCAATAATTGAGGAAAATTATTCTACTCTCTACCAGAAAATCCTAACGAGAATGTCCAGTCTTCAGTTCGTAAGTTGAAAATCAAGCGCAACTGGATTATAAAGCAAGACAATGATTCATTTTAAATCCTAAAAGTAAGTGAAAGACTGATATCCAATTATTGGAAGCATTTGGTTGCAGTTGTTGCTGCTAAATCTGGCACAAACAGATTTCAAGTTTATGGGGGCAATTAGTTTTTCACATGGGTGATAGGTGCTGGATAACTTTTTATTTGCTTTAAAAAATAAAATAAATAAATACAAAGTGTATTGTGTGTTTACTTAGGTTGCCTTTGTTTTATGTTATATTTCACGTGACGATCTAAAAATATTTAGCATAAGATATACACAAAAACAGAAGAAAACATACTTTTTCTCAGCACTAAGAAACACTAGAGTTCTGATGGAGCAATGATAAATACTGTAATGTCATCCAGTACGATGACAAGATTACTGCTAAAGATATGACTGATTCCATGGGCTGATTAAGGTGATTATTTCAATGCATATCTGATGAAATTGAGGTCCCTAGTCTTACTCTGTTGTCTGACTTTTCTGAGAATGCTCTTTGAGAATCTGCATATTTATTTATTTATTTTACAATATCTGTTATTTATAACAGGCAACTGCCATTTGATTAAGTGAAGTTACTCAGTAGTAGGTACTGAGTAACATGTAGTTGGTGCATGTAATGAAAAAAAAAAAAAAAATATATATATATATATATATAAATTCTAACCCTCAAGTGATTTTTTAAGAATAATTAATTGACTGAGAGAGTGATGGCCCACATTTCTGATACTAAAAGCTTCTTTAGCAAAAAACATGCATATTCTTTACTTCAACCTTGTTTCATATGTTATAACAGATGCCATATCCTGTTCTGACAGATTGGGCCTTGTGTTCTGTTGCAATGTTGTGTTCCCATGGCTGGTAATTATCATTATAGCTGTCATAATGTTTCGTTTTATGACAGCTTAGACTATATGCAAATTTTTGAAAGCATTTAAAACAATGAAGGTTATATAAAGTAATTTTTTTATGATTTGTCATAAAACGTATGGTAAATAGAGGATTGTGAGCAAAAATTACCATAGACATAAGCGGCATGGCAAACATTTTGGCTGCTAGAATGACAACTAGGATTAATGGTAACAAAACAGTATTTAAATTCTCTCATTTTATGTAACATCTATGATGCAAGTATGCGTTTACGTCAATCTTATTGTTGTGAAGCGGACAGATGAATGCAAGCGCAGGATTTCAAGGTAGCAGGCAAACCAAAAAGCTAAACAAAACTCAGAAACGTTGTCTGATGAGCTGCCAAAACACATGCCAAGCTAGTCAAACTGTTAGACTAGTTATTTTCCATCTTCCTTAATGCTCAACTAAACTGATCAATAAATGCTTGAAATTTTCAAATCACCTTACTGTTGTGTTATTTTCTTAAACATTCTTGTCAGTGATGTAGCATTAATCACATTAATTCTGAAAACTTCTTTCTACCACATACCAGCTGGCAAAAGGTGGTCTACTAGCTTGGTCAGCAAGGCCTGCATTTTTGCAGATTGTAGCTAATCAGACTCAATTGGATTTTTCAACAGGGAAGCAATCTGCAAACGGGTCTAAACTAGACAAAACCAAATTAGTAAGACCCTGAGCAAGACAGAGAGCTAAAAGCCTGGGCTCATCTTGTTGACACAAGACTTCACAAAATAACGTTGAGAGACTGAGTTATTTAGGTAGCAGTATGATTGCAAATTGTGGAGGTTATTAGTAATCAGGTGCATTGGTGTGGGTGCTTAACTGGAGGTCATGTGATGAGTTTGTGGGCTGAGGATCATAGGAGTTGTAGTCTGAAACTTTAGGAGTTGATGTAGGATTTACATATATACAACTGAATATTTCCTCACATCCTCAATACAAATTGTGTTGCTCAAGCTGGTAGAACATCTGGTAGAAAGGTTTGTAAATTAAGGATGTAGACAAGTTGTTTTAATAAAATAACACAACAATAAGGCAACTAGAAAATCTCAAATATTTATTGATAGTCTACCAGTTTGACCAGTTCAGGCTGTGTTTTGGCAGCTGTTATCTCATCAGACCAAGCTTCATTTTTCAGCAGGGATAATACATTTCAATGATTTGAATTAAATTGAGTGGTCATTCCAGAATTCAATTAAGACCAGTCAACAAGAGACAGAACAACAGACAAAGAGAAAGAGCTAGTAATGTCTCAAGGATCAGGAGTGCTGATGGCTGCTACAGATGGTATGATTATAGTGCTGCTGCATTGCTCTCAACAAAGAGCATACATTCAGCTCCAATCATGCCTGTAGATGCCAGTCTCTGGCTCTGGGATTTATATTTAGAAACATCTATATTTAGAGCCATTATCAGATATTATGTTTAAATATTAATGCATTTTGGATATCCGATTGTAAATGTAATAGCTCCATTTAGTATACCAATTCCAAATGGTTTGATATATTTCATTTTTAGTTATTCTCTTCTGTTTAAGAGATTATGTTAGGATGCAGATCCGAAGTAAAGATACTATCAGAGAACGGATACATTTAACACACGTAGAAATGGTTGTAACAGCAGTAGTAGAACATCAGGTGATGTTCCTTGAGAAGCTCAGAAGCTCGAAGAGTTGTAAATCAATAACTGATGTGTCCAATGCGGTTAGTTCCTGTATTTACAGCAGATCTGTATACTATTGACTAATCATGCAAGGTAAATATGGGGCATCTTGTACCTTCTACTTTCAGGACAGGCATTGTTAATATTATATTGGGGTTAAGTGGAGTTATACAACCTCCATTACCCCTTGGGCTCCTGCTGCTACCATAATACAGTCTCATCAAATTTGTCGTCAGTTTGCTCAGCAGTTTGGTGATTCCATGATTGGGGTGCTATTTAGCTGTTGTAAGTGTTTCAACTTTTTGTTTTGACTATTTAAATCTGGAGTATACATTTAACCATTCAAAAATGTGTTAATCCAAAAATCTCTCTCTCTCTCTCTCTCTCTCTCTTCTCTCTTATTTTTTTTTTTTTAACAATGATTCCTTGCTGGATTTTGCTGCTATATGAGTAACAGTGTTGGGTCTTTAGCACAGAATTAACAAAAATACCAAATGTGGTTAACTATTAATTATTTGAAATACATTTATTTAATTAATAATTTACTTTCAATCTATAACTTGGGTGCAATTTGTATGTTCAATTAACCTTGTTTGTCAATATCACAATATCATTGGAAATGAAGTTAAAAAAACGAATGTGAGAATTTTCTTCTTTTTTGGAATATTACTCAGGTAACAGGGTTGAGTGAACCTAAGGGACACAATTAAATGTATATTATTTATAACCTAAAAGAAATGTAATTTAATAATGGCATAAATACCACACCCCAATTGTGAAATCACTATTTCATTCTGAGCCATTAACTGCTACTGTGGAGTGTGACATCACACATAAATTCAAAGCTGAACTTGTGCACCCCCAAAACAGGCAGAAAAAAAAATTGGCCTCTGGTAAAAAATAGTCAATTGCCCTACAATTTTAATTCTTGAATTTTACATTTGATCAACAGAAATGTTTTTGCTGTTTCTTTTGGAAATCTGACCACATGGGCATTGAGGGAGATCAAATCTACTCTATCAGAGCTGCATCAGCTGTACAAGTTATATGATACTAGATAAGTTGGTGCTCTATTAAAAGCACCGAACTACGTTTTCATTTTTGTAACTAAGTTACACATTATTGAAGGGTGTTGGATACTCTATATACCTGGGTCATTCTTTGTCTGACGTCTTTCCCATTTTTCACTAAATCTATGACACTTGATCAACATTGATGGTGATTGCTAGGGGTGCTTGAAGTACCATGGATCAAATCGCACAGCTGCCCTGTTTGCACAGAGCTTGCATGTTCTCCATGTGCCTTGAGGGTTTCCTCTAGGCACTTTGGTTTTCTCCAAAGAGATATGTTCTAAGCTTTTTGGAATTCCAGTATTAATAATAATTATAATGAGTCTTTATTGATCACATATGCATTGCAGCACAGTGAAATTATTATTATAATTTGTTTCCCCCCACATATATCAGCATATCAGGAAGTTGGCGTACAGCGCGCCAGGAGCAGATAGGGTTAAGGACCTTGCTCAACAGTGGCAGCTTGGACCGCTGGGGCTTGAACCCCTGACCTACCGATCACTAACCCAGAGCCTTAACTGCTAAACCACCACTGTATATATAAATTGTCCATAGTGTGTGAATGTGCTCCCACTGTGTAGGATAAGCATTATAGAAAATACATGGATGGATGGAAGTAAGGAGCTTAAACATGTACCAGCATGACAATGCCCCGTGCACAAGGTGAACTCAATAAAGACATGGTTTGCCAAGGTTGGTGTAGAAGAACACGAGTGGCTGCACAGAGCCCCGATCTCAGCCCCACTGAACACCTTTTGGAATGAATGCCAGGAATTATTATCATCAGTACCTTTCTAATGCTCTTATGGCTGAAAGGGCAGAAATTCCCACAGCCATGTTCTAAAATCTAGTTGAAAATCCTGTGGGCTTTTACAGAAGCAACCAACTTGTATGATGGTCGGGTGTCCACACACTTTTGGCCATAAAGTGTACTTTAAACCTATATACCTATATATAAAACTTCTTGAATAATAAAATAGAACATTGATTGGTGAATTATGAGGTAAAGCAGTGAGACATCAATGGAGTGTAATTTCCATCCTGAACTATATTTTAATCACTAAAATGTAAACACTTCTGCAGTAAAGTCTTCATCTTATGTTCCCACTTCTAGATCAGTGCCACAGAACAGTATCACTGTAGTTTTTGCTATAGTTTTTTAAAGTAGTAGAAAATAGTTAATTTTTATCTTTAAAGTTCTATTTTGTTTTTGATGAGTGCAAGAATTATAAGCACATGTTTTCCCTTTGTCTCCCTTTTCCTCTTTCTTGTTCTCTCGCTCTCTCTCTCTGTCCTCCAGTGGGTGGCGTTTGCCTCTCTGTTCTTCATCCTGGTGTCTATAACCACATTTTGCCTGGAGACACACGAGGCCTTCAACCCCATCATTAACCGTACGGACGTTGACCCACATGACAACAACATTACACGAGTCTACCAGGAGACTGTGACCGAGGTCTATCTCACTTACATCGAGGGCGTGTGCGTGGTATGGTTTACCTTCGAGTTCCTCATGCGCATCACCTTTTGTCCAGACAAAAAAAAGTTCATCAAAAACACCCTTAACATTATCGATTTTGTGGCCATCCTGCCTTTCTACTTAGAGGTGGGACTGAGTGGCCTGTCCTCCAAAGAGGCTAAAGATGTGCTCGGGTTTCTGCGTGTGGTCCGATTTGTGCGCATCCTCCGAATCTTTAAACTGACACGCCACTTTGTGGGCCTACGTGTGCTTGGGCATACACTCCGTGCCAGCACCAATGAGTTCCTCCTTCTCATCATCTTCCTTGCCCTTGGAGTACTCATCTTTGCCACTATGATCTACTATGCGGAGCGCATTGGGGCCAAGCCTAATGACCCCCGCGCCAGCGAGCATACACACTTTAAGAACATTCCCATTGGGTTTTGGTGGGCTGTGGTCACTATGACTACTCTGGGTTATGGAGACATGTACCCACAGACGTGGTCGGGCATGCTGGTGGGTGCTCTGTGTGCCCTGGCTGGCGTGCTCACTATTGCCATGCCCGTCCCAGTCATCGTCAATAACTTTGGGATGTACTACTCGCTGGCTATGGCAAAGCAAAAACTACCAAAGAAAAAGAACAAGCACATCCCACGTGCCCCACATCTGGGTTCTCCAAATTTCTGTAAGTCAGGCACGAACTCGCCCCACCACAGCACACAGAGTGACACATGCCCGCTGGCTGCCCAGGACGAGGTTTTAGAAATGAACCGAGCAGGTAGGAAACCCTTCAGTGGCATGACCATCTGAATGCACGAAAAGAGACTAAATACTCCTAGCCTGAGAATGAGACTGAACCCTCTGTTTCCTTCCCTTCTGCCCCACTGACTTCTTTACTGTTCTCTCAGCTTGACTCCTGAATGCAACATTTCTCACTTTCCAGACAAGCCAGCAACTTCAGCATATCAACCTCCAGAGGCATAAAAAACCCATTCAGCATTTTTCCCCCATTCTGTTGCACACACATACACACACCGTGTCATAAAAAGTCTTACTCTACACCACACACTTTTCTAACACTGGATGTTTTCCTACTCTGGAACATATCAAGGTGAACTGCATTTTTAACAAGAAAAAGAAAAATAGCATAGCATGCTCATTCGGCTCTATTATGAACCCGTGCTATACTGATCTAACCAGTCCTTCCAGGATTTTTTGATTGCAGAAATGAATGCAAAATCAAGCAGACTCCACAATATTTGGAGGAGCTTGCAATTTTTCAAACATTATCGCAGATTTTTCGCAGATTTGGGCCAAGACATGTCATGTGACATCACAACATGCATTCAGTCAAAGCCCTCTTAACTTCAAGTGCATTGAACAATAAGTACAGCTAAAACGTCTCATTCACCAACAAACATCACTGCAAAAGACCGTACAAAACAATTTTGTGGAATTGCAATTTCGCCAATTTCCTGAAAAAAGCACAAAACTACACAAATCGCATTGCAAATTTTGAAAAAATCTGCAACACAATCGAGTGTTTTTGGGCACTACAACCACAAACAATTCTATGAAATCCTGTACGGACTGTCTAACTCTTAGGTCTTTAATGTGTTTGTATTTAGATAGGTCTATACATATTTATGTAGATCATATAATATAGTCAATAAGAATATTACGTGTTATTGATGTGTAGTTTGTAGTTGCACTTAGACTGGTGAAGCTGTAATTATACAATGATAGACATGAAACTCTTAAGGCACATACTTTACACTGGGTATAATATCATAGACCTTATAATTAAACTAATACAGGGTAATTTTTGTGTTTTATATCAGGTAGAATACTACAGTGTTTTTTTTATTTTATTTTTTAAAAAACCTAATCTCCATGTATTATGGGTATGGTCACCATTGCCATTTGTAGCATATGTTTTATTACCATGGAATTTTGATGAATTTCCTCATACTGAGAAAAGAACAACAATTCTGTTAAATTAGTTTAATCCAAACTCACGTATTATTGGAAGGCCAAGGCAAATATGTAATATCTGTGATCATACAGTATAATGCAGATTCAAACCCACATAAGACATAAATGTTTTTGTATGAGACATACATAAAACAAAAATGCATTCCATTATTTAAAAAAAAAAAAGAGAGGAATTTGTCCTATGCATAAATGTTTAATAGTGCGTTTAGGGTAAATCGAAATGTACGTATTTTCTCTGTGCAGGGGAACGTTGAAACTAACTATTTAGTACAAAGTTAGTACAAAACTTGTCATCCTACTACCTGTATAGTTTCACAGACTGTTAATTATTCTCCTTTCTTTCATAAAGTGTTAATAGCAAGCAGTCACACTGGCACTACTCTTCTCTGAATCCTAGTGAAAATGATCCTGATCAGTATGAAAATTCTGCCCCTTGACATGAGTAAGTAGCTTGAAATGAGAATAAGAGCAGATAAGTGCTTCCAATGGAAGTACTTAGAGACTGTCCACTTTCAAAAGAGAGAAAGAGATAGTGAGAGATAGTGAGAAAGAAAGATAGAATTGTTTCATTAGTGTGTAATTTAGAGTAGGTCTTCTGTGAACTCAGGAAGAGATTATAATACACATAGATGGATGTACTGTACACACACATACACACAATGGTACACGTGCTTACAGATGCCAGGCCTCTTAGACACAGAACAATCTGTAAATACACCCAACAACAGATTACATGGCACTCACTCTTATTCTTATACACTGCAGTATTTACAGCTCCATGGACATGCTCAAGTAACTTATTTTAAACATGATACAATACTAGCTATGTAAGATAACAGTGCACGTTATTGCAAAATATATATATCTGCTAAGGAGAACAGTCTAATTGGATGGGGTTTTAAATCCTTAACAAATTTTTTTAGATACATTAGCATTATACTTGTGTTAGGATTTATAACTGATTAGAGCAGATAATTTTGAATAAACTGCACAGGCTGCCACAGCGATATTTCACTTATTAGTACTATAAATGGTGAAGCTTATTTTCACATTCACAGTCTCACCCACGTAGGTGTAAAAAAAGTGCAGTTGAAACTATTTCGAACCACTGCATGGACCTACATTTAGTCTTTCAGCCAGTGAACATCTTTGCAGGTAACTGAAGCTTGCTGGTGATTATTTATATATTAGTCCATACTATAGTATACAATTGCTGATAATAAACATGCACCTTTTTTCTTCTTCTATATTTTGGAATGATATGGTTATAGGTGTTTGGATAATAAGGCATTCTGGAATGGATGTAGATATGTTGTATTCTTATAGCTGTGATGAAGGAGACCTATGACAGGTGCTGTACTCAATGAATAAGGATGTCACTATTAGAAAAGGGTGCAGGAATAGCAATGAGTCATAACTGTGTGTGTGTGTGTTTGTGTGAGCGAGAGAGAAGGAGAGAGAGAGAGAGAGAGAGAGAGAGAGATTACAGTAGCATTACAGTAGCATAAAAATCATCCATTATTGTTTATCTGTTAACTTATGATCACCTATTCTGATCAAGTAGTACAGTATAAATGCTTTAAAATTCAGTGATGTTTTTTCCAAAATTAATATTATTAAAATTATTTTATTAACTCAGACTGCTGACTCAGAAGTGGTATACGAATAATAGTTTTCACTGTTTTCCTCACCCTCCCTTTTTCATTTGATGTCTTGTTTATTGCCTTCTAACATCACTGTTTTTTTTTGTTTTTTTTTAAATATGGTACTGGAGCATGTTGCCATGGCGACAGTGTCCGAGCAACCACAAAATAGGAATCGGTCTCTGCATCGTGCTGCAGTCATTCAGCTCAACTCACACAACTCTTGCAGAAAACACACACACACACACACACACACACACACACAACACAAACACCTTTAGTCCTTAGGTTTAGAAATTTAATAAGGAATCTCCCTTTTTTTTTTGAAGGTTTTTAATTTTTTTTAAGTATATTTTTTTAATATAATTTTAATATAGGTGCCTTGAAGCCTTAATTGCTTGTGCTGTTTCATTGCTTGCTTTATCTAGCATTGCCTTTCCAATCTGTGTGTAGATGCATAAGGCAGAGACGCCTGGCTAATCAGTTCGAGCCGCTTGACTCTGGGCACAATACCATGCGAAATAGCAAAGATGGACAGATGGCATCTGTCAGACTGGCCACAAACAGGAAAACACACAGCAGATGCAATCCCAGCATGGACCTGCATTTCATGCACATACATTCCTTTTTTTCCACCAAGGTTGATGTACAAGTAGTTGCTCACACACACACATGCACAAACCGGCACCATGCTGGTAAATAGCTCACCTTTCTGCTACAAGCTCTCCCATGGAGACACACACACACACACACACACACACACACCACACACACACACACACACAGAGTGATGGTGATTAGGTAAGACCAGAAGGCTTAGTATATAATTTACTATTTGTTTTTATTCATGGCTTGATTTGAGGGGAGGTGCAAGAAGAACTGACACTTCCCATTTTTCATTCGCTTTGGTTTAATGCCTTTACATTATTATAATAATACTGTCTATTATTTATATAATTCCATCCATATGTGAAACTGACAGATTACTTGGCTGTAATCAGGAATTCTTCATGTCAAACCAGTTATGATCAGGGATCATATGCACACCTAATGAAGAGGTGGTTATATAGATCTGTATGCTTTAAACTGGTAAGGTAGATGATTTTGTTGCAGCATAGCAAGTTTAGAACCTACAGAAAAGTCAAAATGAACATAGTAAAATTACAACAGGAACCTGTGGACATGCTGTTTGTGAACCCTTTGGCTCTGGTAGGTCTTTCTACAGTCACACAAACAGTCTTATTTAGAAAATGTGAAAATTGCAGATGCTTTTATCAGGCATCTCTTTTCTTGACATAAAGACTTATCGTGTATGTGTCACATCCACAATTGTAATGTTGCATTCATTTCATATGGGACTAACTGCAAGTAGCACGTTCCTACTGGGAATTCACATCAACCTCTTAGTCTGAATTTTGGGAGAGCATAAATGCATACAGAGGAATAAAGTCTTAAAATAGGAAAGTTAGTATATGTTTTATTTGATTATAAATTACAAATGAAAAATTGCACAGACTGATTCAATTCTAATAAGACAGGAGACTTGAATATTTTCTGGAATGATAAAAGTGGCTGCAGTCTTTCATTCCAGTTATATAAGAGCCACAGGTATTAGCTGAATAGATACCAAGATCAACTGAATAAGCCTGTGAAATCATGAGACCAGACTGTATTAGGAAGAGATGTGCTAATTTTTAATATGCACTAAGGTATATGCTGATGCTAGTTAAAACTACTACTAGGATAAAAACTACTACTACTAGTTTTTACATGTACAGGGTGTCCCAAAAGTCTCCATACATAGGGGAGTATTTTTGCCAGTACCACGTCGGTTGTGTCTCCACCACGTTCTCGGTTTTTCTGCAACACTTCCAGTCTTTTTGAAGTTGTTAATAATTTTGGAAACAGTGTCGTGTGTGATGATGTGCTTGCCATGTTTCCACTGCAACCTTGCGACAGCTTCCCAATCCAGCCATGAGAACGATTTCAATATGTTCTTATTTTGTAAAAGGCATTCTTTAAGACTGTCTGAAAAAGAAAATAATTATATAAACTAAATGTAAAAATTTTGCCAAACATTATGCTAACAGGGGTTAATTTCCCCGATGTGTTGAGGCTTTTTGGACACCCTGTATATGTGTCTAAGGCTTAATTGAGGCTGATTTAGAGACTTTGTGCTGTAAATGTACTGCTGTGTGCCATCTCAGAGCAGAAATAGTGGAGTGGAAGTAGGGCAGTCCCATCAGAGCCCCAGTACGGCTGCTCACTGCCATGGCCTCGCTTTAGTTACCCTGCTTTTATATGTAAATAACACAGTCTTAGGGTGCAGAGGGACTACAAGCTCTGGATCTTCACATATTTATTCATAACATCCAGGGCTGGCTGGTATAAATGGGCTAGCAGGGATAAGCCCTCCAATCTTTTGAAATAAATATATTTAAAAACATTAGACCCAGTTTTGGGTATTTACATCGTATTATTTGCTGTTAAAGTGAAACTTTCACATTTAAAGTGGATTAATTTTTACTTTTGAGGAGCCAAGCACAATTATTTTGAAGTCAGCTTCGTTTTCACATCCATAATTAGTAATGATTGAGAAGACAAAGTAAATGAACAGAAGTACAAATTACACAAAGGTTTTAATGACACAACCATAAGTTATGCATGCTTTGACTGAATGAGCTGGATAATGGCAAGCTTTTCTGACAGGACATTTTTACAGACTTGAAACACGACTTACAAAATGTAGGAATCATGACCTGAGCTGCCAATCTATCTTCGAAAGAGTGTTTCTATGTGCCCAATGCTAAAAGGCTTAACCATAATGGTTTTTATAATAGTTACACAAATCAGTAGTAGTAGTAGTAGTAGTAATAGTAGAAGTAGTAATAGTAGTGATAGGTAGTAGATTTTTTCAATGCTATGACCAGCTGTCACTAAACATAATACATTATATTACACATCATTGCATGAAAACACTTTTATGCAAAATCCTTAAACCTGAGGAATTGTTCATATTTAATGTTGCATTAAATGTTGTCTTTAAACAGCAGTATTCAACTAATGAGATATGGCCTCTAAAGCACACGCACGCACACTCCCTGCACCCACATGCCTGTGCATATTCAGTGCAGATAAAATGTTTCACAAGAAAAGAACATACACTATTACACACACACACACACACAGTGGTGTGTGTTAAGCCATGCATCTTAGCATCAGCAATTTTTTTTCAGTGTGTATTTTAAGACAGAGGAGGGCACAGGAAGTGCACATAAATGACAAGAACAATAAACGAGCAAAAGGAATGCCTTAATTGTGTGTGTGTGTGTGTGTGTGTGGAGCTATTCTAAAGATGACTCACACCCCACTCCCCTCTTTCCACCTCATGCCTTCATCCCAGGAGCTTTGCGTCACATCCCAGCACTTCTTTGGTGCTTGTGTGTGTGTGTGTGTTTGTTTGTGTGTGTGCGCCCATCTATTTATACACATATGTACATAAATGTTTGTGTGTGTGTGTGTGTGTGTGTGTGTGTAAATCTGTGTGTGAGTCAACACTGTTGAGGGACCATGAGCAGGTGAAACGTGAATAATACTGTGCACTGGGGACAGACACTAGAAGGTTACTGCTGAATGGATGCCATATTTAACAATGTATAATCTAGATGATATTTTATGGCTGTTTGTTCACCAATAAGAGTAACATTGCCAGAGGTTGAAGTTTATTTCATAACTTGACCATAATGAAACAAGATTGCTGTAATATTGCCAAACAGGCTTCAAAGGTTCCTTATCGATAACCTTTAAATTGCTGCATGTTGACTAGAACTGTTTTATGGGTGACCTTAACAAATGTAGCGAGGAACCTTTGCCATTAATGTGCCATATAAAATTCAGCAAATGCTTTGCAACAGCTTTTTGGCAGTGCTCTGCCTTCTTGCCTTCTTGTGATCGATGAGGCATAAATTTGTCAGAGTGCTGGATGCCAAAGTGTGCACAGGTGAACAGCCTGGTTGCCATGCAGCATTTCTATAAATTCCTCTTTACTGGGAAACTAACTGTCTTCTAATGCTCTATATTTAGCCTTTATTCAACTTACTGCTTACTGCAAGGTAATGACATGGACATATAAATGTATACTTATCTTTTAAATGAATGTATTTAATTTTTATGTGGATTACTTTATAACAGATTTGATCGCATAATGGGTAAAAGTTTTATTTAATTTATGTAGTAAGATTGCAGTGTCCTGATTGGGTGTACAGACATAGTGAACATTAACTCATCTGTTTTTTCCCCCTAAAAATCACTGAATATGTTTCAAATAGCCTGCAGTTGTGTGCTTTTATAATGAGACTAACTATGCAAGATGTAGTCAATACAGTTCAGCAGTTTCACTCACACACTAAGAAGGAAGACAAATTCAATCAGATCTCTGATCATTTTTACCCCTTAGTGTGTATTTGCGTGTGTCAAGCTGATGACATTTGGTAATCTATCAAACAATTGAATGAGTGTGCTATCCCAATGCAGTTCACTGGTTGTTATAAAAACAAAAACCCACATAGTATGCATGTTATATTCACCTCCTCCTTCAAACATATCTGCTAACCCTTCAGAGGGTGCAGTCCTCTCTTCATTCACTTCCTCCTCCTACCTAACCCTTGCTATGAGGCATGCAACCCGTCAAGCATAGCCCTGCACCTGTATTCTCTCACATGTGCTTGTGTGTTCGAAGATCCCAAACTGAACGGCGATGCGGCTAAGGCAGCACTGGCCAATGAAGACTGTCCACACATAGACCAGGCCATTTCTCCCGAAGACGGCCAGATTTTTAGCTCCTGCGAACCACGGGGTGAAACTCCATGTTTTCTTCTAAACATGACCGGCCGAGCCACACATCCTGGCGCCAGAGTGAGAAAAGGTACGTAGGAGCTATTCACATACACACAAATGCATAGCTACAAATCACAAATGTCCTGCATACACATATCGAACACAACCCATAAAATGTCCATCAATACTTCCCAAAATTATACTGAAGCAGAGCACACTCATAACAGAGAGACAGTGAAAAGGCCCACGAACACAATGCAGATCTGTAGTTCAAGAAAATCTTCTTCTATTAGAATTTTATTCACGCAGTAGAGTCTTACTTGCGCTCAGACACCATTCAGACATGCTGTCTGGATTCCAAAAAACAAACTTTTTTTTTTGTTTTTACATTGAATCTACATTAATTCCATTAGCTACTAACCTTATGTTCACACAAGCAAGCGAACATTCTCTAACTAGCAACATTTACTTTTTGTGTACTTGCTCAACAGGGGCCGCAATTTCAGCAACAACAGCAAGGGACAAGCAACATTTGAATAGAAATATTCTCAATTCTATGCAAATTCATTTTGGCGCAGTAGAGCGATTGGCTCGAATGATTCCTTGGACCAATGCTATAGAACATGTGGCCTGACATTTCTTCAGTTCCCCACTTACAACTTTGGAACAGTTACAACTTTACAACAGTTCCTACCTGCAATTATTTCCCATTTAAGCAGCTACAAGTGACACAAACAAATTTGTTGCTTGCTAGTGTGAACATAGGGTAATGGAAACAACATCTTGAATTTCCAGAGCTCTAGAGCAACTTAACTACATTCCTCCAACTCACCCCACTTTTCTAAACATGCAATAAGTTTTTTTTTCTTTTTGTTTTCTCAGCACCGTCTTGCATTATGTTCAATCTCACTTTGACTCACATACTGTACAGCTGCCTCCTGGGGCCAACCTTAATCTTCCTTTTTTTCTGTTTTTTTCTTTGTCGTTTGTTTGTTTTTTACTTGTTATCTCCTCCACTTGCCCTTCTGTCCGTATGTCCGTTTGTGTCTGTTATTCCCTCCATTTTTTTCCTCCTGGTCCTCTGATCTCTGATTGGCTCATAGCTGGAACGTTCTCGGGGAGGGCAGGGGGGGAGCTGGCCGGTCCCACGCTAGGCTACCCACTGTTGCAGCTAGGGTGGACACACAGCCAGGAGGATGGCCATGCCAGAGTCACCACCTGACTACCAGCCCCACTGTAATCACAAATAGCAGCGCGAAGATGCCTTTTAGGACAGCATTAGCAACTAAGACACCCTCCATACCTTGCAGCTTGAGAGATCCCTGTCATATTTACACTATATTTAAATCAGATAGGGAAATACCGCGTGTACACATTCATAATCCTGCACCTATCCAAGCTAACCAAGACTGTTTAGATGGAAATTCATCAGCTTGTTAGCATTCAACTACAAAGCCAGAAGCAAGGAGTAGGTCATAGATAAACATTATGAGCAAGAAAGCTTCAGCAAGATCTTTTTCATCCCTTGTAGCCAGACTGGAGATGGTCGTATATCTATTTATAATATTCTAAACAGAGGCTACGAAAGACCAATACGAGTTGAACCAGAGTGTCATCACTAGCCAAGCAATAGCACTGTCTCTCTGTGTCTTGTGTCCAGCTCTGTGTGAGCATGCTCTGTTTAATTTCACGTTTCCACTTTTAGAAGCACCATAAGAACAATCAGCAGCTACACACCACACTTCTCCTACACACACAGTATATTTCTGTCTCAGTTTGCTGTTTAAAATGTGTTGATTGTGTTTATTCTTTTGTCAGTGTGAAAGTATTTTTATGCACATATGTAGGCTATGTGAGTGTGAACAGAGCAAAGGTGTGTGTGTGTGTATGTGTGTGTGTGTGTGTGTGTGAGTGAGAGAGAGAGAGAGGTGAGAGAGAGAGAGTGTCCAATGTCTTTGGGTGTGTGTTTGGGTGTATGAGTGGATGTTGCTGTTCTGTATTTTAGTGTGCTGCTATCTGATGCATGTTTTGGGCCAGTTTATGGGCCTCCCAGCATGCTTTGTCCTGCCGCTGGTATAGGGCTGGTATTGGTTGGGAGAAAGGGGTTCTGTAGTGAGGACATAAACAGATAAGTTATAACGGGTAGTAATGACTAGGCAAATGATCTTAGTGTTGATCTTGATGACAGCCATAATAGTCACTTCTAGTAACCTTCCTAACCAGATCGTTACTGGTCAGTGATTTCAATATTGCTTTTACCAAGGGATTTGTGGGCCATATCTACTAATGCTATGCAGCAAATCTGCCTGATATTGCAGACAGGAAAACATGCAAAACTGTGTATCTACTGAACCAGCACATATGTTAAAGTAACGTTTTTATGTTTTGCCCACACTGCCATTTTCAATCCGTTTCCAAAATTTTTCCATCAACAATAAAGTATAAAGAAAATAGAAAAAGGCATGACAGATGTCTGACATGGGTGTTTAACTCATGATCTTTATATAATTTCTGTTATTTTCAATGTCTGCAGTCACTTGCTGTATGGCGCACTGAGACATTAAGCATTGAACACACTTTCTTGCACCTACAGTATTACTTGTATACTGTACAAAGTGATCTAACAGGAAATGAATTCATTATTTTCCAAAAGATGTGTTTTCTGTGGTAGAATTTGCCATTTTAACATGGATAAAAAGAGAAAGTGGATATGTTTTCATTGGTAGTGTGGATTTTAGTATGAGTAACATGAGGTGAAAGGCAGGACAAAACATAGTGTGTAAATTCAGTATAAGCTTTATTGAAGCAAATCCATAGCAGGGTTCCAAATTTAGGTTGGCAGTATTAAATCTAGTACATAATCTACTGAATATCAAAACCAGGAAGTACACTGAAACAAGGCTTGTACTCAATGCTATAAAAAGGTATAATTAAACTTTGCAATGCTACAAAGAAACATCAAGTTATACATAGACAACCTAATCAAAGAGTAACACAGAACAGGTGAACACAATCAGGTAACAAACCAATGATATGGGGGCGGGGTGGAGACAACAAGACTAAAATAGAAAAGCAAATCAAACGATGCAAAGGGAGAAACAATTAGTTCAGCTAAGAAGTTTGTGTTTGGTAAATTTTAAATGTTAGTAAACCAGTAATATTAGTAAATGTTAGTAGGCCTAGTGTAGGCCTTAGTAAATATGGCCCTTGCCCCCTCTTGAACTACGAACAAATTTTCCAAATACCTCAAACATATTTGTAGCTTTTCTCCTGCGCCTTGTTGTCCAGTCATCCTCTATCCTACCTGATACCAGCCCAAACATTTCCTCTGTGCATGTGTGCTCTTTTTAACTGCATGAAACCTGACAGCTGGTAAAATGACCCAGAACAGCTGACAACTCATCCAGATATAAATCCATCCAGAAAACAAAAAACAGAACTCAAAGTCTCTGTATCTGAATGTCATTTGCATATTCTTCTGCACTGAATGAACCAATGTTAGAAAATATCCTGGCGCTTGGGCACTATAGTCAACAGAGCTGGCCAAGTGAGTGCTGTTACCTGCTAAGTCCTGTGCTCAACTTGTTCTTGTGCCGAGCTCCCAGTCTTCCTTTATCCTGTGGGGAATGAATGCTGAAGTAGGGAGCAATGTCCTAATATGTCTGCTAGAACTTTACAGTCCTCCCTCCTTCTCTTCTAACCCCCTAGCCTCTGCTGTGTTGGTGTGCTCTGTCCTTTTCTGTCCTTGTCCAAATTGGAGCTGTGCTTCTTTCTCTGGCTTTCTTTTCTCCTCTTTCTCTGTCTTAGTGGCTTTCTGTCTTTCGCCTTCATAGAGCTGTTAGAAAAAAACAAATCTGTCAAATGTCAAAAGAAGTTCTCAGGGAAAGTGTATAAACCAGGCTCCAACTGCATATCCTACATATCTAATTAAATACATACTTGAGGTTTCATTTAATGCTCCCTTTTTATATTTCTTTGCACTGTAGCCCTGTTTAATTCACCAGCAGACACATGTACATCAAACCAGAACAATAAATCTTTAAATGCAGTCAGTTAGTGGCAACTTGTAGCTGAAATGAGAGTCCAGGACGTTGAGTGGTTTTCTATCCATGCTGCACCTCTTCTTTTTGTATTTGCCTCTTCTGTTTCTTAATCCACAAACGTCTGCTCAGCTTCGAGTCCTCTTCCTTTTACTCTTCTTCATCTGCAAAATAGGTTTCCACCTCTGTCCAGTCTGACAGCTAAGCCCCCTGGCCTCCCCCCCAAAAAAACTTCTCCCGCATGCCACGGTTTCTTTCTGCTGTCCTGAGCAGCTGTCTCTCTACTGTTTCCTTCTTTCTCTATGTCTCTGTCCATCTCTTTTTTTTTTTTGGAATTCTGGATTGTCCAAGAATCCAATGCTGTTTTTTTTCTCCTCCGTGAGAAGTCTCCTCACCTTATTTTTCCCTCCCAAACGTCCTCATTGTGTAAGCTGAGTTGAATGGCCGAGGCGCAGTGGCAGGATGACCCTGAGCAACCCCACAATCCCTGTATTCTCTACTACAGATTCCTGTAAAGACGAGACTGTCCTAGTTAAGTATATGCAGGCAGAAGCGCTCCGTGTGACCTGACCACAGGACCGCGGCGACTCAGAGAGGAAAACTTTCCCTCTCCAACGTTTCTTGGCTCCACAGTGGCTTGAAGTCACTTTCCAAAGGAGAGAGGCATGTAGGGAAAAGGAAAGAGACGCATGAATAGGATACTGGTACAACGAATATTTCCTTCACATACCATGACTGCATACTTTTTCTGATGACCCTTTCAAAACAGCAAGGGGTGTTTTTTTTGGACAAGGACACTTTTTAAAGGACTGGAAGTGTGGACAACAATACATCAGCACTGAAGGCATGGCACAATCTGATGTTGATTTGACAAAGAGTGGAATAACATTAATAATCAATGGTAAATTATATCCACTAACACTTCTAATGGTATAATCTACAATGTCCTATGTGGCAGTTGTAGAAGGCTTACATTTTAGCATGAGTTGCATGGTGGTATGTTTAAAAAAAAAAAAGAAAAAAAATAGCTTACTGCTGTTATGAATATCTGTATGAAAAAAAACAACTATATTTTCTTTCTTCACTTTTTGAATATGCTTCATGTAGCCATGATTACAAGATGTTCAAAGATGTACATTTCCTTAGCAGTGAATTATTCACTTTTCCATATTATCATTTGTGCTACTAACCACCTGTAAGCCAGCTCTGGTCATATTGACCTCAAATCGTGAATGAGAAACAAGTCGTTGCTGAGGAGGACAAAAGAAATGATTTCAGCAAGCTTTCTGTGTGGTCAATTCAATCTTTTCATCTTGTTTCTGTTTGGCATGCTTGTGCTATTGAATCTTACTAAGAGGAAAAAAAAAAAGCAAATTTAGTTGATATTTTTCTGTTTTATGCTATAATATTGGTGCGTAGATCGTGAGCAACTGTATATTTCACATATTAAGTACAGACTTTTGACAGTGTTATTTTTGAAAAATAAACAAATTAAAAAATGACAAAAAATGTCAAAGTGTTAAAAGAAAGGAGTCAAGATGTGTGTTGCACATCTTTACTCATATCTTTTCTTTTAGGTACAAATATGATTAAAAAGTTTTAAAAGACAAATGTATATTTACAACATATATAAAAAGTTTTCATTGGTGGGGTGGTGTGTTTTTTTTTTTTTTTTTTGTTGGTGGGGGGGGGGGGGGGCTTTTATGTACAAAGGGGGTGTTTTTTTTTTTTGTTTTTTTTTTTGTGGGGGGGGATATTTTTTTAGGAAAAAACAACAACCCAATTAATAGATAAAAGAGCACATGGTTCCAGTTCTAGCATGAAATAAATTTTGTATGAAACCTGTTTGTAGAGTTTGGTTTTTCATTGAATGGAAAAGAATGTTTTGGTTTTTTTTTGGTTTGTTTTGTTTTTTAATTACTTCTCTCCTGGTATGTACTAATACTCTCTTTGGCCTGGTGATAAAAGGGCAAAAAGAGGTTGTCAAAAATTATTGAAGGGAGAAAAATTAAATAAAATGTGCGTGTCTGGAGGAGATAGCATGTCAAACTGCACTTACAAGCATGGAGACAAACGAAACAAGTGACATTTTGAGGGAATCGCTGATAAACACGGGCTGCATGATCGAAACATTACACTGATATAAAAAACTATGTACAACCATCATGTATTTTGCATTAACCAGAGCATTGTCAAGATGCATGTTGAACTTGTCTGCTTTACCATTTTGTGCTCCGTTTAGACTCTCCTCGCCTTCTTTCCATTTCCCTTTGAACATCATCCTCCACTCACCTGTCTGAGTAATAATTGGTGTGTTGTCTCTCTTCTTTCCCTGTGTGTAGCGGCGGAGTGGCCTGGCCGGAGCAGGCGGCCTGCAGACTCTGTGTGTGTCATGAACCGTGGTGTTCCGACCACTCTGTGCATGGCTCACAACACCTCTGATCCCACCTGATTAGCTTGTCTATTTGTTGTACATATTTGAGTGGCTAAACCAGCTTACAAGAGGGAAGCGTCTTCTCATGTCTCTCTCCTCCCTCCCCTTTCTACACTTTTCTAGGAAGAAACGTTTCCACCCTCGTTTTGTTTGTTGCACATCTTACTGTCAACTTTTCTATTTGTGGTGTAACTGTGATGTGAGTAAGACTGTGTTTGACTGCATGAGTGTTATCATTCGTGTGATTATCCATGTTGTTAATGGGTTTTTTGTGTCTACTTGTGGTTTCCACTGATAGTTCAGAGTGATGTTTTTACCCAGCTTCTCTGTAAGAACTGCTCATTAACCACTTGTGTTTGTTATTTGCTTCAGCCATTCATGAAATTGCCTTTTCCAATAGGTATTTCAGGTGTACTTCTGGTTTAATGTTACTGCTACACATGAGCTGCCTTTCTTTGAGCTTTGCACACGCTAGCCTATTAATTCCTTGAAGATAAGACAAGATTGAGGGTTTAAAATGAACATTATATGATTTTTAATATATATATATATATATATATATATATATATATATATATATACAGTATCTCACAAAAGTAAGTACACCCCTCACTTTTGTAAAAATTTGATTATATCTTTTCATGTGACAACACTGAAGAAATGACACTTTGCTACAATATAAAATAGTGAGTCTACAGCTTGTGTAATAGTGTAAGTTTGCTGTCCCGTCAAAATAACTCAACACACAGCCATTAATGTCTAAACAACTGCCAACAAAAATGAGTACACCCCTAAGTGAAAATGTTTAAATTGGGCCCAATTAGCCATTTTCCCTCCCTGGTGTCATGTGACTTGTTAGTGTTACAAGGTCTCAGGTGTGAGTGGGGAGCAGGTGCTTAAATACAATTAGGCAAGTAAGTATATAAGTATAGTATTTATTAAGTTCAAAATAGATGTCTCATCTGTTCAGAGTCTGCAGCTCTAGTCAAAAGTGGTAACAAGCGCTTTAAAACATAGCCACTTTAAATTGATATCTTATTTACAGCCACAAACTAATGACCAGTGGTTAAGAATTAAAAGGTAATTCTCGTCCCTATTTAGTCACTTATCAAGAACTTTGCAAGCAATACATTTGTATGTAGTTGCTTGTTCACAAATTGGCATTGAGTACCCCTGGTGTATGCCATATTAAATCAGTTTTTAAACCAGCTTTACCTCAACCTCAGTTCAATTTAATGTCACCAAAATACAAAGGATAAAAATGAACATAAATAGGATTTTTGATGTTACTCTTTTCTGTATATACAGTATTAAATGGCAAAAATATGTGGTTTTTAATGCATGTGTGCTTTGCCATTTAAGGATAGCAACATGAGCACAAACCCTCCTAAATGTATTTTTATTTTTTTTTCATTTTAGATCATTAAAAATAAATTGCAGTGCCATATAGAGTGTAGAAACTGAACATTATTATTTATTACAAAATGAAGCACTTTATATAACAACCAATGGTAGTATATGTGGATTTCTGAAAGATTACTTCAGATCACTTCAGAACAATTCTGAATGAAGTCGTAGACTACGTAGAGTCTAGTTTTTTTGTTTTTTTTTTTACATGAGTAATAAGTATGGCATGAGTAATTAGAAAGCATTATAATGTGTTTTATTCTGCCTTTTACCTATACAGCAATACAGTCATAGACTGTATTATACTGCCATACATTATATTAATATTACAAGGCTTGCCTGATAATTTCCTGAGCATGACCACGATCCTGACCAAGATTATAAGCACACATATATTCTGTTAAAATATTACACTTGTAGGTGCCTATGTGCTGCTGTATTTTTCCGTTCTGCCATTTGGAAACCAGTGAGTGGACTGAGATAAAAAAAAGAAAAATTATACACCGTAACCAAAAAGCAGACAGCATGATTTGCAAATATTAATCTATATTGCATTCCTCGATATAGTATATAAAACGTTGAATACGAAACGCAACCTTGTACACACAAACGAGCATAGCATGACACATCATTTTTGTCTTACAGAGACTTTTGAATTTTCTGTAATACTGTTTCAAATATCCAGTGTGAAATTGCCAGAACTGGTAGTACTGCAAAAAGCAGAGGTGAAACTCGTCTCTCGAGGTGTTGTTGTGCTGTTTCAGCAGTTCCTGACAGAGATTATGAAGTGGATCTTATAAAGCTCATATCCAAAAGGACCAACGAGAAACCTGCACAAGAGCTGAGCACACTATAAAGGCTACTTTTAAAACAGGACCTGTGCAGCTGTGTTTTTTTTTTTGTGACGTTTTCTGATTTCAATAAAAAGACATAATGATTTATAACTTTTGTGTGTAGTTGTTTGTTTATATCGTTATTGTTTGTACTTCACAGCGTGCATTCATTATAAAAAAAAAAATTACGCCTTCAAAAGGTGTACTGCCCCCTGTGTCCTAGATGTGAAGTTCACAGTGTTGTTCTATATAAACTTATTTTTTCATCTTAGTGTTTGATGTGTGTGTGTGTGTGTTCTTTATTCCTTGTTCTCTGGCTGAGCTTTGATCCGTTCAGACACTATGGCAACCCTGTTACCTAATAGTGTAACCATAGCAACTCAAGCGTGTGATCTGTTCTCAAGGGCGGTCCAAATTTCCCATGACTCTATGCTGCATCGGTTTAGCATTTTAAATCTCTCTCTCTCATTACTATTTTATTGGTATGATGTAAACATTTGCACTCAAATATATATTTGGTATTCTTTAACAGATTATGTTAATATTCTAAATTACAGGGAAGAGCCAGACATGGAGAGACTGGATCTTATTATTTCCTGTTCAGTAATACCATGTTTAGTAATACAATACAGATAATGTTTCCCCCTTTTTTGTGTGTGTATATGTTTGTGAACAGGTGTGTAAGTGATGTGTGTGTTGCTTCCAGGCTGTCCCACAGGAAATGTTCTCAACCCTCACTTCCTCTCACAAATTCCCCAGCCCAGGGAAAAGCCTTCTTCAACATACTCAATTTCAGTTTGCACACAGTTTCTTCTGATGACTGAAAACAGCAGCACAACATTAGCTAGCAATGTTCCACAACATTTCTTCAGCACTTAGAACATGACGAATTAGGGATGGACTAATATTATTGTTAAACATGGGACTGAACTGCTATATTTCATTCAGCTGATGTATCAGTGTTAAATAATAGCTATGAATAATATTTTCTTTCCTACACAGACTGTGAGCCAAGAATAGAAACTAATTTGGAGCTGATTTTTAACCCTGGTATTTCTTACAAGACTAGTGATTTTCAACATTAACTTAAGGACTTAAATGAAACACAGAACAAAAGATCTCAGTTTTAGATGAGGGTCTACACTTTACTGCACCAAAAAGTCCCATGTGTAATGCAGACAGCTCATAGCTTCAGAACAAACCAACTGCTTTATTATTACAGCCTCAGGCCTGGCAACCTTTACACATTTTGCATAGGAACGCCACGTTTTATGATTACGATACGTTTTTACGTGTTATCGCTCAACAATTAGGCTTCACCCCCACCAAAAACAGCAGAGCCAACAAATTTATAAATATGCAACAACTGACAATTGCCTTAGTGTTTTGAACTCGCAAGCCCCGCCCCTTTCCCCTATTTCATGTTTGTTTTTGTATTGTTAGCCGATACTTGTGTCTTAGTTCTCTCAAAGGGAACTCCACGTTGCGTGAGCTCAATGCTGTGGGGAAGCGCCCTCGCGCTTGAAGGTTGTGTAACATCATGCCTATTTATAGGCCTACCTTTATCAGGTCACTTGGCAATTAAGTGCATGTTTGATTATATTAATGGCACCTGTTAACCACGCAGTCAGTCTTATTGTCTTCAGTGAGACTGCATGGTGGTCGTTTGTGTCATGCTTGCAAAAAGACTCTTCAATTCCTCTCTATGTTTTAAAAAATATATGTATATATAAATATATATATATATATCTCTTTACTTTTCTGTCCCTTTAAAAAAAAAGAGAAAAGTATAATTGAGAGAATTCAGTGTTACTCCTTACTACCGTTTCATCACGGTGGGGGTGATGAGACAACGACACACTTTCTGTGTGAAGTGTCTAGGTTTAGATCTCGTGTCGTGACTCCTCCTGCAATGAAAAGCCAAAATAAAAAAACCTCCCTCTATGACTCCGAGGAGCCAGAAGGGTGAGCTAAAAACTGAGAGCAGCTCTCAAGCATATAAAAAGCTGCTTGAAGTGATTACTAAGGCTGGATGTTTTTCTCCACAGTGAAAATAAATCTCCCTCACAATGCAGGAAACAGAAGTTTTCCAGAAGTGAATGGCAAAATATCACGCTTCTGGGGAAAACCATACATAACAAGTATCTATAACATGGCGATTTCTGATTAGTCGGCCATCGTGGGGAATAAAAGGCACGGGTATTTATCTTTGCTGAAGGTGGAGGAAGCGCTTGCGAGCTACCTCTCTGCATCAACGGCAGGTAATTTAGGGGGGCTGGCTTTCCCATCCAAGCCATGTAAGGCCACCACAGCGTTGGTAGTCAAGGCCTATGCGGTAGTGGGTCTTGCTTGTGGATCACTGCATTGACAGAATCTGTATCATTTACAGAAGCTTTATTATGTTTCAGTTCACACACAATATTTGTACAAGCCTTTTTACAATAATCTATGCAAACATGGGAATACACAGTCCATAATAATTACTAACAGATTGATTTTGGACAAGACTACAATTTTACTCCACACATAAAAAATGGGCTTCTAATTCCATCTGAAAAGAGTTTTAAAAAAACATGATGAAAATGCAAAAAACCTTACAATAAATGCTGAAACAATCTTTAGCTATATGTAAGGAAAGTGTATCACTTTGTGTGTCGTGTATGAGTGTGTGTGTATGAGTGTGTGTGTGTGTGTGTGTGTGTGTGATTTCACAAAAGCATCATTTGTAATAGTAATTCACATATCATCAAAGACTGGAGACCTTTTTACTCTGTGTTTCATAGTTATGTAAGC
Source organism: Ameiurus melas (assembly GCA_012411365.1). Classification (NCBI taxonomy): domain Eukaryota; kingdom Metazoa; phylum Chordata; class Actinopteri; order Siluriformes; family Ictaluridae; genus Ameiurus; species Ameiurus melas. Next base: position 6,921,485 of record CM022754.1, read on the forward strand.
CTTGTGGTGTTTCCGAAATTACCTGATTCATTCTGTTGCTATGGTAACAAAGAAAATATCCACCCCCCCGCCCGACACACACACACACACACACACACACAAATGCATGATACATTTACAAATCTCTCTAGAATGGCTAGGTAAAGAAACAAACACCCACACTCTGAAATCTAAAAATCTGACTCTCCTTCACTTTAGCAGTGCAGCACTGCATTTTACATCTGCAGCACTAACAGCGCCATGGCAACATGTTCTACATACACACTTCTCCTCCTGTCAACCCTTCAATTTTCACATGTGATGCACAGCACAGAATCCCATTAAACATAACCAATAGGATAAGAGAAACAGTAAGTCAATCATATAAAGATACAAGATATAAAGATATGAAGTCAACCACAGTTACTGGACCAAGAGAGGTGAGAAGGAACCCTGCTGAATACAGTGGGTGCAGGAAAGCCCCTGAACTGTCAGAGAGAGAGAGAGAGCGTGAGAAAGAGAAAGAGAGATCTGGATGAACACTATGATCTGCAGCTGAGATAGGTAGACAGCTACTGCGGTATTTTACTGTCCAGTTCTCAGACCCCATGAGACAATCCACATTTTTATTTCCCACCTATTAGCAAAACTGTATTAAGTATTCAACTGTTCCTGACTGCTTTGTACATGGGTACTAACAGCTAGTACTGTTTGGGATTCCCTAAAGAGTTTACAGCAATGGGGCAGATATTCTTCTCCCCAATGGCTTGGTTTGCACATTTGCCTCTTACTCATGGACATGCACATGGTCAGGGAACAGTTACTTGCTTTGATGCCAACATGATAGAAGATGTGGCAATATGGTGAAACCTGTACGCTGGAGTAAGTGTGCAAAATGGACTTGTACAGGAACATAACTCAAAACAAGTTCAAATGGACAACTTTGACTTGGAAAGACATGACAGTAGGCACACACACATAGAAGAAGGAAAAAGTGTATACCCTATACATGAATTATGAAAAAACGCTAACTTTGTATGATGAGAGATCAACTTTTAAACATCAGTTCATCAGAATGATTGTTGGATTAATAGTGAACAGGTTATTATTGGAGCAAACAGAGACAAAGATAGGACTTCAAAATGTTCTAATACTAAGACGAAGATGAGTTCTTTCATTTATTTTCTTTGTTTCACAAATTTGTTGGAAAAATAACAAATAGTGTTATCAGGGTAGTTACTGTACAACAATCAGTAACTTATTGATACCAGATGCAGAAAGCACAGATGAACTCTACAAGATGTTTTTTTGTTTTGTTTTGCTTCAAGACTTGTTTTAATAGTAGGGATAGTCTCCACTTTGTCTTTTAACTAAACTTTTTGGTCACACTATCAAACAAGTCAAATCTAATTTGTAGTCGTTTGGATTTGTTGCTTTATCATGTCACATTTAATTTGCACAGAATTGAGAAAACCCCATTCAGCTCAAATGTTGCCAATCATGCTGCTTTATTTTTTGATGTAACTGAAATTAGGGCTCTTTATAATGTATATACGTTGAAAATGAATAGAAACCTGTCACTTTGTCCTTTGCTAGTGTAACCATAGGGTAAGGGCTTTACCATGCTGTCACGAAATAGGCAACACAATCTACTAAGGGCAAATTCTAGAAATTGAAATCGGTGGCTACCATCGGAATATACAGTACTACCACATTATCAAAATAACGCACACAAGGTATATATATATATTTTTTAGATCAAATGGCATTACCATACATATATCCCAACACATATTCTGCAGTTGCTCATATTCAGAAGCATGTAACTTAAGCAGACTCTACCAATATCTTTTCACTAGGTCACGTTTACTCTTTGAGACTCTTTGAAAATGGTGACTCACAAAGTCACTGAGTGTGTTCACTCTATCCGCTTAGCGCCTTGTGATTTCCATGCAGTCACTTCATCTTCTCCGGCTGTCATGCCAGCGGCCCAGGATGGAACAGCTGGCTCTGAAATTTTAATGCACAGCAATTAAACCTTCACAATCGCTTAAGTGGGTTGGCATAGTGGCAATGGAGATGGAGGAGCACTGGAATGAGAATGCGTGGGATGGAGGGACGACATCATATTGGATGAAACTGTGGAGACATTACATCAGTTATGAATAGATGAGGAATTTTGTGACCGTTTTCCAGGTAGAAAACAAGACACTTCCATTAGTCGTTTGGTTTAAGACTATCTGCAAGTGCCATTTATGCAAATGGGAGTTATATATAGTCCATTTGTCCTGGTATTTAAGTAAACATTTCAGGAAAGCAGAAATTTAAAGTACTTAGGTAATTACAAATTATTACTGTACTTACAGTAAATATAATTTTAGGTGAGTTGAAATTTACCTACGTATAATTAAAAATGAATGATTATGCTTTTATCCAATTACATTTCCCTGAAAACATCAATACATTTTAGTTCTTATGTTCTCTTAAGTACAAATCTCAAGCCTCTTAGATCTGCTGACTCAGCCCATTCTTTCCCCCCTTTTGACCAGCTACAAACTTAACAGGTCACAGTTTTGTGCATTGCCACTTTATTTAAAACGTCTAATCAAGTCAATACCAATTTTAATGGGTACCACAACAAATCACCACATAGATAACCTAAAGCCGGGTCTACCTTCCTGCAGGTTTCAGCTCCAATTAAATCTAACACACCTGTTTTAGCTGATCAAGAGCTTCTTAAGGTAATGATTAGATGGTCAGGTGTGAACATTTATGGTTGGAGCTAAAGTCTTCAGGAAGGTAGATCTCCAGGAACAGGGTTGCTGAATGTTGCTGTAAAGATTGCTTTGATTGGTTGACTTGGACAACCTAAAATATTGCACTTGCTGAAAACAGTTTATGCACAAGTTTTATTAATTCTTCATTGGATAACTTAATTTGAATACTAAGTATTTAAAGCTAAAACTCTACTGAAATCATAAAAGACCCTAATAATTTTACCGAAGATCTTTTCAACACACTTAGTGCTGTCTGACTTTATAACATACAGTTGTGGAAGAGTAATAACTTTTAATCGCACATAGTCTAGTGTTTTTTTTCTCATCCCTGTTGCCTCAGGCTTGCTCATTCGGGATCTAAATCTATATCCAGATGTCTGCAAAAGGTGTTAAAAGTGCTATATAAATAAAATTTCATTGAATTGATTGAATTTTTTTTTTGTCTAATTTCATTAAAATTGTCATGTCATGTCAGTTGACTATGACTAAAAAAACAAAAACTCTGATGTGACTCATAATTTTTTTTTTTAATAAATGAATTTTTACATTTGAACACTTACTTTTGTTCAGGTATAATTGACAATTGACGTACGTTTAATTGAGTACAGTTTTGACATAATACCCAAATTTTCATTTAAATATAATTCTCTGTATTTATTATTTGCTTTTGCTTCGGGCAAATGGAGATTCTAGGTTCTTCCAGTTAAGCATGTTTTCGACACAAGTAATGTCTAACATAGGTAAAAGAAGCTGTGTCACTCAGAATTGGATGAACCACAGAAAGAGTTCAACAACCCGGACTCATCCGGCCAAGGATGCACCCGGTCAATAGTCAGATGACCCTTATTAATATGTAATGTATGATGAGGTAATGTGAGTACAGAGGCTTTGCAGAACATTCTTAACTGACTCGCAGTAGAAAATGGGGGTGGGGGGATGGGGCATTAGCTCATTAGGGCAACATTGATGGAGCAGTAAATTGAACTGGTTCTCTGGTTTGTTCAGCTGCCCGACCTGCAGTCTCTCAGGGGTTTTAGAGTGTTTCCACGACTGACAGAGGCTGAGCATGTTCAGGAAGCGGATGCGACACACACAGCTCACTGCTGTATCTGCTTTGTGTGCTGTGGTTGAATAAATACTTGTACTTGGTGGTGTGAAGCAAACATGAACCTGTACTTGTAGCTTCTACATCAAAATAGTTGGTGCTTGAATAAGTGATCAAGAAGGCAAATCAATCGGACGTGCCTGAAATAGCAGATAGAAAATTGAAAATCCAAAGGTCAAATAAATGTATAAGCAATGAACAGGAAATGTATCATCCTTGAACACCATCTGGCTTTCTAGTGAGCATGACCTCCAGGTCACATTGATTTTAGCCAGGTTTTTAGTCTGTGGGTTTTCCCCTGGGGCATGTAAATGCTATCCACTTAACATTAGCCTCATTGAACGGCACTCCCTTCAACTGTTGAGATAACATGAATACCTGTGAGTGCACCTTAAGTCCTATGCTAAAAGCACCACTAACCCCGGTTATAACATCATCATTGCCACTAGTGTATTGGCTAGACACTTTTATTATGGCAGGTAGCGTTCATTTCCCACTAAGTATGACATTGCTTTCTGGTGGAATCTAATGTGGCTCTCCTTCCAGTCAGCATTCGGTTACTCTGTTGGCCTCAATGCAGTTCAGTACAATGGCTAAGCACTCAGCTCGTATTAGACAACCTGGAGTCCTGTTTCTGCTTTCTTCTTCAGAACTCAAAAGTGATCTTTAACCACTCATTACCTGGTATTGGATCAATTCAATTCAACAAATGCATTTTCTCACATGTAAATATACAAAATTATTGCTAGGAGCTTGCATCGACTGTGCTCCCCATTTATGAAACTGACAGTTGCTAGTCAACACATATTAAAAGAATATTCAAGGTGTGATGAGCAATATGTAATTATCTGCTGTCATTCTCATTGTCTCCTTAGTGGGAGACAGCAGTGTTATGAATAGAAATACTTCACTAAGCATTAACTTGTCTGTCACAGTTGCTGAGTACCAGGCAAGAGATTTAGGCTCATGCTGCTACATTTCACTATAATCACATATTTGTAACTAGTAACATATTTTGTGACTTTTTAGCAGCAGACAGCTTCATGGAGTTAAATTTCTAACAAATTTAAACTTTAACACATTCTATTACAAGAATGAAACGAGAGTAATACCCATCACTGTAACCATCTTTGCTAACATTCGAGAGTTTATACAGAAAGCTGTTGGTTGTTAGCCTTAGCGAATGTTTTCCCACATTCCTTGGTGAAAGAGACACTAATTTATCATCAGTAAATTAAATCAGTGTTTGATTTGAGATATTTTTCAATCATGATGGTCAAATGAGGCGGACACAGATAGAGAATCAAAAAGCATGGACAAGCAAAGATAAGATGAAGAACCACAGTGTTATGTCTGGGAACTACACTTCCCAGAACTGAGTGTGGCCTACAAACATGGTATTTCCACTCTCTATTGTTTAGAATGAAAAGTGCACTCCACATTTGTGTGTGGAATCGAAGTATAAAAAAGAATACTGGCAGTTACTTTAATATGTAAGTAATGGGTGGAGTCATGTAGGATGACGAAGTGATTTGCTCCCAGAATGCGTGTGCAACATGAGCATTAATGATGCAAGTTCTATTGTTCCTGACTTGGTATTCCCGACTCTTCTTTAGCATCCTCTGTCTTAATGAATAATAAAAGGAAGACATGACAAAGTGGCGATAAGGAATTCTGAAAGGACCTGTGTGTGTGTGTGTGTGTGTGTGATTCGCAAGATGTGAGATTAGGGCATGAAACGGTGTGTGAACTCTGCGTGATCTCAATGCTCGTGAATTGATACGCAAGAAGATGTGGCTGACATTATAGGAAATATCAGCCAATTCAACAAAAATGTCAAACTCATATATTTGAATCTGAGGTGAAGCTATTCAAAAAAGACTGTTACATGTAAATGAAAGTAATCTCACATTGCAGAAAGCCCCTGAAATAAGTGTAAGCATGGAACTTGCCACTAAAGAAGTGAAGCAATTCAGTAGCTCAGGAAAAGTGCATAAATTGGCAGATGACACGAGCACATTCACAAATCCATGTGGCAAAGCACCTAAGAATGCAATATGTTATAGATGTGGCAAAGTTTAACATGGTTGGGGTAAAGAGTTGCAGTGTCATGGATGTGGGAAAAAGGCTATGTAGAATGTGCTTGCAGAGGAAAACAAAAGAATGCAAAACAAAGATTCAACAAAGTGTCTTATAAATCAGAGAAAACAAAGAGTGTGCATGCAATGCAGACAGATTGTAAGGAGTACACAGATGACACTGACTCCTTTTTGGAGAAACTGGCATTAAAAATCCTAGCCATGGAAAGACTATAGGGTGACACTTGTCATTGAAGAACAGTGTGCGTGTATGGAGATAGTGAAAGATAGTGGAGACAATGAAACTGGATTGGCAAATGGTGCGGATGGTTTCAAAGAGAAAAAAAGATATGAAAGATATCACTGCAAAACTCGACATCAAGCCTAAGTGTTGCAAAGCCTGTTCTGTGCCAAATGCTATCACATCAAAAGTTGAGACAGTTCTGGAAGAGCTGGTTACTAGTGGAGTCCTTGTGCCAGTGAATAACAGTGACTGGGCAACGCCTATAATACCTGTGCTGAAAAACGATGGTTCCATTCGAATTTGTGGTGACTTTTAAATTGGCAGTGAACGTCGTACTCTCTTCGTACTCTCTTCTGAACAGTATCCACTTCCCCTCATTTATGATATGTTTGTTGGTTTGGCAGGGGGCAACATTTCAATAAAATTGAAAACAAGGGACTTTTTAGATACCAGCATTTTCTTTTTGGTGTCATCTAAGTAGCACTGCACCCCTGACGGGCCACTTATCCATGGCCCCTTTACTTTTCCAGAGGGCCATGTTGTGTTAAGTGGCCTGTCAGGGGTGCAGTGCTACTTAGATGACATCTTGGTAACAGGAAAAAATGAAGCGGAGCATCTGAATGGTACACTCCAGCACATAAAGTTATATGGCCTAAGAGATTGAAAAGATAAAGGTGAGTTTTTCAAACAGTCCATTGAGTATCTTGGACATCACAATTGATGCTGATGGACTGCACAATTTACCTTCCAAAGTTAGAGCTATACTGGAGTCTCCAGCACCAGTCAGCTCTGCTCATTCATAGGTCTTCTGAACTACTATGGATGATTCATCAATGGCTTAACCATACTGCTAAAACCACTACACCAACTTCTGTGTAACAACAAGCCATGGGAAAGGACAGCAATGTGAGACCACCTATAGTAGGCTTGTGACCAAGCCAAGAAAGCGCTTGTGAAGTCAGGGATGTTGACCCATTTTAATCCGAAGCTTCCCCTGCAGTTGGCCTGCGATGCACTACTTTATGGTGTGGGGGCAGTAACTTCCCACATCATGCCTTCAGGAGAAGAGAGGCCAATAGCATTTGCCTCACACACTTTGAACAAGGAAGAGAGCAAGTATGCACAGATCAAGCGAGAGACTTTGAGAATCATTTTTGGTTTCCAAAAATTTCACCAATTTGTTTGGCAACCAGTTTTGCAGAGGGTTGCTACTGCTAATTGATCACAGGCCTTTAACTACCACCCTTGGGTCACCCACAGGTATCCCCTCTTTGGCAGCAAGTCTAATGCAAAGATATCGGAAGGCAGAGTTGCATGGCAACGAAAAGGGTATATCTAGACTACCATTACCCATTACATGTTCAGAGAGCAAGCAGAAAGACAACTCCTACTTCAGGCAAGTCTAGACGGCTCTGATGACATCAGTGCAGGTGAGAATGATCCGATTCTGTCAGAAGTCATGGAAATGGTGAAAGACGGAAAAGTACCTAAAGACACTACTAACTTGAAGCCATACTTATCTAGGCAGAATGAATTGTCAATTCATTCAGGGTGTCTTCTTTAGGTACAAAGAGTCATCATACCCACATCTTTGAGGAAAATGGTCCTACAGCAGCTCCATGTGGGCCATTGTGGTATTGTTCAAATGAAGGAAATGACACTGAGATATTTCTGATGGCCAGGTCTGCAGGGGGACATTGAACGAAAAACAGTCATGTCCATCCTGCCAGCAAGTGAGAAATTAACCTCAATTGGCCCCATTACACCCATGGGACTGACCAGAGACCCCTTGACAGCATGTGCATGTGTATTTTGCTGGGCCAGTCAAAGGTAAAATGTTATTAATAGTGGTGGACACCCACAGCAAGTGGCTTGAGGTTGCTATTATGCATTCTACAACTACTGAGAAAACAGTAATAAAACATGCAGAAATGTTTAGCCGTTTTGGCTATCCTGAACCGCTCATTAGTGAAAATGAGCCACTGTTTACTTTAGAAGATTTTGTGGTGTTCTTATAATGTTGTTGTGTACAACATATTAAGTCAGCTCCTTACCACCCAGCCACTAATGGTCTCACAGAGAGAATGGTTCAAACCATCAAACACGCCTTAAAGACATCGCAAAAGCAAGGGAGTTTTTACCATTTCCTGTTGTCATACAGAAACACCAAACATGGGAAAACAAAGGTTTTTCCCATCTTTTCTAATGTTGAAGCATTCACTGTGCTCTGGATTTAACTTACTGAGACCTTCTACTGTGAATGAGGCGGTAACTCATCAGCAGCAAAAACAAGTTCACAGGAGAAACATGAAAGCAAAGAGTAGACTGTTCCATCCAGGGCAGTCTAAATGTTCTAGCATACTTCAGGACCAAAGTGGGTATCAGCTACTGTGATCACTCAAACCGGCCCAGTGTCACACACTGTACGTACATCTGACAATGATATCTGGAAAAGAAACTTGGATTAACTGTTTGGATTTGAAGCTAAGTGTTCTGTTAATGAAGGATAAAAGGAAGACAAGACAATAATCAACTGCACAAATATACTACATGTTCAACAAGCAGCAGTGCAGCAGCCACTTCAAAAAGTCAACTTGGTAACGAGCAACACAATGCTAGTGTCTCCACTGGGATTGTAAATTATAACCATAGCAAGCTATATTTGATTCTTTTGACTTTTTTTTTTCAATTTCATCCCATTTTTCTGTTATTCACTTTGTGAAAACCAATTATGGAACATAAAGTTCATTTAAAAAAGGGAGAGACAGGTAAATGTTCGATTGGAACACACAACATTCTTCCTACAATGCACCTGGGCAAACACCAGGTGTACTTTCACATTACCATACATATATACTGCCAGTTCTGCTTATTGGATAGTATTGGTTGGTATGAAAAGGGCTCTATTAGATTAAATTAAACGTTGGTTATTTCTTTAAATAAAAGTAAAATCTAATCATATTTTGGAATAATCGAATAAAAGAAATAATCATATTACAACTTACTAGTACATCCTATAGTAATGAGATTATCCATAAAAAAAAATGTATAAAGGGTTCATTACTTGAAGATTTTCAACACAAGGGCCGCTAGTGCCACCTGGTGGTTAAAAGGTGCATATAGTATACTAGTCTACTTCTAGTCTAATGCTGCAGCGGTTTTTTTTGTAGGATGGGTTCTCTGTCATGGTAGGAGGTTAATGTCCTGATACGTTTATCTTCCTCTTTCTCATTGACCATTCCCTGGAGGAACAGACACGTGTAATAAAAGTTAAAATATGATGAAACGTGAACCATTTCAAAAACATGCCATATAATAAATCATCAATAGACCACACACTCCCCTCTCTGTGACCCCCCCCCAACACACAGACACACACATTTAAATACCTTGTTTCATGCAAATATGCCCTTCCACATAGCCAATCAATAGTTAACCTATTGTCTAAGTATATGTTCTGCCTTTCTTGGAATAAATGAGAGATCTTGCCATTTGAACTTTGCTTGTCTGTGTGTTATTTGTCAAACTCTCCCAAGCTTGGTGTGGGTAGTCGTCTTTCTTTGTTTCTTAAACTTTTGTATGCCATATCATAAGCTGCAACTAAATGTCAAGCCTATTTCAGAGAGCTCAAAGGCAAAAAAAAAAAAAACATTAGATCCAGGTCAAATTTTTTTTATTTCTAAATATTTACTTGATATGATACTCTAATGATGTATTTTCTTATTCTGTACTGTTTACACAGACCACAAGAATAACTGACAAAATAATATTTACCAATTAATATCCACCAATACATGAGAATGGATTCAATATCTAAAGAATATACCCCCCCCACACACACACACACACCAATATATGTACACATATGATCATATAAATCAATAATAAAATGTTTTTTGAGATATTTTCAATCTTGAATTGAATACATTTTGTAACCCAAACAATGCAGGAATGAGAACAAGCAATATATAATCTCTATATAATTACAATAATGTATCATTTAAAAAGAGAAAAAGGTCTTTTATATAAACTGTCATTTTAATAGTTTCATATCAACCCAGATATATGTGTGAGGCTAATTCATGTCTTCTCTATATAAACATAGTCTCTACAGGCTTTCACCAGTTTTGTGTTTGATTAATTAGGACATCAAACTGATGTAAAAATTGCCGGAATCTACCAGAGAGAATTAATGGCATTAATTGATTGTGACAAGTGTGCACCAGTGGTGGTTAGCATGTAGGCTAACCAATGGTAGGCTGATCGGCATGTCTAAAGTGTCTGTAGAGTATGAATGAGTGTGTGTGTGTGTGTGTGTGTGTGTGTGTGTGTGTGTGTGTGTGTGATTGTGTGTCCTGCGATGGATTGGCACCCTGTCCAGGGTGTACCCCGCCTTGTGCCCTGAAAAGGATAAGCGGTATAGAAGATGGATGGATGGATGGATGGATGGAAGTGTGCAACATTTACTGAAGTGTATTGATATTCAGTGATCCGCGTAATACTGTCATTCAATCGCCATTGATTTTTCATTGAAGAAAACGAGATGCTACGTCTTAAACATGGTTGTGACTAAATGATTTGCAGTTGTAGTGTGAAAGATAATTGACAAGATTTAAGCCAACGATCATATACTCCAGTCCACCATGGTCACAACACTGCAGAGAATGTGCAATTTAACTCATTAGCTTTTTATCAAACCCTCTGAGCTTACTAAACTCTGCCATGCCACGGCCCTCCAGGACTGGAGTTTGACCCTTGATATAGGCAGTGCATTGTGATTTTAGACACCCATGCATTTGTTGAGCCTTTGGAGTGCATCTCCAACTATGTCCAGTTCATGTCGGAGCTCCTCGACCACGCTGTTAATGCTGGGCATGTCCCTCAGCACACACACACTCTGTGTGTACGGGTTGTAGCGCACAGTGAATGGCCGCCTGATGGTCTTAGCAAATTCCCTGTGGAGGGAATGTAATGAGTTACAAATGTGAAATAAATTGTTTCTTTTAGCCCAACTCTATTAAACACACATAACAAATGTAGTTTTTTTTTTTTTCCCAGGCAGCAGTTCAACAGGTTGTTAAATTGCTCCATATAGAATCTCTGGAACACTTATTTCTTAAAATAATATGCATGAGCCATATATAGATACAATTTATCCAAAAAACTATGCAATTTTTCAAAGTGAGAGTCTGACCACTGCATTGGACAGTGGGTTCAATTCCCACTACTACCCTGCGCGTGCGGAGTTTGTATGTTCTCCCCGTGTTTTGGGGGTTTCCTCCAGGTACTTCGGTTCCCTCCCCCAGTTCAAAGACATATATTGTAGGCTGACTGGCATGTCCAAACGTGTCCATAGTGTATAAATGTATGGTGGATAGGCTCCAGGTTCCCCATGACCTAGTAAGAATAAGCGGTACAGAACATGAATGGATGGATGGATGGATGAATGGATGGATGAATGGATGGATAAAATAAATCAGTTTATTGAAAATGGACTATGGTGATAAGAAAATGAGCACTTAATTATGCAATTATCTATTGCCTCTTTTTGCATTTTTTAAATAAAAGTTGAAAAAACATGTATTTGAATAATACGGAGATAAAATTAGCTCAATAGGGTACATTATAAATGAATACTATCTAGAACTATCTTAATGTGGTGCAACTGGTATAATACAGTTGAATGATGATGATGATTATTATTATTATTATTATTATTATTATTATTATTATTATTATTATTATTATTACATTTGGAAATCATTTATTGCACTTAACAAAATACCCAAAAAGGTTCTGTCCGGTGCTTATTCTGGCAAAAATTGAAAAAAAAAAAGTTAATGAAAGATCTGCAATCCACATCCATCATCTACATCTTTTTATTATCGCTGTCTCAGTTAAAAGCTTTACACATTTACAGAACCAGTGGAAAATTGTTTCCATTAGTAAATCCAATTCTTTTTAATATGTTTGCATTCTGAAAATAAAGTTTCAGGATGATTAAATTAAAGGGAATATATTTTCTCATTAACATACCTCATTCTAACCTTGGCCTCCCCAAAGCTCTCAGATATGAAATAGACCTCCTGAAAGGTGGTGATGAGACACTCCTGTCTGCATGTCACTTTTGGATCGAAAGGCAGGATTTTGGCGCTGCCCGAGAGTGCGTGCTGTAAAAGAAGCTCATTGGCATTATGTAATATTAGATTGTAATTCATAATATATTCATAATGTTTGTATCACTCTTAAAATTTAACAAACATACTGGGTGTCTGCATCTCCATTGGTTGTTATTCTGCTTTCTTTTCTGTTAAGGCTATATACTTTAAATTTGTATGAGTTAGCTACCTGAAGTTCACTGATGGATGAGAGAAGACCAGCCCCGTATGCTCGAAGCTGGCCCTCCTGCTTACACAAGCCAAACTCCACCGTGAAGAAGTAGCACTGCAATCAAACATACAAGAAAACCTTATGTTCTTCTGTATGTTCATGGACCAGATTCTGTATTGGTAATTTTCACATTTATTTTACAGAGATTATTTTCAGGCTAGGGCATTGTGGTTGTACAGCTGGCAGTGTTGCAGTCTCACAGCTCCAGGATTCTTGGTTCAATCCTAAACTCAGGTCACTGTCTCTGTAATCCTCACAAAAACATGCCAATAGGTGGACTAGCCCTTAGTTGTGAATGAATATATAAAAGTGTGCGCATGGTGCCGTGCAGTAGATTGGCATCCCATCCAGGATGTATTCCTGCCTTGTGCCCAGTGTTCCTGGGATAAGCCCTAAATCCACCATGACCCTGACCCTGATTAATGAAATTAGGTTCATATATTACCCTCGGTAACTTTGAAAATTTTTTAAAAATGTGACAGGAACTTTTCAGTTCTTGTAACACTGAGTTCCTGGTTACTTCTACCAGTCCACACACACAAGGATCAGCTCATCAATCGCACTAATAAATTTCCTGTGTGCGTTCGTTCATCTTCAGTAACCACTTTATCCTGTTCAGGGTTGCAATGGATACAGAAGGCTGTAATACACCTGTGAGAGAAAACTGGAGTGTCCCAACATTACCTGCTGCACCACCATGCAATGCTAGGACTACTTGTTAATGTGACATGTTGATATGAATATAACTCTGAGTAACAGAAGTCCTACGGTTGCCAGTTTCTGTACAGCATCATCAGAGGCCCCCAGTGAAGCCAGGCCTAACTCCTGGGAGAACTGAGCGAAACTTGGTTCTGCCAGCAAGGGCACATGACCAAGCAGCTCATGACATGTGTCCCTGTAACACAAAATACCACAACAAAAATAAAGTGATAATAAAGCACTACATGACGGTCAAGGCTAATGCTTGAGTAAAATCTAGTATAGATGAAGATAAGAGAAAAATAATTTGGAATGGATTCTAGGTCTTATTAATCTTCAAAGAATGGTGCTACATAAAATAAACAGAAATCGCACACATCAAGCCAACATCAATGACAAACAATAGGCACACTGACAGCTGCTTATTGTGCTGATGAGATGACATGGTGAGAATGTTGTAGAGACAAACAGCACCTGGTGATATGTTTGTTGTTTCAGACCAAGGACAAACCACCAGACCAGAGAGTTGATGTATGATGTATGATGTCATACTCACGGCTCAGGTGTGTAGAGTGGATGAGAACTGTGACGAATGTACTGAGTACAGTGGAACACACGAAATGCCAGACCTGCCAGGAAATCACGGGGTGACAAATATCCAGCTACGGGGCGAATTATGAAGCCTGTTTGCTCTACAAAAAAACCCACATGCACATAGACATGAAATGTCATGTACACAACCACTACGCACACGCACACGCACACATTCACAGTATCAAGAGTCATGTACACTTTAAGGGGAAACAACATTTCACACATTTCTTTGAAGCTTAAAGGTCATTAGCTTCTAACAATAGAGTCTATGCACATGATAAAACACAGATATAAATTTGGAGAGGACTGAGGACATAACATTCATCCTATCCTGTTCTTTCCTTCTTTCTTTCCATCTTTCTTTCTTCATCTGCAGTAATTGCATTTTCCTTTTATGTGTCAGCACTTTATGATTGACAAAAGGAGGAACTACACCATAAATTTGATGCCAGTCAATCAGAGGACACAATGCACACACATTTGCACCTAGGAGCAGTTTAGAGTCACCAGAATACTTATCTGCATGTTTTTGGTAGGTACGAGGGAACCAGAGATCTCAGATGAAACCTATGTGGATTCAAGGAGAACATGCAAAACTCCACACAGCCAGTTATCTATAGGTTTAGGAATGAACCAGATACACAAAAGCCTGCAGTTATGTCTGTTTAAATTGTTCCTGTTTTTCACTTTTTCGATATGTTGTTCTGATGCATTGTTTTGATTGTTTTTAAGTTTTTTTTAATGTATCTTAAGTCTATTAATGTCTTGAAGTGTTTCATTTCTGTCAATTTGTAAAGCAAATATTTAATGCAGTAATGAATGACACATTATAGTATTTACCATTTATAGTTATATTTAACGTTGTTTATCGTACACAATGTACATTATGTTTGCAGCTATAAACAACTGTTCTCTTACCAGCTTCTCTTTAATTCAGTATGTAAGTTAAAAAGACAAAACAACAACAACAACAAAACAAAACAGCTTGTCAAGTTACAAGGAAAGCTGGAAACTGCAAAGTCTTCTGTACTGAAGACATTCCCATGGCGGAAAACTAATTGACTATCATAAAACGCTAACACTGGAGACTCCTTTCTTAAATAAACATCTCCTAACAGAATTTTTTGTTATTTTTTCTAATCCATTTATTATTAGGCTTAGATTGGCGGCTGTGAAGGGCGGCTGTGAAGGTGGCTGTGGCTCAGGTGGAAGAGCGGATTGTCCACTAATCGTAGGGTTGGTGGTTCGATTCCTGGCCCACATGACTCCACATGTCAAAGTGTCGTTGGGCAAGACACTGAACCCCAAGTTGCTCCCGATGGCAAGTTAGTGCCTTGCATGGCAGCTCTGATACCACTGGTGTGTGAATGGGTGAATGATGCACAGTGTAAAGCGCTTTGGATAAAAGCACTATATAAGTATACCATTTACCATTTAGATTATGCAATGTGTGCCATTCTCTGAAATGAGCGGTTACTATAGAAATTATAATGTATTAGATCGAGCACATTAATATAAACCTGTGTTTTGAATTACAGTCCGAACTACTGTCAGAGCTGTTGCTAAAGTAAAATAATAAAAAATAACATAAAAAAATGAAACCAATTTCAAACCAATCGGATTTGAGAATTCAACAGAACCATGGTCCGTATTGTAATTTTCTTTATTATTGTATTGTAATCTCCAAACCGTCAGCTGAAATATTATGCAGAATTGATGATGAGGGTATCCCCGTCTTACCTCTGAGAAAGCGTGATACGTCCTCCAGCTGAGGGATGTTGTCTTCTCTGTAGCCACAGTGCTGTGTGAGCAGAGGCAGGTTACGCAGGTACTCTCTACACGCATGTGTAGGGTAGAGCTTATTCAGCTCTCTGAACACCACGCCCCATGTCCTCACCTCCTCCTCTGTGAATTCTACACGTGGGATCGGGTCTCCACTTCAGGTTGAATTGGGAGTGAGCAAGAAATGAACGTGAAACAGAAAAAAAGGCTGAGTGGTATACAGTATAGTTTGATTATTTTACAGATTATGGAAAGTAAGATGGAAATATGAAAAACTGTGACCTACTGTTTGTAGTTCATTGCAAGGTCAGCAAAGTATGTCCTTCTCTTACGGTAGACACTGTCTTTAAATCCCTGAGACCAGATCAGATAAATATGGTTGTCATATTCTGAGTTCTAAGGCTTGCAGGTATAATGGAATTGATGAAGCAAGTGGGGCTGTTACAACATTGGGGGCGATGACGACACACTCACAGGATGATCAGCGTCCAAGTCGGAACCATACATCAGAACACGGTTAGCACACTTGTCAAGATCTGAGATCTTTTTGGGGAACCAGGGCTCTTCTGAGATAGCTACAAAAACCAGTAATAGGTAAAACTGCATCATATAGAAGCTCTGTTAAACCATGAGCTTTTAATGCTTGTGTAAAAAGAAAGGACTTATACCATCTTCAGGTTTGCTCTGTCTGTCCTGTAAGTCCATGGTGATTATGTTTGCTTGTTTTCTCAGAAGCTGAATGATTTTGTTCAGCGTCTCTCTCTCACTGTCACAGTCAACCAACACCTCCAGCTCAGAGTTACGCCGCCTGGACTTCCGGGACTCAATGTGCAAAAGGTTGATATGGTGTTCCTGGTTGGGAATGTTAGATGAATGGGAAAAGGAACAAATGCAACAATCTGAAACTCTACCTAGCTCTATAGGTCTTATCTTTTTACTGTCCATTTACTTCAGAAGAACTTCACATAAATGTACTGCACTTGCTCAGAAAAAAGGATACTAAACTGTACCATTCCTTGTCACCTGGGGTGGTATTATCAAGAATACACCTTTTGTATCTTTAATATGTATCATTTATCTAGAAAGGTACATAACATGTTAAAGCATTAATTATGAAGAAAATATATAAATATTTTGTAAAGGTACACTATATCCACATTTCCAGGTGACAGACACATAAGATAAGAGTACCACCCCACCAACAATGTAAAGTACTGAGAGTAAATACAATTAATTATTCTCAGAGAAAATGTGAAATTAGCAGCAGTTCTTAGCTAAAAAACAAAACAAAACAAGAGTTATGTATACCTGAAAAAGTTTTAATGCCTTTACAAGGTTACCGACTTCATTCTTCAGAGAGAAGACAATTGCTGCATGTTCTCTTTTGGAGGACAGGGAATCGTCTTGGTTCTCATTAGGATGATTAAATGTGGATTTATTCATCTTTAGACAAAAGGACACAACTCAGCAAGGAAGTTTATTTCCATAATACAGTTCCAAATGAAAAATTATTGACCTTTATATAATGATACATACATCTCTCTACTCAGTTACAGCATTTCATTATAAGCTGTGATTTGTGAAACTCCAGACATATCGGCACCGTTACATAAATAATTCAACATGTTTTTTGACTTATGTTTATGTTGGCATGGTTCAGCACTGTAACAATGTAACATCCCGGGATAAAATTACATAAATTTGGTCAAGGCTGACAACAAACAGCCTGCAGTGACAATAATAAATGTGCATTGGTGGGGATAATAAACTATATACAAGTACTACATCACTCTACTAACAACATTTCTGAATATTTGTGTTTTTCTATTTTTAGCATTTTCATTATTTACTTAATTAGTCATTTTGAAACTACTTACTCTTAAATAATATTCCGCTTGGTGATACAGTTTCAAAGTCTGGAGAAATTGCAAGTGAAAATATGATTCAGTATAGAATAATTTTGATACATAACTAAATCTTTTTAATTATTCTAGTGATTTTTCTTGAAATAATGCAGGGTGGAATGTATGCAGAATGTGGTCTTATGCTCAAGTTTCAAATATTATATGCAAATATCCAGGTTCTCGAACTAATATTTAAGTTTCTTTTTGGTGTAGATTCCAATGTTCACTTGGATCAGAGACCTATTGATTCAGTTTAAAACCCTGTATATAGGCACGTGGGAGGAAGTTCAGCACTGTGTTGTGGACAGCGATCTCAGTCTAATCAGAGGTCTAAGTTTATTACACCTTGGCTCATTCAATTTCACTAAGTAGCCAGCTTTTTAGATCCCATTAGACAAGATGTGTAATTTGTTGTCTTTTTGTTAAATGGTTGTATAAGGTCAATAGAATAATAGAATTATATATATATATATATATATATATATATATATATATATATATATATATATATATATATATATATATATATATATATATATATATATATATATATACATATACACACACACACACACACACACACACACACATGAAAAACCCACTAACCTCATAGTTGTGTTGATTTTCTACATGATATTTATGAATGGAGTCAAAAGAGCGTCCTCGGCGTGGTCCGTTTGTCTTATTCGAAAACATGCCATAGAACACTGAGAGCGGCGCGTGAACGCGTGACCGAGATGGCGCATGTGTTCAGGACTTCAGTGCCCCGCGGTATTTATCGAGCGCGCGGGACTGGATGGGGCATGTGCGCGCATGCGCGAGCACGCCGGTTTTGCGAGACTCACCCCGTGTGCTGGTTAAAGAACTGGGAAAGGACACGGAAAATAATGATCAAGAGTGGTGTAGGCTGATTAACCCGACACGGTACTCATTATAATAATAAGGTAATAAAATGTTTCTTTGGAAAATACGTTTACATAAACCTTTATAGTTTAACACCTGAAGATGGTGGCTGTTTGATTTATTTTTGTACTCCTCTGCAACGCTTATTTAAATAATGACTCTTAGAAGAAAAACACAAACATTTTCCTCCTTACTGAGCTACACAAGAACAGCCATAAGATATAGCACATTTCCATTAGTTAGTAAAATACCTAGGGCAAATAACCCAAGCAGCACATGCTGATATAATTAATTAAATATAGTGCTTGGAAAACTGTACTTGGCTGATATGATCATTATAAACCTGAGCAGGGTGACTTAATGCCATTTTCCTTCAAGAAAAGTCCCTTATGTTGGATGAAAATTGATAATTTTTTATTTGTATGCCTAATTACATGAACGTGAACTTAGACGTATTTAAATTTCCGCCTTGTGTATAAGCTTCTTTCTTATTAATAAAACAAATACCCCCAAAACTTGATACATTATAAAATTCTCAGTGTTGACTATCTATATGTGAAGGAAAAATGTTTATATCATATACTAAAAGCTAAAACTTACTAAAACTATTATAATGACATGAAATTTGGGATACATATTTTTATTGGTTTAGGTCTTTGTCATGCCAAGATACACAGCAATTAAACGGTTTGTAGCACACTTATTCATGGCATTAATAAACCAAATTTCAATAACTGGATATAACCCGGATATGAAGAAATCCTGTCATTCATCATCATCAAAACGTTCATCATCAACATATTCTATTATTGTATGAACACTGGACAACATAAAATTTCTACATATTAAGATATTCCTTCTGAAGTAAGGACATGGAGGAGGACATGAACGACCTTTACCAACCAACACACACATTGACAGACCTTGGCATTAGTTAGCAGGTACATTTATTTTATTGTGGTCATGTCTCCTCACTGTTTTTCCATGATGTGGTGTGGATCAGTGAACTTCACCAGTGACCTCGCTGGACAAAATGCCTGCTGAAAGACTGATGGCAAAAAAAAGCACATAACCAAACAGGCCCACAAGCTGTAATGAGGTTATGGTGAAGGACAGGTATATGCTTGTCACTCTTTACAGGAAACCCCCTATCAAACCTGCTGAGAAATAAATTCAGATTGAGTCCTGCTCATCTAAGTTGTTCCAGTGGGCGAAGATGGAAAGTAATTAAAGCACACTTTAATGTATTAATAATAATAATAATGATCTGGTAGTTGTGAGCAATGGCATTTTACGAGCTCACCCCTGCAGTAATCAAGCCAAAAGTGTGCTATAATGAGTTGCTGCTGTAAACCCATGGCTTATATTTTATTCCAACATTCCCACACTACCACTCCTTCCTAATGCTCCAATGTCTCTGCTTCATTGATGTGAAACACCTACAGGGCTGGAAATAGAGCATGTTTGCACCTGATTATTAGGGGAATAACAGCCAATTTATAAGGGTTTCCTCAGAATATGACAAACAAAATCCCCAGATTTTATAACGTTAATAATGTAATGTAATGCAAAGCAATGTAATCTAATATTATAGGCCTATTTAGGCTACCAAGAATATAATATATACACACTAACTGTATAAAAGTCAACTTCATACAAATAATTTCATCCAGATCCATCTTCTTCATTGTTTATATTTGTGTCTGATACAAAAACATGCCTTAAAGATCATACATCATTAAATAGGGTGCAAATATTTCTCTCTCTCACACACACACACACACACAAAATCTATCTATCTATCTATCTATCTATCTATCTATCTATCTATCTATCTATCTATCTATCTATCTATCTATCTATCTATCTATCTATACACACACACACACCATATATATATATATATATATATATATATATATATATATATATATATATATATATATATATATATTGCACAATATTTGTATATATATATATATATATATATATATATATATATATATATATATATATATACACACACACACACACACACACACACACACACACACACACACACACCGCAAAATCCACAGAAGCAAATCAGCTCTATTGGAGTTAATGTCAACACTTTTAAAGTGTCCAGAGGGGTCCACACTCCACAGTGTCATTTTAGTTGCAATTTAACACTACTCAAGTGTTAGTTTCTCAACAGCAGTGTTTAGTGTCAGAAATTACAAGCACTCTCTTCATATATATTATCTCACAGATCTTTTTGAACACAGGGAGATCATAGGTAAATCCAGTGCATATGAACAAACCAACCTGATACTCAGTACCATAATGTCTGACCCACTTTGTACTTGTAACACTCAAACAGGCTTCTAACTATAATGTCTGACTGAGTTCTTCCCCACCTTGCAAATTACAGATGTTTTTTGATGTAGGACCAAATTCAAACAATAATTCTAAAACAACTTCTAAAACAATAATTTTCATAGTTAAATGCCAACTGACGTTAATGTTGCTTTACTAATGATTTCATGAGATTCTTGAAATTTTTGCCACATCTTTTGAAAATATAGTGCTTCGCTTCAAATCACATGCTCCACATATGGATAAGAGGGCAATTTTTTTTAATGCATCTCGGATAGTGCATCATCAAGTGATGCTTGGGAATCAACCTCTTGTCAGGAAACAATTCTTTGAATAAAGTATGGTAATCATATATTTTGAGTAACATATCATCCCATCAGTGGTGTAGGAGAACACTATATTTACAATCTGTATCAAGAGCAGGAGAAAGTTCCAGTGATTGTTATTCCTTTCAATGACATCACCAAATATCAGTGAAGTATTGTGCAGAAAACACCATGACTGTATGGCATTCAAACCCAGGTGTTGGCTCTTATCATCCAATTTTAACCCAACCTATAAACACTCATCTAAAACAAGATCAATTTAACTTTACAACTATGAAAGGGAAGAAAATATAAAAACACACACTGGTTAGAGTTTTCAGACAGAATATGAGAACTTACATATCCATGTTTGGAGAAAGGATCTTGGAGGTATGGAAAGTGTCACAATTCCCAGTGCATAACTGGTCCTCACACTTGACGATTGAATCCTCCTTTCAAAATTAATCAGTTTATTTTGCAAGCGTATATGTTTTGCAAGAAGTTAAAGAATAAATGCCCCTTTTCCACAAACACAGAATAGCATTATTTAGCTGCGCCACATGAATCTGTTGTGATGACAAAAGGAGGGAAGTGATCTCCAATTCTTACCCATGTAGCTCTAACATGTCTGCAACCAGGACGTTCACCATCTGTTTACGTGTGGCATCTGTTATTGTTTTGGTCTTTTCATACTGCTTGAAGATTTCCTCACCCTTTGGACTGGCCCTCAGAACACAATCAACTTTCTGCCAAAACATCTTACATTGTTATGACGTGCTCATGGAAGTTTAAGAGGATTTTTAATGTCTTTCCTTTATGCCGAGAATACATTTACAAAACACTTCTACAGATAAGTATCAATAATAAACAATTATGTAATTGAGGATTTTAAATGCATTTGTTCAAAGCTTACCCATCTTGCTTCATTCTGGTTCATTAACCCTGTTGGTTCCTCCTCTTTCTTGTGGACTCAAGGATAACTGTGGAATCTGATGAATGGGATGAAGCCGGGGATAGTGGATTCAGTACAGAGGACGATGTTTGATCTGAAACCAGCTGAACATCCAGATCTACAAAATCACAGACAGAAAAAAATCAATTTAAATGTACATGTATTTATCATTAACAAAAGCATTTCAACAAATACTTGAATGGTTACATAAAAAATATAAAGTATATTATCTTTGTTAAGTACTTTCCATATTTGAATAGTATGTACTCATAATGATCAATAGTATAGCAAATGATAATAGTTTGAGGTCCCTCAAAAATATATTTTAGACAGCACACTATATGCCTCTTAGTTTACACTGCCTGTGATACCCCATCAAACCCCTGCCTTTTCCCAGGCCTTCAAATCCTTACCCATTACTGGTAAAGGGAGCTTGAAGGCCAAGACACCTGACTTGACAAGTTCATCAAAGACATCTCCATCCACCTCTGTTCCTGACACATCAATGACTGAGAGCTGGCCCTCACTGAAACTGTCTGGCTGCAGAATAAACTTATCTGTTACTAGGAGAATAAAAAGTGAGGTACATTGCGATAATACAATATTAAATAAGCATGGAGACGATTTTTGTTTGCTGACAGAACCATTTTTGTCATTCATATGCTAACACTATAGCACTCGCAAAGTCTTTATTTAGATACTCTGTAATATTGCATATTCAACTACAGTGATAGCAGCATTAAAAGCAAAAATATTCCCATAAATAAAGTACAAACCTTCTTGAAGGAACTTCTCAAATTGAAAGACTTCATCAGTCTGTGGAACTTTAATATATTTCTGCACTCCTCCTATCTCCACTTTCGCCAGCATTTTCCTGTAAAAGGATATAGAATAACTATTTGTTAATCCAGCCAGGTCAACACAGTTCAAATAGGAGCCAAAGTTATAATGCCTCTCTAAAACGAGACATTGTTACACAAAAGTGCATTGCGTAATGTGAATTAATGTCAAAATATGCAATAAGCACGTAAGCAAATTTAGCACGTTTTCTGTCTGTCAGGTAGATTATTGCTTGTTTATGAAAAGTTAGATGAAAATTGATAATTTGAGGACAATCACATTCATTTGTCAATTGGTATGGCTGTAATTCTTGTACCTCTATAGTTTAACATTGTTCATTTCGGAGGCAGACGGACGTGCTCTTTGTGCACTAGCGCCAACTCTCTCTGGACTGCCGTAACATTACCGGCACCGACCTGCCCGCTTCCCATTGAAAATGAACCGAATACTAATGGTGTGGCTTCCCATGTGAAAGTGCCTTTAGTATGCATGAAAAACCTCTTTCTGAATTAGCCCTTCAAATTTACTTTCCTAACTTTAAATTAACTACCCACACATGTCTGATAATCTGAATTTAAGTTTATGCCCAGTCCTCATATCAGGATCTTTGCTTCCATGCAGCTAACACATGCACAGTAAAATCCCATGTGTTGAATTAACACCCAATGCACAAACACTGTATGGTGTAAATTCAACACTCTGGGTGTTAAATCAACACTGGGAAAGGTTCTTGTCTCTTTACAACTTTCTAATTAGCTAAATATTCTTCTTATTCTCTTTAACATAGTCTGTTAAACTTAATCAATGTAGTCGGTTAAACTCTAGCTTTACTGTTGCTCTTCCATATATATATATATATATATATATATATATATATATATATATATATATAGAGCGCTAATTTAACAGTAATTACATTAATACCTTGCTTTTAGCATAGCGTGTTATATAATTCTTTAAAACAGTTTGAAAAGAAGCAAAAGCAAAAAGTTGTCATGACAATCTCAGTCTCCAGATATGATTTACAGGAGGCAGTATATGAAACCTGGCAGTTATGTAAGTGATAAATCAGAGGAAATAAAGACATCAGTTATATCATATTGAGAAATGGAGATGCAAATTTTGGTTTAAAATATATTTTTATTTATATTAAACATACACAATTTGTGTTACTTGTGATAATAAAGATCCAACCATCTATCCATTTTCCATACTGAATATCCTACACTGGAGCTTATGACAAGGAACTTGGTGAACAAGGGAGGAGACAATCACACAAACATTCACACACTAAGGACAATTTGGAAATGCCAATCAGCCTACAACACTTGTATTTCAACTGGGGGAGGAAACCAGAGTACCTGGAGAAAACCCAGAAGCACAGAGAGAACATGCAAACTCTGTGCACACAGGGCAGAGGTGGGATTTGAACCACCAACCCCGGAAGTGTGAGGCAAAACACTAAACCACTTTGTCCCCTTTAACTGTATATACAAATATGTAATCAGCAAAAAAAAGAAATGTTCGTTTTTCAGGAGAGTGTATTTTAAAGATCATTTTGTAAAATACAAATAAGCTTTACATATCTTTACTGAAAAGGGTTAAACAATGTTTTCATGCTTGTTCAATGAACCATAACCAATTAGTGCACATACACCAGTGGAACAGTCCTTAAGACATGAACAGTTTACAGGTGGTAGGCAATTAAGGTCACAGTTACAATAACTTAGGACACTAAAGAGACCTTTCTACTGACTCTGAAAAACACCAGAAGAAAGATGCCTAGGGTCAATGCTCACCTGCATGAAAATGTCATAGGGAAATGCTGCAGGGAGGCATGAGGACTGCAGATGTGTCCAGAGCAATAGACTGCAATTTCTGTAACCTAAGAAAATGCTACAGGGAGACAGGAAGGACAGCTGATTGTCCTTGCAGTGAAAAAGTACATGTAACTATGCGTCTGTGTCCTTCCATTTTGTTCAGGGACTCATCTGAGACAAACTTGCTTTGTTTGTCTCAGTAATTTAATGTTTTCAAAACATTCATGGAATGTTCATGGTATGTCATGGAAATTAGACAGCACTCGCAGACTTGTCCTCTCAGGTGAAAAGATTTATTATAGAAGGATGAATACAGGATAGAAGAATGAGATCGCTCTGGGTGCTTGTGCTGAACATGTACTATATATATATGAAGTGCAGGGAGTGATACACTTCTATGTACCGATAAGGAGCAGGTTGAGGCATTTCAAACAGGCTTTGTTTCAGGGTCAAACCCTTAACAGAAGAACATGTAGAAAAACATGTCTCTGTAAGCAGATTAACATTCTGTACTGATTTAAATGACATGTCATGACCTTCTTAGGCATGATTCTCTGATGAACAAGAACAAAACTATTGCAAAGTAAAAATTTATAAATACCCCTCACATCTTTTATCATTACAAAATATGACACCTAAAACTACAGAGAAATTATTATGCTGTGTATACATCAGATCTTCAGAATCCTTTCACAGTTTAACTGAATTCATCATAAAACAGACATAATATAGGCACTAAGGCTGTTTTGTGGATATAAAGTTTCCTCTGGTCAAGCAAGCTCATTTAGGGTGAAATTAGAGTCGTCATGGTCAAAGGAATATTTACAATAGGTGATAAATGGATGTTAATGGGTTAAATGTCAAATAAAAAAAAGATGGCTTTATAACAGGAAGACAAAAATATTAATACGTAACAAAACAAGATAAATAAAATATAAGCCTAATTGAAAAAAAATAGTTTATATATAAACTTTAAATATATAAATAACTATTAGTACTAAATATTATGACATTCTAAAAGGATTATGTATCATCATAGAATTGATTTCAATTGGATTGAAATATATTCTTTATATTATAAATGGATTGAATATTACTAGGTCATTTAAACTTGACAATACAGATAAACATACTATATATAATACAACAGATTTATTACATGTTACATGCGAATGCAATTAGATGTATGATGTGATAATTACATTGACTGTGGAGTCTGTCTTAATCTCTAAAACAGACTAAGACAGCTTCTAGTAAAGCTAATATGATTTGAGTATAATGTTCTGCTTTCTAATCTAATTTTGTTCTGGGGTTTTGAACCATTAACATCTACATTACTGTAGCAATGTTCTACAAACATCAGACTCACATGAGCACACTGCAAGAGAGCAGGATAGTAAGGCACATTCAAATTTAGATGATATCTCAGGCGGGTTCTTGGTGATCCCTGAGTGTAACCCCTGGTCATTCCTATATGCATCATTGTAATGTCTTCTCAGGTAAGTCAAAGAATACTCTGCAATGGAAACCGATGTCAGCTTGAATTATGTCTTGGTGTGTTCAGTGGGCTTTGCTTGAGAGACTCGATTTGTTCCAAGTATGAATCATTCAGTCATGTACCAGAACCCACTTTGTGATAACTATGAACAATTCCCTTAGCAAGTTTATAAATGGCTTTGGAAATGTAAACACTAATTCAGAGTAGGGCTGAATCACAGCTGAGTCAATGCTTGGCACAATAAGGATTATTAACAAGTTCACATTATTTTCTTTTTCGATCAACATTTGGAAACCACATTATTTTATTTGTTGGTTAAATATAAATGACACCTAAAGTCATATCTTCTCCATCGTTATACAATAGATAACGTACTGAGACACTCATGCATGGCTTAAAGACTTTCCAGCAGCTCTGAGTGTTTATACAGCCATCTGGGGTGTGAACTTGAGTGTAGTATTCTTTATGCCTGTGTTTACACATTCTTACCTGTCATCTGTCTCAGCTGTCGTCTTGATAACTCCTGCATGAATGACATGACGACCCCCCTTCCCTCTTCCCAATTTTTGGTATTATTTACCCATACGAACAGGTCTGGTTACTATACTTAGACCCTGGAAAGATCTGACATGATTCAGAAACATCAATAGAGATGAAAACAGCAAATATTTGCAGAGGAACCCAGAGCCTCTAACTAGACTTCAGAGAGGGTCTGTGAAGTTCGGTATGATTGACAGCGAACAGGATGCTCAAGGCTCAAGGGCTGTGCATGAACCATCACATCTGATTAGATTCTATGATGATCATGAACCTGCTCCTAGTCAGAGTCGGTCAAGCTGCAGAGCTGTGTTCACTTTTGGAAGAAGATTAACTGGCTAACTTATGAGTACTGACTGCTATAGAAACGAATATTGTTCTTAAGAAGTCAACCAATTTAATTACTATGGATGTTTATACAACAGTGCTGTTAAATTCTCAAATCAGACTGTTCAGAAGGTGTTGAAAATAGTCCCAGCTGCAGGGCAAATCGCAGGTTTATATTAATGTGCATTTGGTAATACGTTATTACTAACAGTTCATTCACAGGGACTTACTTGAGCACTCCTGGCCATTTTACATATTTAGTTGATTTTTAAAGTGAAAAGACAAAACAATTTAGATTTGATAAGCCTTCAAAAATAGAAGGAAAAAAAAGTACTTATGGTGTGCAAAACCTTGGAAAGCCTACTAGGTCAGTATTTAATAACACCGCTTTTGGTAGATACCACACTTCTTGTAGCTAGGAATCTTTCTGTTCTTGTTTAATGAATTTTGACATTCCTTGCAGAACATATGTTATTTTTACAAATATATTTGAGCCATCTTGCATGTTTGTATGGATCATTGTCCTGTCATTCTACAAGCATCCCTTTTCAGCTTCAAGTTCTTGACTGACTACAACATTTGCTTCCGGAGTTTACTGATATTTACTGAAACCAAACGGTGCAGTGCATCCCGAGACCCCATGCTCATTTCTATATCCAAACATAGAGGCGAGTTTTATTTCTACTTCATCGGTACACAGCACTTGTTTCCAAACTGCCTCAGGTTTATCTAGATATTGTTTTGCAGACTTTAGATGCTTGATATATTGCAAGTAACCTAACCTAACCCTGGCTAAATTGCAAGTAACCTAACCTAACCTAACCCGAAACCTTTCTATATTGCAAGTAACCTAACCTAACCTAACCCTGGCTAAATTGCAAGTGAAGTTATAAGCAAAAGCTCTGAACTGCCTGATTACTTACTGTAAGAGGATACAGGTCAAGTCAGGATGCATATTTTAAATACTAAAAAAAAGTCACATCACCTGGACATAAGAAGATCCCAAACTTATCATTATCCCTAGTCACTTTCACATTTACTTCTCCTTGAATGTGTAGTGAAAATGTATTCTATATGATTTCACTGATTTATAAGATTTGGTCTCATTATATTATATATAATCTCAAACCATTAAAAAAAGAGAAATATCTCTAAAAAATTATCAAAAAATAAGATCATCACACTAAAGATAATTTTAATGCTGGTTTTAAACAAGTAAAAGGATTTCAAATATAAGCATCCTGCTTCAGGGTTCTGTTTGTAGTGTTTTTGTAAATTTATTTAAGGCTTGAACAGATTATCCAACTGATTTATTGGTCTTTAAAAATGCAAAAAGCTTGTTTGAATCTTTCTTAGAAGTATCAATTGAAATAAACCACAACAAAAAATAAAAAAAAATCAATCACGTCTGCCATCTAGTGGTCATGAGTAGATACGAGTAATGGCTCAGCATCTCCACCGCCGTCCTCCGAGGTGTCAGACTGATTTTTCCGGAAAACGCTCTTGACGTTTTCGTCAAAATGCTCCAAATCATCCTCCCTGAAAATGCCCTGAAAACAAAAACAACAATCACAGTCACACAAACTGCTGAAATATATAATAAAGAGATTGCGTGGTGTCTACCTTTGGCAGGTACCCCAACAGCTTTGTAGCATGGAGCTTGAGGAGCTTCAGTCGCTCCTCCTCGATGATCTGTCGGCGCTGAGTTTCTCTCTCCTGTTCCAAAGCTCGCTCTTCCGCATCTCGCTCCTATACACAGATCACAGAACACATCCCTCTAAAACATCACACCTTCCTAGATATCTAAACTACATCAATAATCATGTCTCATATCAGACAAGCTGGCATTGCATCTCTGTAGGACTGTGGAAACAACGCCTATCCATGATTTTAATTTTCACCTTATCAACCAGGTACTTCTGCCTCCTCTCCTCTATTAGCTTCTCCACAGCATGTTTGTGCTCCTGCTGCTTCATGCGGCGCTTCTGAGCGTTCATCTGCTCAATGCGGTCGTCTTCAGCGAACTTGGCCAACATCGTGAACCTGAAGGCTTCCTCTTCGTCCTTTTCGGCCTGACGGCGCAGCTGTTTGAAGGCCAGCTGTTCCTGGCACGTCTGCTGCAGCTCCAGCCTCTGACGGATTCTCCTCTCCATCTCTTCCTGAGGGGAAAAAATATATTTTTTTTGAAAGAAACTTTAGTGTCCTTTAGTAGGGCTACTTTACATTAGCATAACTTTTTAAATTGACAAACTTGAGTGAACTATTACATGGCTTTGCTTTTTAATAGAGTTAAAAGACTGATTCTCACGAGTTCTTTCTGTCTGGCAACCTCTTCCTGCTCCTCAAGATAGAGCTCCTCACGGACACGGTCCATCTCCTCACGCTGCCTCTGTTCCACTTCCATCTTCTCAGCCAGCTAAAAAGGAAAACAAAGGATACATCCAGAATTCATTCATCAATAATCTGCATTTCTAAACACAGAATGTTTACTGACAAGCGTGAGGGTTAACATTTTGTGGTGTGTAATGTCCTACGATTGAAACATTAAGCTTTAATCAGAAGGGTCACACACCAACTTGTGAAGGCTCTCTTTGGCTGTCTCTCTCTGTCTAGCATTAGCCATCCTGTCCTCTTCTTTCCTCTCCATGTATTTGGTGTACTCCAAAATGCGCCTGTTCTCCTCCTCCATTTTCTCTCGCTCTAGGCGCCTCCACTCTGCCTGCTGCCTTTTGAACTCCTGAATGTATCGCTGTGTGGCCGTGACCATTTCAAGCCGGAGCTCCTGCTTCCTGCGAAACAAAAACTCCTTATTAAAGTCAAACCCCACAAGCCCGACAATCCACAACAATAATCTTCATATCTGATCATGTGCTAAACTAACTGATAATCTGAATGAACCAGCCAGTGAGAGAATATTCAAAATGTAGATCAGATTATAAACAATCATCTCACATGCGATCCTCCTCATATATCTTCCGCACAATTTCATCCACCATGAGTTTCTCCTTGAGGAACTCCTCATAGGACTCCTGTCTCTTCCTCTCCTTCTCCTCCAGCTGCTTCTCCAGTTCCTGCTGATAGCGAACCAGTTCCTCATAGCGCTTCTGATCCTGCTTCTCCTGCTCTATGGCTGCTCGCTCCAGCTCACTCTTCCTACTGCGTGCAATATCAGCTTGCTCCTTCTGAAATACAACACGTCAGAATAAGTAGGTCATGTCTACTATTTTAAACATTTCTTTCGTCTTTTAAGGACTTCTGATGTACTTTAGATCAGAAAGTTCGCACTCACCATGGCCTCGCACCTCATGGCCTCCTTCTCAGCTATCTGTGCAGCTCTCGCTCTATTTACGTAAGCAGCCTTGAGCTTTGCCTCTAACTCGCGAATCTCCACACTAGAAATGAATACAATATAGGCAAATGATAAATGAACTACACAGAATGACGACGAAATCCATGCTGTAGTTATTCACCATCGTGCACCTGTTTACTTTGATGTGCTGCCTCATTTTCTCATCTCGAGTTTTCTCATAACTTATGCGGGCCAGTTCTTTTGCCATCCTCTCCTCCTGCTCCAATAGCTTCTCCTTGTACATCCTGTCCTGCTCTGCCTATGAAAACAAAGTGGGTTAACATACAGTATATACTGAGCGCTCAAACACTGTAAAGAAAGACGACACCAAACCTTCAAGTAAGCTTCCTCCATTTGTCTCTCATACTCCTCGTCTTGCATCGTGCGCAGATACTTCCTCATCTCGGCTCTCTCTTCGTGCTTGAGATTGGCCTCAATCTGTTTCTCTTTGGTCACATATCTGTTCTGATCCTCACGTCTCTCCTCCTGTCGCCTGAATTCTGCGAGCGTTCGCTCGTGCAAGCTGTGCGCCATGCTGCGCTGCTGGCTCATGTTTGCCTGGAAATTAATGCCAAAGTAAACCAAAAGGCTTATTCAAGTCAAGCCTTTCATAAACACAACAAATGGATTGGCCAATCCAATGTTAGTTTGAAAAAACGCTTTGGATTACTTGATCCTGGACAGCAAAACATGGGATTTTCAAATCCGGATCATTCTAATCTGGATTAAACTCTCTGAACAACTGGGCCCTAGTGTCTTTTACTTTATCTAATCTAACTGCCTCTTTAAAAATTTATTATGAAACATCATTTGGTGTAGAATAATCGAATGCCTTAATAAAAGTAGTTTTATTTAACCAATTATTAAAGTACATTTCAATAAATAATTCAATCTTTCCCTTTTCTTTTCTTATGTTTCCAGAAAAGGCTGTAGATCCATCAGAATCAGATTTATACTGAAGATGAATTCATATACATCACTATTGCAAACAATAAACTCATGGCCAGTCTTATTGCTCGTGTTTATTCCTACACTGATTACAAAAACTCGAACTTTTTATATATAATCCAGATTACATGTAATCTGTTACTACTAAACTACCCATAAACAACCTGTTATTACCGCCTTCACGCATGCCTCAGACTGCGCATGCGCACGAGAATCTTTTTTTTTTTTTTCATCGTCGGATTAATAAACAAAATCCATGTTATTTCGCCTGCCTCGTTTAAAAACTACCCCTGATGTGGTGTCCTCTGCTGAATTCACAAAAATATACTTTGTTTACAGAGTGTTCATTCAGAGAAAAGCTCTTGAACTTGCTGTTAAAAGTGTATTATTATTATTATTATTATTATTATTAGTAGTAGTAGTAGTAGTAGTAGTAGTATTTTTCTCCTCAAGGCTAAATATCGCCAAATATCGCGATGTTATAAAACGAGGTTTTATTTTCCATGTTAAGAAATGCTAACATCGAGGCAAATAACCTAGCATTTAAGCGAGCGCGTCGTGAACATCTGCATTCAATTCAAAGCGTATGGACCAGTTAAAAATGAGAGAACTATTCTTCTTACTCAGAAACATCAGGTGTTATTTACCCTGATAGAGGAAGGGATGGTCACTCAAGACAGTGCAGTCGTGTGTGGAGCGGAAACGTTTCACTAAAGGTTCCAACAAACCGTCAGATACCTACCACCATTCTTACACCCCCAACAAATTTGTTTGTAAGTCGTTGCCATAGAAAACAAGAGCGTCCCGCCTTGCCAGCATGCTCGATAGTAATTGGTCAGTGCAGGCGCCTGTGTGCGGTTTTCATTGGTGTGAATAAACAGCGCCATATTTACACTGCTGTTCATTCGCACTCCTGAAGAGCTTCCTGAAAGCTCTTTCTGGTGTTTATGAACTGATTTATAACCAGGAATCTTTGTAAAGGACGTGTGTTTATATTCTTAGATTTGCTTTTCTCCCATCGACGAGAGAGGTGCGTTGTCTTAATACTTAAAATAAAACCCACATATGATGAAACCGACAAAGCAAAAAACAAAAACAAAAAGAAACAATAGAAACCATCACAGAAATTTGAATAGTTTTGTGAGGGAAATTATTCATTTTACTTTGTAATAGTTTTGTTCTTGTTCTGTTTCTTTTCGAGGATAACGCCCAAGAAGGCCATGTCATGTCACTTAGATTAGTACATAATGTTTATCTGCATACAGAGACACAAACATGTTCTTTTGTTCAAGGTTCATTTGCATATCTTCTAAGACCCTAAAACAAAGCTTGTTTGAACTGCCTCAAACGGCATCTTATCGGTACACAGAAGTGTGTCATGCTCTGCGTTTCATATATATAGTAGTGGTTCAGCACAAGCACTTCAGAGCACTCATTATTCTATCCTGTATTATTCTATCCTGTAATAACCATCTTTCTGTAATAAACCTTTTTTTAACCTTCAGAGGACGAGTCTGCAAGTGTTGTCTAATTTCCACGACAGTTTGGCGTCTCCTGGCTGGGTCTGCGTGAGTCTTTTCAACTTTTCTGGACAACAACCATACCGGAGTACGCCCGTGGAAAAGTTTCACCCTGAAGCCTGTGTTGACACGCAGGCGGTTTATGCCCTTTGTTGTGCAGAGCGAGAGACAGATGCAGCCTTTCTACTGACTGGTAGGAATGATCAAGAATTTAGAATTAGAATTTTATGTAGTCATTGTGTATTGCTGTCTGTATGAAAGGGAGTCAATGATATAAGAAATGTGTGTTTTACATTGAGAGTAGTTATATTTTATAATGATAAAATGGGGGAAATGTGAGGGAAATCATTAAGATTTACTTTGTAATAGTTTTGTTCTTGTTCTGTTTCATTCTCATCAGAGGATAACGCCATGAGGAGAAGGTCATGTCATGTCACTTAGGTCAGTACAGTATGTTTATCTGCTATACAGAGCCACAAGACACAAACATGTTCTTCTGTTCAAGGTTCATCTGCACATCTTCTAAGACCCTAAAGTAAAGCCTGTCTGAACTGCCTCAAACCGCTTCTTAACTGTACACAGCAGTGTGTCATGCCCTGTGTTTCATATATATAGTAGTGGTTCAGCACAAGTGCTTCAGAGCGCTCTCATTCTATCCTGCTTTATTCTATCCTGTATTAACCATCTTTCTGTAATAAACCTTTTTTTTACCTTCAGAGGATGAGTCTGATTCTGAAATTTCATTCATTCATTGGTCAGAACTGTAGCGATGGACAAGATAAACTTATGCCACATTCACAGAAATCACAAAAATTAGCCAAGCATGGAGAATTTTGTCTCAGCTTACTAGACCAAAACAAATAGCATGTTTGGTTAATTTCCTGCCACTGATTCAGAGTCGAAACATTTTCAGTCTGCTTTAGAGTTCACTTGAAACTGGGCTGAGACCATCCCGAGACCAAACGTTGCTATTCTCACCTGCCTAAAGAACAGCAGAGAGGGAGAAAACAGGGTTTTATTTAAACTAACAAAACACTAATAACCTAACAAAACCCCCACCATGTGCCCTAAGTTCCCTGGGATAGACTCCAGGCTTCTCCGTGACCCTGTGTAAGATAAATGTTACGGAAAATGGATGGATGGAAACACTGCAGTTCTAATGATGGTCTCAGTACAGATTGTTCATGGTTCTTTATTAATCTATGATGATGTATGGTGACTGTGGTGTTAATCAAGGAAAACCGACCATGAGTTGGACAGGCAGCAAAAAGTATAACAAAATGCCTGAATGTAATAAGATACTGGCTCTTCAACTGGGGAATTACACTGCTAATCTTTTCTATATAAGCATAAACAGACAAATAAAGAAATTCAGGCAGTAATAATAATTTTCTTAGTTTCCTGTTTACATTTATTTATTTATTTTAATATTTGTCTGAAAAACCAGAGTTAACATTAGAGGATGTTAATTGTATGTAAACAAATATTCCACAATCACAAATGATACAGACACTCTGATAAAATGGTATTTCTTCTTTATTACTTTTTTTACAAATACTCCCTCATTTCCTATTTTTTTTTGACATACAGATAAAAATGATAGTACACTTAAATTTCTCTGACTATGATACATGCTTCAGTTTTGACACTATACACAATGACAATCGTAAGTATACCTGAACATTTTGCAATGTTCTGGACATTTAATTACATCCACAGCATGGATAGAAAAACTAGGCCTGGTTGGAAAAATTACTGATGAGTAAGCCTATCCTTTCTTAAAGGCTATTTGTTGAGATGCTGGGTCTGTAAGCAGAAGACAAACAATACAGCTCGTCTTAAAAGCCAAACTAGAGCTACAAGGTAATGCCACAGTCCTTATGGAAGCAATATTACACGATTTCTGACACAGGTTATAAAAAAGTTATTCATAACAAAATTCAAGTTCATTTTTATATCAATATCAAAAGTGCATCAAAGATTGATCTAAAAAGGAAATTAGGAAAGCATCCTCTCAAAGAGTAGAGAATCATTCTTGAAGAACAAACATAACCCTGCTAGGGCAAAAATGTATGTATTATTGTTTCAGAATACCACAAGAGGACATTAGTGGAAAAAAAAATCCAAAACATTTTTTCATTTTCATACCAATAAATTATTACCACTGAAAATAAAACAAGGAGCTAGTTTACACCAGTGCCTAATATTACATCTTAAATCTGTCAACATCACTACAAAATGCTAGCCAGCTCTTGTGCAGACCTCTGCTCTTCAATTCCCCACTTTGTATGTTTTCCAAGATTGATTGATTTATTTATTTATTTATTTATTTATTTTGAAAAAGCACCAAGAAACATGGCTGCTGTGGACAGACACAGCCATTTGAGGTTTCTCTTGTATACTGTATCTTCGCAAAAGGAGATTAATTTGGCATAAGATCAGATGTGATGAGTCAGTTCGCATGTAAAAGTTCATGTTTTCAGAAGCTGTTCTCTTGAAGTCTTTATATGCAATCCCACTGTGACCGATGATCAGATATAGAGGCTTGTCTTTGATGCAAGGGCTCAGTAAGCAGTGCAGGCCAGGTGAAAGGTGGTGCAGTGTTTTTATTTTTTAACTGAATGAGCAACAGATTGTCCAGTGCACTGAGCAAATCCCTTATTTCCCCCCGTCTCATGTTTCTTGCTTTGACTCTTTGCTCACTTTCTTTTCCTCTAATTATTTACGTACCTACCGCTCTCATTTATATATATCCTCTCTCGATCTCTTTTTCTTTCTCTTCCTCCGCTCCGATCCAGACACGTGTAGTGTTGTAGTGGGACGCTCCCTGAGAGTTGGGCTAGATTAAGCCCCGTGGGCAGCTTGCGTTATCGCTCCTCTGCTACTTTCCCGTTGGCCTCGTTTTCTGCCTCCTCCCTGGGTTTCTGTCTCTGGAAAAAACCCAGCTGGGGAAACAGAAATAGCTGGGATTTACCCTGACACATACCACAAGCCAAACTTCCACCAGACAAAAAAACATTAAATTTACTTGTAGGCAGTTGTTTCAGTTATACTGTGGTGCAATAACAAATTGTGACATTTTATTAGTATTAAAAGGTTACATCAGGGTTAAGAATGAAGGGGAGATAAGATGCTATAATACTGAAGATAGGCCTACATAGAAAATTTCCACATAAGTATGCATGCAAACAAAATATTTTAAAAGATCACAACCTGTTACCCTCCCCAGGAGTGGTCGACTAACAAAGTTCACTCCTTCTAAACAAAGTTGTTTAGAAGTTACCATGGGTTCCTCTGTGACCTTGTGGACTAAGACGCTTAATAGTC
This sequence comes from Ameiurus melas, assembly GCA_012411365.1. Lineage (NCBI taxonomy): Eukaryota > Metazoa > Chordata > Actinopteri > Siluriformes > Ictaluridae > Ameiurus > Ameiurus melas. Next base: position 6,957,721 of record CM022754.1, read on the forward strand.
CACGAGGTCACAGAGGAACCCATGGTAACTTCTAAACAACTTTGTTTAGAAGGAGTGAACTTTGTTCACAACTAAAGGCCTTCTAAACAACTAAAGGCCTCTCTCACATTGGCTAATGTTAATGAGACCACCATTAGGAGAACACTGAACAACAATGGTGTCCATGGCAGGGTTGCTAGGAGAAAGCCAATGCTCTCCAAAAAGAACATTGCTGCCCAACTGCTTTTGCCAGAAGACTATTGGAAAAATGTTTTGTGGACAGATGAAATGAAAATAGAACATTTTTGGTTTAAATAAGAAGTGTTATGTTTGGAGAAAGTAAATCACTGCATTTTAGCATAATAACATTATTCCATCTGTGAAACATGGTTGTGGTAGTATCATGGTTTGGGCCTATTTGGCTGCATCTGGGCCAGGATGACTTGCCATCATTGATGGACCAATTAATTCTGAAGTATTTTTCAAAGGAAAATCAGTCATGTATGATATCTGTTCATGAACTGAATCTTAAGAAACAGTGGGTCATACAAATCAACGACCCTAAGCACACAAGTCGTTCTTCCAAAGAATGGTAAAAGAAGAATAAAGTTAATGTTTTGGAATGGCCAAGTCAAAGTCCTGACCTTAATCCAACAGAATCCTGAAGCAAGCAGTTCATTGAGAAAACCCACCAAGATCCAATAGTTGAAGATGTTCTGTACTGAGGAATGGGCTAAGTATGTATGTACACAGTTCCCTCCACTAATATTGGCACTTTTGGTAAATATAAGCAAATAAATGGTCTTTATTGTTTAACGTTTTGACATTTTGTTAAAGAAATTCACAAAAATATTCTGCTCTAATATTGGGATAGATAGATAGATAGATAGAGAGTGAGATAGATAGATAGATAGAAAGAGAGAGAGAGAGAGTGAGATAGATAGATAGATAGATAGACAGAAAGAGAGAGAGAGAGAGTGAGATAGAGAGAGAGAGATAGATAGATAGATGACTGTGATATAGATGTTACCTTCCATAGAGCTAAAATGAGGAGGGAGAGTAGCAATAGTCCTCCTAGTGTACTCCCAATAATAATCCAGATGGGAACGCGATAATCTTCCTCCTTCCTCACTTCCAGAATTATCTAAAAAAAAAAAAAAAAAAAAAGATTAAGTTGTTGTAGATATAAACTTTTCTGAAATAAGGTTAAATAAATCAGCATTCCTCAGTTCCGGTACAGAAGGGCAGCACATTATTTTTGATTTACCTGCTCAAATACACCTGATTCACCTGAACTCACTACTCTGAGAGAAATAACCAAATTGTGCCGGACCAAATTTTTAACGCTGCGATTAACTCATAAAATTATATCGGCTTTACTTTACAGAATTCTCACTTCATGTCATAGAAATGAGGGATTTTATTAACAGTTAAACTCCTAGAATATCCTTTATTATAGGATTTACTGTAGTTACTGTATGGTTTATAGTGGTAACTGAATAATATTCTTCAGGAGGAAATAATCACAGAGGGGTTTAACGGGTAAGAAATTTCAATGATTAAATGTTTTTGGTGTGTTTAAAGAAAACTTGCTAATTTGCTGATTTCTGCATGTGCTGCATTCTCCTGGAGTGTCCATAGATGGCAGAAGAGTTCAGTGTGAGGAATAAGAACTGCAAGGAGGTCTGCTGGTCCTTTCGGTCCTTTGGCTCCAGGTTACTGGTGTTCACTGAAAAACTTCCATGTTTGAGCTGTTAAAAGGACGTCTGCTGCCCAGACTGATTAGTGTTACTACACCAAGTTAAAAGATCTGTGCTTAGCCACTCACGTCTGTACTTTCACATTTGAAATGAGGTACTTTTTAGTGATCAATTACAATCACAAAAGTTTTGCTGACTAAGATAACATTCAGTTCCATTCAGTCACCCAGTGTTCAGTTCAGTCAGGAGTCATCAACTCGTGTACTGCAGACCCAGCAAAGTAGTTCAATGGATTAAACTGAGTACTTGGAAAAATACTGCAGCAGAACCAATCAGTGTATGACAAACAAAAAAAACTGGCTGAGGTTCAGTGACTTTAGTTTTCTTAACATGAATCAAATCTGCTTCCCTTCTGTTGTGGCTAATCCAATACATGCATTCATGTAAATAATTAGCTGAAGGCAGCTCATCACTCAAGAGACTAGCTACAGCACTAGAGACATTATGTCAGAACTGAACTTTCAAATCCGATGTCTCATCTTTTTGGACTCTGTGGTGCTTGACAGAAGTGGTAATGTGAATTGACTCTATGAAACAAAACAACCACTTTAAATCCTCTAATTTATAGCCATAAACTAATCATTAATGGTTAAGCATTAAAAGGATTTCAGTTATTATTAGCTACATATCTGGAGCTTTGTAAGTATGGAATTTTATGTCACTGGACAGTCATAATTTATTTTGAAAACCCCTGGCCTAGATATGACATTCTCAGTACTACAGTATGTATGGGGTCAAACATGTAAAAATACAAAAAAAAAGAAATAAAAATTAATAACCTACCATATACTACTATAATAATTAGCAAAATATTAAACACTAACTATGTGCCAATGAAACAGCTTTATTTATTTATTTTTTTACTTTTATTTTTTTGCAAAGCCACCTACTCTTACACTAAGATCAACTACATATTGAATTCATTCCCTGATTATTACTATTTTTTATTATGTGACCTAAAGTGGTGTGTTTATGCATTCTCATGGCCCGAGTGTATGTGGGGTAATGTGCAGTTTCCTGTGTACGTGGACATGAGGATGTGACTCACATGTCTGATGGGCCTCTCCTCCTGAAGGAACATGGGACTAGCCTGGCTCAGCTCCACCGAGGCTGTCGTCACCAGCTCCAGTGTTTTAAACTTGAGCTGGACATGACAGGAAAAACACAGTCAATTCTATGAGATCTACTTATTCTGATGAGATATACAGGGAAGAGAATCAGGAAGTAAGTACTGAAGTCAGAGAAGATAAAAGCAAAGAAATGGAGTCTTCCTAATAGACAGTTCTATACAAGTGACGTTTTTTTCCCCATTGTTTCTAGAAAATTCTGAGTGATTACAAAAAAATTCCTACTACTACAGTGTTGTTTCATACAAAGTGCTTCTAGGTTTACAGACCAGACCCCTATATAACTGAATGATAGTTTCCACTTACTTCATGGAGAGAGTCAACGCGCAGAGATCCACTGATTCTCACGCTGACTTCTCTATAGGAGCTTATATTCACATTGCATTGAATCGGCACAGCCAGAGAATTGGTATAATTCTACACACACAAACACACACACACACACACACACACTCTGTTCACAAACACCCTTACTTACAAATCAACTTCAGCTGCTTGTGGCAAGATTATGGTTGGTCAAAAACCCACTTCTCTGTCATGACGAGACACACTTCATTACAAAACCCCTTCCAGTGATATTAAGGCATTGTTAACTTAATGAATCCGGTTAATAACACTGGTTAAAGATTATTATGCCAACATTTTAAAGGATAAACCACTGTACTGGAGACTTTCTGTCTTACATAAAGCAAGCAAGTTGGCATGCTAGATGATCAAAATGTTCAATCTGCTTGCCACAAATGCTGATTAAATAGCACTGACATCACAAGATAGGCTTTTAAAAATTCAGCAAAGCACCAAAGGCAGCAGTATAAAAAGATCAGTGTGGTTTTAGATGCACTGTGTGATATTAATCACAGAATTACAGGACGAAATGAGATGAAACATCGTTACCAGGCGAGAGACACGACTCAGGTCCTCTGGTGATGCTCGACTGTGCGCTATGTGTTGAGGGGGAATGCAGTGAGTCCCATCTACCTAAAGGCAAAACACAACTCATCACTTCACCAGAATAGGCATACTGTATGTTATTTTAGTTAGAATTATTTCAAACAGCAAATGAAATCAGTAATAATGTAAAGTAAGATAGTGGGAATATACAGTATGACGCAGTGGTGGACAAATAATAATTGCCAAGAAATTAACAAGTATATGATCTTTATCCTGTTTTAACTAATTTGCTAATGTAGCACAACATGTTTGCAGTCTTGACAAAAAAAATAAATCATTGGCTGAAGTTTGAGTTACGAGATGTGGTGTTCTGTACTCACATCATACATACGTAAAATATAGTTATGTTGACCTGTTTAAACATTTTTACAGCGTTTTTTGACAGTTTTGTGTTACATTTTATCTTGCTTGGTATTTTTATTTTTTTGGAATTTCCAACATTTTCTCACCAATTTGGTCACCTGCCAAATCCCGCTTAACACCGAGCTCTCCTTTATCATGTGGGACTGCATTTAAAACAGGCATGATTCTGTAAAGAAATCACTGCATCGGCTCAGAGAAACCTCCAGAACCCACTGTCTGTGAACACAGTTTGCCGTGCCATCCACAAATGCAGGTTAAAGCTCTATCATGCAAAGAAGAAGCCATATGTGAACATGATCCGGAAACACTGCTGTCTTCTCTACGCCAAAGCTTATTTACAATGGACTGAGAAAGTGGAAAACTGTTCTGGAAAATGGATTGAAATTTGAAATTCTTTTTGGATACCATGGATGCCGTGTCCTCTAAACTAAAGAGGACTAAAGAGGAGAGGGACCATCCGGCTGTATTTATTTATTTATTTATTTTTCTCAGTGCTCAGTTCAAAAGCCTGCATGGTATGGGGGTGCATTAATGCCTATGGACTGGGCAGCGTGCACATCTGAAAAGGCACGGATCAACGCTGAATGGCATATACAGGTTTTAGCGGAATATATGCTTCCATCCAGATTCCATCCCATCTTTAATTCTGAGAGACTCTACCTCTTTAAGATGCTCTTTTTTTATATCCAATCATGTTACTGACCTGTTGCCAATTAACCTAATTAGTTACAAAATGTTCCTCCAGCTGTTTATTTTTAGTGACACTTACTTATCCAGCCTTTTGTTGCCCCTTCCCAACTTTTTTGAGACATGCTGCGACCAACAAATTCAATATTTTTTCTTAAACCGGTCCATTTCTTTAGTTTAAACATTTGATTTGTTTTCTATGTTCTACTGTGAATAACATTTGAATGTGAATGGGTTTATGAGATTTGCAAATCAATGCCTTTTGTTTTAATTTACATTTATTTTCATTTTACACAGCATCCCAACATTTTTGCAATTGGGTTTGTAGGAATCAAAAAGCTAATAGCCTGGACACAACATCTGCTAGTCCTTGGCTCCTGCACTGCTTTTTTATCCACCCCTGTTACCCATTACTTTGACCTTGAATGCATTTGGTAGAAAAAAAAAACACCAACATATTCTCAGAAAGCCCCACTGGTGACTTTACACCTCTCATGTTTACATTTATATTCCTTTTGGGATCTGTCTGCATTCCTTAAGACTAATGGTCTGATAATTCTTCAGCTTACTATATATTTCTCACCTGGTCTATGTGAAAGTGTTGGATCTGTAGAAAGCGATTCCCATTTTTCGTCACTTCTGGGATCATAATATTGAGCTGTAGATTTCTTATCGGGAAGTAGCCCAGGTTCTGGATCTGAACAGCACAGAATTTTTTTAATCAGAACAGATGATTTTCCCCCTTATTTTACCTAATCTCACTTTGTCTGTAGTAATCTGAGAAGGAGCTGGGTTAGTTGGGCTCACTTGGAAAGTAAAGTTGAACGGTGGACGGAGGTTTTCTGCCTTCTCCAGAGCAAGGTTGGCTTTGATCTCCCAGTGCGATGGATTGGAATCTCTACAGAGACAAACAGATACAATTTAATTTCTCATACAGGCCACTTGGTATTGATTTAGATTTACAAATGAACATACACATACTCTGACTGACCTTGTGAAGAGCAAGTCAGCCTCATATCTCAACATGTAGAAGATGTCGTTAATGTTGTCTTGTAAAGCTACTTCTTCTCCATCACTGTAGAGAGACAATGATGAGGAATAAGAAGTGCTCAAGTTACTCTTCCCTTCTCCGTTAATATTCGTCATTTTCACATTTCTCCAAAGTACGAATGCTTGCTTGTGACCAGTTTGGATACGTTTGTACACAGTTACAGCCATTACTACAGACTGGGAGTGATGCCAGACTGGGATGGTTTAACAAAACAGGCTCTGGGAACAGGCAAGTGACACTTAGTCACAGATGGAAATTCTTTAAGTTTTTAAGGTTTGTCACAATCATGTGGGAAAAGCCTCTCTCTCTCTCTCTCTCTCTCTCTCTAACAAGTCTTCCTATAATGCCAGTATTAGTACAATTTTAAAGAACGTGATGCTTTGATTCTTTCAGAATTTTTGATGTTTCAAGCTTTCTAAAATAATTATACTTGGAATCTTTTTTGAAAGGGAAATGTTCTGTTTATACTCCCCAGAGGGACAAACTGAAAAAAAAATAGTTTAGGGTGGTAGAGCTGGGTTGTTTTTATTTTTTTAATTATTTTTTTTAACTCTTATGAATGTATGTTATGATGATTATACTATGGGTTTTCTAGCATAGCATCTGATTCCCTACTGACAGCCATCATCAATATACTCTTAAAAGCAAAATTAAATATAGAATCATGGCTGTCAAGAGATCACATGCTAAAAAACCCCACAAGAAAGTAGAGTTCCATCTACAAGCCTAATGTTTCTTTGAAGAAACCAGTTGAAGTCCCAAGCAGAACCTGTTAAGAAAGCCCAGAATCCTTAACTATCCAAATTAACCCTTTTTTCCTTAAGAATAAAGTATTGAAATCCTTGTGTTCAGTTAAAGTACACCAGTCATCCATCTGTATTTGTAGGCAATGCTTAATTTTTCTGCTTTGATCTGTGATGAAAAATACACACAACAGTTCATAGGAAGATGAAGAAGAAAGCGTTGACAAATGCTCAAAGCATCAGACCACACAATTGTAATTTGGAAAAGGCTATAAATAGCAAAGTCTCATTTTAGAGGAACTGATTGCAAAGATCTTGGACATGTTTTGGGGGGTCTTGGGCAAGTCTAGAAGAGTATGATTCATAATGATGTCAGATTTAATAAAACAGAAGTTGGTTTTGGTTTACTGGCAAGTAAGATGATATTCTGAAGCTGTAGCAATTTGACTAATGCTGATTCCGGGGGGTCAAAGAGTCAGAATAACCCAAGACCCATATAGCTAGCATTCTCTATTAGCCAATAACATAATTCAAAATTTGGCAGTGCCAAACCACCTATTTCCTTAATTCTATGTAATTTTCAGAAATGGATATCCTAGTCCTTTCCAAATAAGACATTACCAAAAAGCAGGCATGAAGGAGATAATAGAGAAAGCCTTGAAACGTCTGGAAAAAATTGTTTTGTGAGTTATCTACACATACATACATAAATTATGTAATAGGTTATATGTATTCAATTATGGTATGATATGTCTGATTAATAATGACTATATTCTTTATGTTTAAAACAAACAAACAAACAAACAAACAAACCCAAGTACTGCACTAGACAGTACAAAACGGCACTTAATGGAGCTTTTTACCTTCCAGTCGCCAGAATGACCCGAATATGGTCCAGCAACACTGAGCTAATAAATTCAAACTCCAAGCGGAAAGTGACCTAGAAAGAGAGAGAGAGAAGAGAGAGAGAGAGAGAGAGAGATTGTCATTTAAGTCACATAAGCTGGTAGGTAAAATATGATCTAATCATAAATATGATTTTATCACCACTGCAGAAAAACTGCCCAATCATTCTCACAGGATTACAAATGAGTGAGTTTTTATGTCTCACAAGGAGTGGAAAATATTCCCCACTGTATATAAACGCTTCCAACAGCAACAGTGCAAGCTTTTGCACAGGGTTTAGCAGTATAAGTCTAGAATAATCTACTGTAAGTCTACTGTGGTCACAAAGCAAGGCAGCCACGGGCACTGCTGTATAACTTCACAGCTGCTTCACTGATGACCAAGAAAACAGCAAGGCAAAGGTCCAGCAACAAAATCTATCACTATAGGGTCACATTTAAAAGCATATTTGCAGGTAAAAGTACAGCTAGCTGAACTTGGCATGCTCAATGTCACATCCTGTGTTACTGCTCATTGAAATGATTCTTTTTTTTTTTAAATATCAGATGAATGTTAATTGTATTCAGTCTGTTAACAAACAAAAAACATGCATGTAAGCCAATCTAATGAGTAAAAAATTTACTAGCCATCTCTTCTCATGCCTAAACACTAACACGGCACACAGAGGAAAAAACCACACTAAAACTAAATCATTGTCTCATAAGGGTAATAGACTCCCCCTAAAAAATTCTAGTAATGATCTGGTCTTGAATACCA